>CM050322.1:78606242-79206242 GCA_027475135.1 Bactrocera correcta | reverse complement strand
TATGTATGTATGTCGATTCCCAGATATACGAAAGCCAAACCAATAGCAATAAAAGTTGGCAACAAATATATTTGGAATCGGTTACGAAAACAAAAAAAAAAATAATATCGATTCCCAAGTATACGAAAGCCAAACCGATAAATGCGCAAAATGAGCAATAGCACAAAAAAGTAATTTAATCGGAAAATGTCCGAACGAAAATCGACAAAAATTGCGAAAAAACGATCGATAATTATAAACCGGAGGGTCCCCCTTGCGGTGGTGAATCGCGGTTTCAATATATTTTTATTATATGGCTGATCGAGCCTTTAATTACTGTTTTATTGAAAAAATTTTTTGGTTGGATTAATTTTTTTTTTTTTATAATTCTCTGGAGGGTCCCTTGGGTGGTGAATCGTAGAGAATTTTAAATTTCTATAAGCTGGAGGGTCCCCCCGAGGGTGGTGAATCGCAGCTTTTAATTATTTAATTTATTGGTTGTACAAACCATTAGTTATAGTTTTTTGTTTTTGGCGGATCGAAAAAAATTGCGAAAAACGAGATAATTTAATTTTGCAATTAATAACTTTATACACCTTTATTTCCAAATAAAGGGCTACCGCAAAATCCCAAAATCCCTTATTCACTTTGATTTCGTACATACGTATATGTATGTAGAAGTATGTATTAATATATATGTATGTGTATGTATGTACATTAAATACAATACAATATAATAAATCAAATTAATATAAAGTGAAAAGAGAGAGCCAAAAACTGAAAGTGCACATGTTTTGTTGTAGTTTGCTTTTTTTTTGCACTGCTTTCAGTAAATCGCACTCGTTACCTGGTGCGTCGGCTGTTTGCCGGCGCTTACGTCCCTTTTCCAGAGAATGCAGCGGCAGCTCATTCCCACGACGGCAGCGGATTTGATGGTAGCAGCGACGATGGTAGCAGCGGCGTAGTGGCAGCGACGATAGATGACAGCAGTGAGTGGTAGCAGCAGCGGCTTGATGGCAGCGACGTTGTGTCAGCAGCTTAGCGATGGCAGCGAAGTGATGGCAGCGATGTGATGGAGTTGACGTAGCAAAATTGGACACTTAGCGGCACTATATAGTTACGGGGTTTAGTAGCGGCACGAGAAGCGGTAAGTAATAGTGGTACTTTACTCTTACGGCTCAAGAAGCGGTATTTGTCGCGGTAGTTTTAACGGCACTTCACGGTTAACTTCTGAATTTTTGTCATACGGCACATTACCCAATGTATAATAATAATTTTATTTCGTTTGTCACTTTTAGCCGAGACTATTTGGAGCAACTTGGTGTTATTAACGTGAAACTCACTGTACCGCACCTTCTCCACGTCACGTATACGCGTATATGTGTATGTTTGTATGTATATGTAGGTATTTTTTATTTTATCACTTCTGTTTCTTTTTTTTTTAAGATTTGCCGCTGTACATATCACTTCACTTTTGAATGTACATATGTATGTAGGTACATATAAACATAATGTATGTATTTAAATTCTCCTTTTTACGCTTACATAGGGATCACTGCACTTGAACGAAACACCTCCACTTTAATGTTGTATATATGTAAGTATGTATATTTATATATATGTATATATTTTTGTGTACGTCTATATGTATGCATATATGTTTGAACTATTATTTTTCCCTTTTCTGTATATGTATGTATATTTGGCCACTGTATTTAAACAAGAACACGTATGTATATCTGGAAGTATTATCACTTTTCACTTTTAGGGATAACTTTACCGCTGTTTTTTGTTTTTTTTTTTTGTTTTTGTGTTTTACACTTCTGTACTACACCACTTAGTCACTTTCACTATACATATAATGTATTTAGGCTATGTATGTATATACGTAGACCGATATTTCTGTATTTGAATTTGATATTTTCTTGTTTGTTTTTTCAGGTTTAATTTGTTTTCATTTCACTTGTCGAAAGGCCGAAAACGAAAGGAGTTGACAGGCAATTAAAAACGAAAACGAAAGTTAGCACTAACAATATTAGTTGGCACTTTTTAAAAAATATAACTAATTTCACGCATCAAGTCCCTGCTCGGGCGCCATGAAAATTCTCAAGCGTTTTTGAGAAGCGATAATGAAACTTGGGAATGGAATGGGAATAAACTTAATAAGCCTAATTGCCTGTCACGATAATTAATTGCGATAAAAAATGAAAACGCGTGCGCACGGTTCGATGGTTCAATTACAATTCATTTCTTTATTTTAGCAACTAGATGACAGCCTAAATCTTAAAGCTAACGGGAAAAAACAGTTGGAATGGAAGTATACAGGTATGTACAAAAAGAGGTGAGTAGTTCATTTTGTTAACTTATACTAATAGATTAAGGTAAGTATATATAACATTATTAGGGTAAGTATACAATACTAATATAATTCAATATTTATAATTTTTTATAATTCATTTCTCTTAATTGTAGTTTTAGGTTTAAATATATATTTTGTCGCTTGACGCAACAGTCGCCAAGCACGATTTTGACATCGTGGCGGGGGCATCTCTCTTAAGTGTGCTCCAAGCACTCATAAAAGGCATCTTTAGTCACATCGTCCTTCTCTTCCGTCGGGGCGTGGGCGCAAATCAGCGATTTGTTGAAGAACCTCGCTTTGATGCGGATTGTGGTTAGACGTTCATTCTCCGGAGTGAATGATAGTACTCGGCGACGGAGTCTCTCTCCCACACTAATCCAACACCACACTTGCGCTCCTTTATATGGCCACTGTAGTAAAAGACGTAAGGACCTACTGGTCTCTGTCCTTGTCCCGTCCATCGCATTTCTTGGACGGCGGTAATGTCAACCTTTATTTTCACGAGGATATCAACCAGCTGGGCAGTGGCACCTTCCCAATTAAGGGACCGGACATTCCAGGTGCATGACCTCAAATCATAGTCCTAAATTCGTTTGCCATGGTCGTCATCAAAAAGGGGGTCACTCATCCGAGGCTTGTTGTTACTTTTCATGGGGGTGTTTTTTTTTTTAACGTGACGGGTCCCAAACCCAGCGCCCAGCGCACATCCTTAAGTAGAGAATATTTCACCTTCTCACTTTAGCTCGCCTTCAAACGGATGTTCTTAGGCTACCCAGAGGATACTTGGTCAAGGACCGGAAGTCGTGAGCTGCTTGAGTCGTTTCTGGCTACTCCCAAGTGAATGGCGATCAGAGAACTTTCCTCACTTGCGTGAACTTCTACACATGACTTCATCCTACATTCAGAAAATGAAAGAAAATGAAATTCTTTTACCCACTGCGGTCATCACCATTGAACATGAAGGTGATTTATTCAAACTAATAGCGTTAAAAGATCAAGGCACTCAAAGATCCTTTACATCGAAGGTTCAAAATCAGCTAAAATTGGCAATAAAACATTCCAAGTTCCAAATTTACGGAATGGGCGGAAGAATTATTCAAAATTCAAATAAAATATGCCCAATCACCGGAGTTTCTCCGAAGGTGGATATAAGAATAGATGCATAAGCCATCGTTTTACTGCAACTTACAAATTTGCTTCCAAGCCATGAAATAAATAAAATACTCTGGGAAAAATGCTCACATCTCAAATTAGCAGATCCTTATTGAAATACCCCATCACAAATCGACACATTTTTAGGCAGGGACGTAATACCTCGAATAATTCTTAAAGGTAAAGCTCAAAATACAATCTTACTATTTCAAAAATTCGAGTCCCTCGATGGTTAAATTTCACCCTTAACATTAACGCAGAAACCATTGAAAAGGCGTTTTTACAATTCACGACAGAAGTATCCTCCGATAAAATATGCACCCCAAGGGATCGATTGGCGTCCGAGCATGGACGGGCTCGGGGAATCAGCAGTAAAGAGAATTAAGTCCCATTTAAAGAAAACAGCTGGTAACCATAAATTCAATTATGAAGAGTTTACTATATTACCCGCTCGTATCGAAGCCGTACTAAACTCTAGACCTATTTCACCACTCTCGCAGGATCCCTCCGACTTCACAACCTTAAACCCTGGGTATTTTCTGAAAGGAGTACCCACTCTGGCAATACCCGAGACAGGTGTGAAGTCGCTATACTTATTAAACAGATGGGAGCAAATTAAAATTTTCCATCATGATTTCAGCCGCCGATGGTAGGAAGACTATATAAAGGACCTCCACATGAGATACCGGTGGAAAACTCAAGAAAAGGCACCAAAGCTTAGAGACTGCGTCCTTATACAAGACGATTGTCTTCCCTCTATGGAATAGCGACTCAGCCGCATGAAACAGCTTCATTACGGGTCCGACTGTCGTATTCGAGTAGTTGATCTTCGCACCCAAACCGGAACTCTATACAGACGGCTCGTCAAATTATCTTTTCTACCAACCGCCGAAGAAACGTAAATACGAAACCGAAATGTTAGTCTATTAATAAATCGCTTAAAAAGAAAAACCGCTTACAAAATCTAAACCTCGAATAACATAAAACTCCATACAAAAGCCCTGATAAAAAATGGCATCGTATCATGCCACTTAACGTGGCACAAATGTCCATATTACTATAAATTCCACACACATATCATCATTTCTCTCACAGAGCAATATGGACGTGGATATAGCATCATCCTCAATGCCAACCATACGTTCGGCAGTTTCCGCTCCGCGCTCTGAAGCTGTCTCAATAGCAGCACCTCGGACCACCACTGCACCGGACGCGCTTCGACCATCGCGACAACGGCCCTGCGTAAAAGCCCGCCATCAACGCCAGCATCACCCGCTCTACCGGCGGATCTGCAACGCATTCAATGCCCACTATGTGTCCGCCCGTATCGGCTATCGCACTGCGGCATCTTTAAGGCATGCCACCGATACAACGCCAGCAGGTTGCCCAGGCGATTGGGTATTGCCTAATTGCCTGGCAACTTCCCACGCAACACAGGAATGCCCATCCAATAATCGTTGCCAAATATGTGTTGCGCATCACAAGCTGCTGCACCGCACTATCAGACGCGACGCCGGGCGACAACCGGCTCCTCGCACCAGTGGTAACGTCCGGTATTCTCAAAGAACTTCTGTGACGGCATACCGCCGGCGCAGACACTCTCCAATAGAATCCAGTCCCAGGCGTCAAAACCGTGCAACTTCAACACGGCGCCATCAGCTTTTTTCAAGCAAATTTTGTATTAACAATTTTTAATTGCATTTTTCAAGGTATAAAATTTTTATAACGATTTCTCCGAATTTAGAGCATTTTCCCCGTAAAACAAAAAATTGTGAGTGACCACTTAAGTTTTTGTAAAAATAGAAAGGCAAAACAGAACTATTATGTATAAACATGTAATTTTCACAAAATGGTTAAATAAAACAAAATAGAATAAGTATTTAAATTATATTATTTATAAAAAGGTAACTCTTTCGGTAGGTAGTGGTAACCAATGAATAGCCAAGCAAATAACTTATGAACCAGTTTTCTGTAAGCCATATGTAAACATAACAATAACCAAACAAACTATTTTAAGTAACAGATGACAAAAAAAAATAGCCAATGAAAAGGACGCTATAGCGATGTGTAGCGAAATTGGGATAGGCTTACTTTTTTCCTAAGACTATAAAGTAACGGTAACCAGTTAGCTTCGAGTATATCTGAGTAAGGTCGAAAGTTCTCTAAATTAGCTCAGAGCTTTTCTGCCCCAAAATATCCCATATTTTCATATCACTAATTTTTTACCAGTTATCTATCATTGAGTGTGGTCAACATTCAAGTGAGCTCCGAAATTGCGACAAATTGGAAATAATCAAATCTGTGGTAATTCGTGGGTGTGTGCGCCGTGGGAGGCATTAATGTTGTCATCACGTTTCACATCGATTTCCTTGGATTAGTGGTAGCAATTGGTAAAAATATTTCAAAACAAATCATGTATTTAATGGAAGTTTTTTTTTTAACAATAACAAATGAAATAAACACTCAAATATTTAATTTTCGCGGGGGAAAAAAGACCACATCAGCTGTTTCTTTCACACGTAATTTCTGCGTATATTAAATCTGCTGCTCTGTTCTAACAATTTCCAATTGCAATCAGCGCTGCAATACTGGTCAAACAAAACAAAAAAAAAAACAAAAAAACTTATTCAAACTCCAGTAGGGAAATCATTAGAAAACAAAAATGGCTGAACCTCTTCATGAGGTGACGCCAAGAAACAGTCTCAGATCATTTAGAGTAAATAAAATAAGAGTATTAGAAAAAACTAACTCACTTATAAATGGGAGGCTAAGAACTTTGGAAGCGATGTGCAATCAGTTACATAAAAATAACATAGAATTAAAAATTGAAAACGAAGAACCAAAATCTAGTAAAAGCAAGCATGTGAGTGGTGAAGCAAAACTTTCTAGTATGAATGTGGATCAAATATACGAAACCGATGAAAATTAGTTAGCTACAGAAACTGAGTGGATACTCAAACAGAAGCGTTCTTCAAAAAAACGCAATGCTGATACTTCAATAACAATTGCCAGTCCTTCGAAAAATTAAAATAAAGAGCAGGCGGCCAACAATGATACTAAAACCCACCGCACACCTCTTATTATAATAAACGACGTAAAGGATTTTAATAAATTACGTTCTAATATTCTGATAAATAACAACGTTTTATAAAGCTTTTCAGCAACGGCGCCTACAAACTTAATGGCTTCGATGCGAACAATTATCGCACAATAACAAAATACTTATCTAATGTAAAGATACCTTGGTTTAGCTTCGAGAGTAAACATAATAGGCCAATAAAGGTAATGATGAAAAATTTACACCACTCATGCGACACACAATCCATTTTAAATGATCTAAAATTTCAAGGTTTTAATGTCATAAATGCAATTAATAGGCTTAAATAGAAGACTAAAGAACCGCTAGATATGTTTTTAATAGTATTTGATGCAACCGAAGACATTAGGAAAATTCACCAGATCAAAACCATTCTTAGTACCGTTGTAAATTAATTCCACAGTGCAAAAACCGTCAAGCTTTTGGACATACAAAAAACTTCTGTGGTAAGCCATCGAGGTGTGTGAAATGTGGAGGCAAACATCCTACTATTGAATGCAGAAAAGTTGAAAAAGACCGTGCAAAATGTTGTAACTGCGGCGATTCTCATCTTGCAAGCTACCGTGGATGTGTCGTCCCAAAAGAACTGCAAATACTTAGAGATAAAAAGAATGGTAACTCAGTTGAGGAGAATGACAATGCTCCGACGAACAAACCCGTTGTGAACACAAGAGAAGTAAAATCCCTTTCATCCGTTCCAAGGCCATACAAATACAATTCAAAAAGGTAGTCCGTTATTCCAGATTTTGAAGAAACTATATGAGCAAGAGAAACTATTTAAGTCCTTTAAGCAGCGCACATAGGAGCATTTACCCTCAAAAACCGGACAAAATTGAAAATTACAAACTTCAGCGATGGTACTCAAAATTGACTTCGTTCAAAACGCACGGACTTATTCGCGAAATTCTCCATTGTTCTCCAAATTGCTAGTGCTTTTTTTTTATTGCGTGAACGGAATTCTTGAAAATATATTTTATGGATTCAGGACAAAATGGTATGTATTTAATATTAATGACATAAAAATTAATTTAGTTAATGTATTATTATGTTTTTTTCGAGAAAACAATGAATCATTAAAATAACTAAATATTTTTTTTTTTTAATTTTTTAGAAATTAGTGTTTTTGTTACAGTGTGCGAGGTCAAGCTATGAATTATTTTTCCTAGTAAACTACAGGGTTTCTACTTAACATATAAGCTTAAACATTTTCCCCGTACTTCCCCCCTTTAAAAATAGTGCCTTAAAAAAAGTTGGCCAGTTGCTTAGAGTAAGGACTGCTTTATTTATTTTTTTTATTTAATACTGAAATCCTGTTTAACTATTCTATATGGGTGGTATATAGATGGTATAAGGGAGCTCTATCGGAGCCGGTGTGAAAATTGGACAATGGGCGTGGCACCGCCCATATTCTGATGAAATCCCATATCTCGGAACACGACTGACCGATTTTGACAAAATTTGGAACGTAACATTACTTTCATTTTCCTGTGTCACTCTGTTAAAAAGAGCAAAATCGGACGACAACCACGCCTACTTCCCAAATAACACAATTCAAAATTCCATTTGATTATTTCACTTTCCAGTACATAAATAAAGAATTAATTTATATAACGGAATAAAATTTTACTGTAATAATTTCCTTAAAGTAAGTCACCTTTTGACCAATAATTGTCTAAATCCAAGCAAAACTGTTCAAACCCCTAGGTACCGGATAAGTGAACCTGATACCAATAGTTGACTTTTGACCGAAAATATCGTTCAATGTGTGAGGTAGGAAATTGAAATTCATACAGAATCCTTTTCTGGACATAGTATTTCATTGTGTCAAAAATGGGTTGAATCGGGTCAATACTTTCCTGAGCCCCCATATACCTAATATAAAGATTTTAAAACTTCTAAGTCACTTTATGTTGGATATCTTCTTCTTCTTTACTGGCGTAAGCACTGCTTACGCGATTATAGCCGAGTCAACAACAGCGCGCCAGTCGTTTTTTCTTTTCGCTACGTGGCGCCAATTGGATATTCCAAGCGAAGCCCGGTTTTTCTTCAATTGATCTTTCCAACGGAATGGAGGTCTTCCTCTTCCTCTGTTTCCCCCGGCGGGTACTGCGTCGAATACTTTCAGAGCTGGAATGTTTTCGTCAATTCGGACAACATGACCTAGCCAAATAACGTCGACTCATCGGTTGTTGTCATTATCCAAGCCTCTGCACCATATAGCAGGACGGGAATTATGAGCGACTTATAAAGTTTGGTTTTTGTTCGTCGAGAGAGGACTTTACTTTTCAATTGCCTACTCAGTCCGAAGTAGCACCTGTTGGCAAGAGTTATCCTGCGTTGGACTTCTAGGCTGGCATTGTTGGTGGTGTTTACGCTGTTTCCAAGATAGACGAAATTATCTACAACTTCAAAGTTATGACTGTGAACAGTGACGTAAGTGCCAAGTCGCGAGTGCGACGACTGTTTGTTTGATGCCAGGAGATATCTCGTTTTGCCCTCGTTCACTGCCAGACCAATTTGTTTTGCTTCCTTGCTCAGTCTGGACAAAGCAGAACTAACGGCGCGGGTGTTGAGGCCAGCAGTTGTACATTCTTATAGAAGATGGTACCTACTCGATTAAGTTCTGCAGCTCGAACTATTTTCTCCAGAAGCAAGTTGAGAAAGTCGCACGATAGGGAATCGCCTTATTTGAAACCTCGTTTGGTATCTTTCACACAATACGCCCGATAGAACCTGGCACTGTCCTTACTTAGGTAAAATAACATATCTCCGGAGCAAAACATATCCAGGTACTTTGTGCAAAAAAAAATTTTAATCCATATAAATTTTTCACTCTTAACCCTTTCGATCCGAAAAGCCGTTGGAGTAAGTAAAACATATTTCGTATAATCAATACGCGTCCAAATGAACACGTGTTCACTATTTAAGGGAGGGTAAGGTTTTAAAGACAAAAAAAAGAATATATTTGTGTTTTTTTGCGGCGATATGAGTAATATAATTTTATTAAATTTAATGGCATATTATTGTACAACTTTTCAAGTATATTAGAATAAATTTTCAATTAAAAACATTAATAAATAAGTCTGTGACAGTGAATCTCCAGAAGCGCCTTGAAAAAAGGGGAACATTATAACTCGTTACCGGATCATCTGAAACAAAAAAATTGATATGCGTTTTAAAGCTGATGTATTTCTCGAGGTAATCAGATGGAGTTTTTTTGCCTTTAAAACCACCAAACCAATTTCCTCCTAATAAATTAAAAAAAATTATTATTTTTATGAATTCCAAATTTAAAGGTTAAATTAATTATTTTATTTGATTGAACTGTTAAATAAATTACTTTTTAATTTGTGTACAAGAGGACTGAACGAATAAAATGGAATAGAAAATTTTGCTATATGGGAAGTAGGTGTAGTTATTGTCCAATTTCGCTCATTTTCACAACGTGTCATTAGAATACGAACAGAATACCACGTACCAAATTTTGTCGGAAGCGGTCAGTCGAGTTCCGAGATATGGGATTTCACCAAAGTGTGGGTGGTGCCACGCCTATCGTCCTATTTTCACAGCAGCTCCCATAAGGCTCTCTCATACTATCTCGGTGGTGAAATGTGATGTCTCTGGCGTATTTAGTTGTTGATTTATAACGCTTTTTGTAGTTATTAACAGTACCGTTACATAAGGAGTGAGCGAGATTATCCTCGCGCAGTCGGTGGAAATTCTTATAAGTTATGAACTAGGCAAAGATGGTTCCTGTAGCTTAAACGGTTTCTGAGATATGTACATAAAGCTTTTTAAAGAGCGGGGCCAATCCCACTTTTTCAAAAAATTTTGCCCACAAATGCCCCTTGCTACTGCGATCCTCTGTATCAAATACGTATAGCTTTATATCTTAATTTAGTCCTTAGTTATGGCACTTTATATGTTTCGGGTTAATAGCGATTTGTGGTGGCAGTAATCCGATTACGCCCAACTACAAACTCGAAATTTTTTTACACTCAGGAACCCACATGGTAAGATATCTCAATTTTTACTCAAGTTGCTTCTTGCACGGGCGAAATGGACAGACGGACAGTCACCGGATTTCAACAATTCTCGTCACCCTGATTATTTATATATATGTTTATAACCCTATATTTATCGCGCTAACTTCTAGGTGATACGTACAACCGTTAGGTGAACAAAACTATAATACTCTGTAGCAACTAGTTGGAGAGATAAAATAACTGATAAAATAAATTAAACTAACTTACACTGATATACTTACAACTATTGATTTTCTGATGTTCGATGATCTTCTGTTGCCGTCACAAATGAATAATGGTTTCGGTTGCTCTCGTGAGCTTGCACTGCAATACTTCTTTGCACTTGGAACCATTTTGTGTTTATGCTATTTATTTTACTATTGATATTGCGTCTCAATAACAGTAATCACCTTTCCCTATCCTTCTAAGCAAAATCTAATGGTATAACGAGAAACAACAAGAACGTTCGGTTTTTTGTTTCAAATACAATAGTATGCCTTATTCCGTATCATGGTACCACAGCCTAAATTGACATAGTATGTACAGTTTGTCAAAAAACACTTTACAAACTGAACTGCTTTGTTTTAAGAATTTTTTTTTAATGCAATTAAACAATATAGGGTTTGTCCGGAAAGAAAGGAAAGAAGGGACTCGTTTCCTTCCGCCGCTACTGCACTTCGGTGAATGTGTGTACCGACTGGATTCGATAGAGGACTTTCCTAGCTAACGATCGAGCGGCTGATCAGTTGTCTTCAAGCACCTGGAGAGTCAGTACAAATATTTTCGTGCGACGTGTTTCTGTGAGTGCTGTAAGCTAAAAATCGTTAGAGTAGAGGTACGCGATTAAATTCTGTGGAAAACTCGTAAATCTGCAACAGAGACGTTTGATATAATCAAGCAGGCTTACCCTATCTTGCTTCAGCAAGAAGGGGTGTGTTTCGGTGGCACCAGACCTTTTTGGAAGGCCGGGAAGAGGTCGTTGATGAAAAACGAAAAACGGGAAGAATGAGCAAATCCACAGTCAAAACGATGCTCATTGTCTTTTTTGGCATCGTCCACCATGAACTTGTTCCTCCTGGACAAACCGTCAACGCCAAGTTTTACTCTTCAAGAGACTCGTATAAAGGGTCAATCGTTGGCCCTCGGACTTTTTTTCCTAGCCTGAAAAGGCCGATGAAAGGAATCCAAGCAGCATGCATTTCGGCTCTAATTCGAAGAATGCCTTCCGTGGCGCCTTCAGTACGCGGAAATCGCGCAGGCAACGCTACATCGACGCAGAAGGAACGTTTTTAAAGAATTGTAAGGATTGGTTCAATAAATTTTTTTAATTAACTCAGTCCCATTACTTTTCGGACAAACCCTGTATGTAATGAGCTAATACCGATAAAAAATTAAACAAATTCACTAACATACAACGGAAATTTTATAAAAACTAAATTAGCACATTCATCCGAGGCTTGTTGTTTCCTTTCATTGGGGGTGCTTTTTTTACGTGGCGGGTACAAAACCCAGCGCACAACCCTATGTAGGGAATATTTCGCCTTCTCACTTTAGCTCGCCTTCAAACGGATGTTCTTAGGCTACTCAGAGAATACTTGGTCAAAGACCGGAAGTCGTAAGCTGCTTGAGTCATATGTAAAAGAATCGTTTCTGGCCACTCACAAGTGAATGGCGATCAGAAGACTTTCCTCTTGCGTGAACTTCTACACATGACTCCATCCTTAATATGTTGGATATAACCGCCAATAATTGAGTCAAGTCTCAATGAAAATTGCAGAACATATTTTATTCATAACAGTATATCTTTGCGCCTAAAATATATACAATTGCGCGAAAACTTGACCTCTCCAACACAACTCCCGCACCTATATAACTATTACCAAGATTTTCGGACATCCACTTGATCTTGTTCCATATTATTGCTGATTGTATGTAAGGTACTTAAATGAAACCGAGGGAAAATTTTTTTGAGTATGTGGTATATTAGTAGTATATGGGATGAGCAAAAATAGATAAAATCTGGTCGGCATTACCCCCTTATCAAATATATTCAATATAAAATGTTCGGTTGCACCCGAACGTTATCCTTCCTTACTTGTTTTATTTTAATATATTGCATTATTAGGCACAATTCCTATTTCTTTGGCGCCGCGATTTGAAGGTACCGTTGGAAAGGAAGTCCTCCAGATTAAAAAATATATAGGGTTATAGGTACGGTTAGTTTACCAGATATTCGACCTTAAAGATCAAAAATTCCCAAAATTCGAACATTTCAACAAGCTCTTTTACCACATTAAACATACTTTACTCACATTTTTCACTTCAAATTAATTTAATAAATCTATAAACTTTTTAACAAATCCACATTTTACACTTTTAGCATTTTTTTACCTAAAAAATCTTTGTTTTAAAAATTATATTTTACACTTAAAAACGACGAAATGAAGCGCTGCCATGTGATAATAAAGAAATTCGCAGAAATTCCTTTTTTCCCAAAAATTCCTCTATCCATACATATAGATATGTTCTTTATTTAATTTAATATAAATATTATTATATAATAATATTATATATGAGTATATTGTCACCTAACATACAAAACCGTTGTATCAAAAATAAATGAAAATCGTCGACAGATATAGTAACCAAAATTTATCCATTTTATAACGAAAAATCAAATTTTGGTAGGATATGAGTGCAAGATAACCAAAAAATATAACCACTTTATAACGAAAACTTAATATTTATTTTTTATTTTTAATGCAGAAAGAGGAACTATGCGGAAGTACTTCAATCAGTAGGGCATTCGCTCGACCAGGATTATTTTTTTTAGAGCAATGCAGAAAGTTGTACTACGCGAAAGTACTTCAGTCACATATTACACATATATAGTACATATTATATGTAGAATTTATTTTTTTTTATAGTTACTCGTAATATAGAAAAAAGAATCATGCGAAAAAACTAACAAAGAAAAATCGTTAAAAATCCTTCATATTTGCGGTTTAAGATGTGGCAACGCTCATTTTCCTCATAATTGTAAACAATCTAATCATTTCAACGATGGGTGTGTTAAGTGATTTTTAAATTAATCAATTTAGGTAAAATATAGGAAAATAAAAGTGAAATCTGAACTTATTTCAATCTTTAGAGTGTATATTTAAATATACAGAGTGCTAAACGTGCAGAGAAACATAGAGAAATATCATGTGTTATTAGTGCAAATATTGGAACTTTTAATCGTGAATATTTTAAAAAATAAAATCTTTTATATTATTTTTGGATATTCTTTCTTTTGAGAAGCTCTCCTATACCCCAATACCCCACTTATACGGAAATTTGGCTTTTTTACCCCTCCGCCAAAGTAATCGGAATCGTGCCCATTATTATATTTAATCATTCATTTTTATTAATTTTCATTCATAAAATCACTTTAAGTAATTTTGTCCGGTTTATGAGACCAAATGCTCCTATGTGCGTTGTTCAGTATTTTAAAGCAAACAAAATCACAGCAAAAGTGCCATACAAAGAAAGCTTCGTATAACCGAAACACAACAAATGAAATTCGCATATTTGTTGACTTCAAGAGGGCATTTGACTACCTAAGCTGGGATCGAGTGGTGCAACGGCTGGAGGAGCTTGGCTGTACGGAAGTTACTTTTTGGCGGAGTTATTTTTCGGACAGAAAGGCCTCTCTTGTCGGCATGAATGGGAGTGTGGAGATTTGAGTTGTTCGAGGCTGCCCGCAGGGTTCCATCTGTGGTCCATATATTTGGATCCTTATGATGGACACTCTGCTTGGGCAGCTCGAGCCACTCTGTAAATGTTGAGCGTACGCGGACTACCTTCTTCTTATGGTTGAAGGTCGCTCAAGGGCGGAATTAGAACGGGCGGGAGGAGATCTTTTAGAGATCGTTAATTCGGTTTAGGTGTTGGGGGTTGACATATCGATGGATAAAACGGTGGCAATGCTGCTGAAAGGTAGATTGTCACCGGTTCATCAACCGATTGTCCGTGTGAATGGGGTCAGCATCAGATATGTGACGTAAGTCAAATATCTGGGGTTGACCATGAGTGAAAGAATGTGTTTTTCTCCACACTTGGCGAATGTGAAGGAGCTACTGCAGGCAACCGTAGGCAAAGTACGACGTATTTTGAGGAGCGATTGAGGTCTCGGACGTCGTGCTGTCCGCACCATATATCGTGACTTGTTAGTGGCCTGTGCCACATATGGAGCCCCTGTATGGTGGGAGGCAGCCACGACCGTCTTGGAGTCTCAAAAACTCTCTCAATACAGCGTTGTATGATGCTTGCTTGCTTGCCTGTATGTCGCACCGTCTCGACGGATGCGATGCAGGTTTCAGTAGATGCACCCCCTTTGACCTGATCGTCATACAGAGTGCTGTTGCATTCAGGTTAAGAAGGGGTTTGAGTGTGTCATTGCTGCAGAACGATTGGATTTCGGAAGACGATGTGGAGAGGGAGGGATATCTAGGGAGCAAGAGGCTTCTAGATTATAGGGTCAGGTGTAGGTGGCAAGAACGTTGGGACAATAGTCCTATTGGCCGAGTGACGTACGAGTACATTCGGGACGTTGGGTTCGTTGAAGATAACCCAGACTTCAGATTTTGTCCGAGTCAGGGTATTCTGCTTACCGGACATGGGCCTCTGAATGCATTTTTGCATCAGAGGCACCTATGGGATACGTCGGGGTGTTTTTGTGGGGCCGGGTTATAAAATTGGTCGCATTTAATTGCGGAGTGCCCGATGTACTCGGACATTACGGATCTGGGTGATATGGGGATTAGCTGGACTGATGGACGATTAAATGTTAGTGGTGTGATCTCCACTAGTCGGAATACCGAACAGTTAGGGTCGTTTGCGTGTGAATTATTTAAGCGGTGAAGGCAGTTAGCTGGAAATTAGGGTTAGTTTTTGTAAGAGTGGTGTGTGCAAGTGATGTATGTATGGGGTTCAACTCCCGGCCACCAGTCCAGAGCCGTGTGGAAGCTCAACTGGCAGTAGTTTCGGCTACGGGGTCTGACCGGAGACTTAATTCTGGTACCACGGGGAGCAGGAGCCCTTGGAGGTAACTCCGACCTGCTCATGCGGAATGGCCTCTCGGGGAGTATCGTGGTGGTTATGGTTGAAATCTAAATGCGGGAAGAACTGACTTTGTCAGTTGAAAGTAGAGTTGCATTGCAACCGGGTCCCGAACCCAAAGCACGGCAGAGGTTGTAGATGGGCCTCTAACCCGACCAAGGTGGCTAGTGTGTTCATTCCACACTGCCAATTGGTACTGAAAATGCTTAGCATTCTCAGGGCGCTGATCAACGTATTGATTTGATCCGTTGTGCTTTTGAGCACCGTGAAGTAAGGCTGTCGTCAGCAGGTACCCACGTAAAACACACCGGACGTTGTTAACAGTGACGTGAGTGCCAAGTCGTGAGTACGACGACTGTTTGTTTGATGACAGGAGATATTTCGTCTTGCCTTCGTTCACTGCCGGACCCATCTGCTTTGCTTCTTTGACCAGTCTGGAGAAAGCAGAACTAACAGCGCGGTTATTGAGGATGATGATATCAATAACATCACTCGTAGGTGTGCTCCAAGCGCTCATTGAAGGTATCTTTGGTCACATCGTCCTTCTTTTCCATCGGAAGTCGTAAGATGCTTGAGCCATATGTAAAATAATCAGAGAACTTTCCTCACTTGCGTAAACTTCTACACATAGCTCCATCCTCCAAAATAATACATTTATAATACTAAAATATTACTTATTTTACTCACCTTATCTTAATATGTTACAATATTTAGCGAAAGTTGAAAATTATTATACTTACGCCTTTTTAATATATGTATATGTATATTACCACTAGTTGAAGCCGATAGTTTTAAGATTTAGGCTAGCAATAAGATTAAGTGAAATAAAGAATTCTCTTCTTTGTGAACCGTTGAACCGAACGCACGCTTTTTCGTTACCCTAGTAATTCGCAAATCTTTTCGCGACAAGTAATTATAGTGCTATTTAAAATTACGAATCCATAATTTTTCGTGTTTCAAAAATGGTTGAGACTTTACATGGCGCCCGAGCAGGGACAAGTGCGTAATTAAAAAATACAACTAAATACACTTGAAAAGTGTAAAGCAATTAATAGTGCATTAACTAAATTTTCGTAACCAATTATCTGCTTTATATTCCTCTTGGATCTCGGTTTTCGGCTAAGTGAAAGTGGTGAAGATGATACATGAACAGTCATCGACTGACACTACACGCAAACGGTTGTGCTCTCAGTTGTATTGTCTTCGAATTCAGTTAAAACAGAATAGGTTATTATCTCATTCCTCATCGCACTCTTCTCGCTCAAATTTGTTAGTGAATTTTAGTGTATTATCTTAATTGAATTAAAATCTTTAATTTTTCAGAAAATAATAGGTTCGCCCTATTATCTTCTAGTCCCCAACCAAAAAAAAAAAAAAAAAAATGGAGCAATTATCGAAGGATCAATTATTACTTACTTTACCAACAACAAACAAAGATAGCCCTAAATGTGTGGTGGTAGGTTCAAGTGAAACAAGCAAACCTTTAAATAAATTTTCATGCTTCGCTGACATAATAAAAATCAGTGAATTAAAAGACGGCAATTTACTACTCCTAGTAAGAAATAGCACAATTGCAAAAAAATTCACATCAACAAAACGCCTCATTGGCATTTGTGATGTAAAAATTGAACTCCATAAAAATTTAAACTCCTCAAAAGGCACTATCTACGCTCCGTGTTTAAATCAAGTCTCTGACAATGAAATAATTGATAATTTGAAAGAACAGAGTGTTACATCCATTTACAAGTTTCTAAAATATATAAAGGGTCAACCCACTCCAAGTGGCGTGGTTCTTTTAACCTTCAATCGCTACTACTTACCCGAAAAAATTGACGTTTCATGGTATACAACCAAGGTAAGACCCTACTACCCAAACCCAATGAGATGCAAAAACTGCCAACTTCTTGGCCATACAAAAAAACGCTGCAATAAAATCCCAATTCAAACAGATAATAAATGCTCATTTCGCGAAGCAGTAAATATTCACAAAGCACAAATACCACATGTTTTTAATTCTTCATCTCCTTCATTCCCACACATACTTAGCAATCCGACAAACACAGATCTCTCTAATAACAAAATACCCAATGCTGCGCCAAGCGACACCTTTTGTAAATCTAAATCTAAATTTGAAAAGAAAATGAAATATAAAATTATTATAAGAACTTATGAAATTGAATTAATAAATATTGAATTGTATAAAATAGCATACTTACCTTAATAATACATTTATATTACCTTCATTTATTACTTACCTTAATTCTATTACAATATTTAACGAAAGATAATTATTTATCCCTTGTATTTACATTACCACTAGCTTAAGCCGTTAGTTTTAAGATTTAGGCTAAGCAATTCCAAGAACGGGATAATTGAAGCATTGTATTAAAAACCTTGAAATGAAACGGACGTGTCTTTTTTATTATCGGAATATTTTGCGACTGTGACAGGCAATTAGGCTTCAAGCTATTCGCGCATTCCCAGTACATATTTTTTCGCATCTCAAAAACACTTGAGATTTTTCATGGCGCCCGAGCAGGGACTAAGTGCGTGAACTTAGTATATATTTCATTTCTTTCGTTTTCGTTAATTTCGTGCTAATTGCCTGTCAATTCGTTCGTTTTCGGCCCTTCGTGTAAGTGAAGTGGAAATAAATTAAACATTAAAAAGAAAAAAACAACACCTAAACCCAATATATAAGTACAAATCATATAAAGAAATAAAAAAGATACCAAAAGAAAAATACACATACATACAGTGGGAAGCAAAACTGTCCGGATGTTTTGCACTAAGGAAGTAAGGTAATGAAAATAATACAAATATAGGTATATTATCAGATATATGTATTTCGTTTATTTAATTGAACATTATTCTAAATTATAAAGCACAAAAACTCATATAAATTGCTTCAAAAAAATAAAAAAATTAAAAAAACAAAAAATTCACTATTCGGACACTTTTGCACTGTTTGCTGTTTGTTTGTTGAAACCAATTAACGTTGCCAATTTAATATTTTGTCCAATGGCCTTTATTTCTAATTACGCTTTCAATACGTTTTGGCATACTCTCCACCAACTTTTGGATGATATCACGGTCGAGAGCTCGCCATTCATGTTGTATTCTCTCCCAAAGCTCGTCAACATTTTTTGGTGGGTTTTCATATGCTCCCAGCCTTCTTTTCACGATAGCCCATAAATTTTCTATAGGATTCAGGTCTGGGCTTTGTGCAGGCCATTCCATTGTCCCAAAAGTTTGGTTTTGTAGCCAGCTTTTAACTATTTTGGCTGTGTGCTTCGGATCCCCGTCTTGCTGAAAAACAACTTCTTCAGTTGGATAAGCACTCTCGTCAACAAATTCTGGTAAATTTGTTTGTAGAATATTCAGGTAATCCTCCTTCTTCATTATACCTTGGATTCTCACCAAAGGTCCAATGTTCCACCAAGTAAAACATCCCCACACCATTATACTGCCGCCACCATGTTTCCCCGTTTCCTTCACATGGTACTTTTGGATGCGCTCCTGCGGCCTATGCCAATAGTATTCTTTTCCATCAGACTGGTATCGGTTGACTTTAGTTTCGTCGCTCCAAATAACCCGTTTCCAGTCATCTACTGTCCAATTTTTGTGGGTTTTACAGAAATGAAGGCGTCTTTTCACATTTCTATCGGAAAGTGCTGGCTTTTTCTTTTTCACACTGGCTACTAAACCAATTCTATTTAATGCGCGTCTCACCGTCCAGGAACTGACATCCTTACCAATACTTTTTGCAGCATTTTTCGGGGTCTTGGTATCCTTATTATGTAGCAAACGTTCAATCTGCCGGGCATCACCATCAGAAAGTAGTCTTGGTCGACCCCCTTGGTTATTATTGCAAGCTACATTTCGTCGTTTTTTTATATCATTTACCGTGGATTTACTTAAATTTAATTTTCAGCAATTTTACGGCATGAATAATTATTTTGCAACAAATTAATCACATTGTTTTCTATATCAGTTGGCGTTTTTCTCATTTTTGAAGATCTTTTAACTTTTTATTTAAAAATCATGTTAATCACTTCACAGGTCAAACAATAATGCACAAATAGAGCAAAAAAAGCTTGATAACGGGACAACAAACAAAAAAAAACCAACGGGTTAAATACCGTTACGTTTTAACAAAGCAATATCGTGATAATGTTTATTTCTTGTACTGTGCAAAAGTGTCCGAATAGTGAATTTTT
This sequence comes from Bactrocera correcta, assembly GCA_027475135.1. Classification (NCBI taxonomy): domain Eukaryota; kingdom Metazoa; phylum Arthropoda; class Insecta; order Diptera; family Tephritidae; genus Bactrocera; species Bactrocera correcta. The sequence continues at coordinate 79,186,307 of CM050322.1, read as the reverse complement.
TGTTTTTTTAATTTTTTTATTTTTTTGAAGCAATTTATATGAGTTTTTGTGCTTTATAATTTAGAATAATGTTCAATTAAATAAAAAAAATACATATATCTGATAATATACCTATATTTGTATCATTTTCATTACCTTAATTCCTTAGTGCAAAACATCCGGACAGTTTTGCTTCCCACTGTACATATGTATGTATAATTGGTACATATACTAAAAGTGGTCAAGTGCTGAAACACAAAAAACGAAAAATAATCACAAAACACAAAACTAAAGTGAGAATAAAAATAAAAAGTGGAGTGAAAAGTATTTAATACTTTTATATACATACATACATATTTGTAAAGTGGAGTGCTAAAATACATACCCATACTTACCTCAGCCTAAAAGAGCAAAAAAACAAAAAAAGGGAGTTATTGTGGAGTGCGTGCGCGAAAATATATACATACAGTAATATAAATAAATATTTTTTTTTTTGTTTTTTTGTAAGGGAAGCATCAAAAACCGGAGTGCGGAACTTTAATCCGCTTAACCTAACCTACTCCCAACTCCAGACTCTCCCACGGAACCACCTGATTAAGTATTACTTCGTGGGAGTGATAAGACATTTAAGTCTCTTCTATGGCACGGACTGACGGACGCCTACTCTGGTCTATATGTCTCAGTTTTGTCATGATTGAGGCTGCCGCTTCGCTGACAGCTCTCTAGTTCTCAGTGGACTGACACATGAGTGTCGTCAAATTTTCCACCGTAAAACTACCACCGAGTGTAGTTTTAAGTTTTTCCCTTGCACTTATAAAGCGCGGGCAATAAAAGAAAACATGCATGTCCCAAAATCCAGGTCCCCATGTCGTCTGTCGATCCAGGAATGGATATCCGGTATAAGTTTTTGAGTGAGGTTTGCCACCGCTGCTGCCATATAATTAAGCATTTCACTCTCTCTCTTCTTTTGGCTCCTGTAGTTGGCTCTGATAATTTGTACACCCCTCGTATTCGTCACCCTGGATATCAATGGGCATCATACTAGCTATTACTTCAGCAGCATCGCTTGAAATTGTTCGGAAAGCACTGATAACTCTTAGTGCCGACACTTATTTGCCTGGCATATGCTTTGATGCCCAGCGCCTGGATCTATATTGGAGCCGCATTTAATACAACCGATCTCATTACCTTTGTGAGTAAAAAACGCCGGCTGGAACGCGCGCAGCCTTTATTTGCCATCATTCTTGATAAGACATTCAGGATTTTGTTCGCTTTACCTGCAGTGTATTCTAGGTGGTCCTTAAATTTTAGCCTTGAGTCTACTATTACTCCCAAATATTTTAGGTGTGGCTGTGAGTGAATTTCGCACTCCCCTATGGTGAGGGATATACTTTCCTCCACTTTTCTTGTGCTTATGAGCAAGACTTCGGTCTTTTGCTCCGTCAGTTCTAAACTCATTGAGGAGAACCATTGGCGCAGTCCGTTTATGCACTCGTTGCATTTGCTCCGGAGGTCGTCGAGGTGTTAAGCAACTGCTACCACAATAAGGTCGTCTGCGTATTCAACTAATTTAATACCATTCGGTTGGTGTCTCCTTAGCACCCATCATACATTATGTTCCATAAAAGGGGGCCTAGTACCGAGCCTTGCGGTACTCCACTCGAGATAGAGTAGCTCTTGGTGCCTTCATCTGTATCAAATAAAAGTTGCATGTTTTCAAATTAACTTCTGACAATTTCCATCAGATATTGAGCAGTTCTTATGTCATACAACGTCCGGTGTGCTTAACGTGAGTACCTGCTGACGACAGCCTTACTCCACGGTACTCAAAAGTACAACGGATCAAATCAATGCGTAGATCAGCGCCCTGAAAATGCCAGGCATTTCCAGTACCAATTGGCAGTGTGGAATGGACACACTAACCACCTTGGTAGGGTTCGAGGCCCATCTAAAACCTCTGCCGTACTTTGGGTCCGGCACCCGGTTGCAATGCAACTCCACATTAAACTGACAAAGTCAGTTCTTTCCGCGATTTGGGTTTCAACCACCACGATAATCCCCGAGGGGCCAGTCCGCATGAGCAGGTTGGAGTTGCCTCCAAGGGCTCCTGCTCCCCGTGGTACCAGAATTAAGTTTTCGGTCAGACCTCGTAGCCGAAACTACTACCGGTGAGCTTCCATACTGCTCTGGACTGGTGGCCAGGGGTTCGACCCCATACATACATCACTTACACACACCAGTCTTGCAAAAAACTAAAAACCCTAACTTCCAGCTAACCGCCTTCGCCGCTTAAATAATTCACGCGCAAACAACCCTAACTGTTCGGTATTCCGTGGTGGAGATCACACCACTAACATCTAATCGTCCATCAGTCCAGCTAATCCCCATACCACCCAGATCCGTAATGTCCGAGTACATCGGGCACTCCGCAATTAAATTCGACCAATTTTCAAACCCCGCCCCACAAAAACACCCTGACGTATCTGATAGGTGCCTCTGATGCAAAAATGTATTCAGAGGCCCATTCCCCGTAAGCAGAAAACCCAGACTCAGAAAAAATCTGAGGTCTGGGTTATCCTCAACGAACCCAACGTCCCGAATGTACTCGTACGTCACGCGGCCGTTAGGACTTTTGTCCCAACGTTGTTGCCACCTACACCTAACCCTATCATCTAGCAGCCTCTTGCTCCCTAGATATCCCTCCCTCTCCACATCATCGTTGGAAATCCAGTCATTCTGCAGCAATGACACACTCAAGCCTTTTCTTAACCTGATTGCAACAGCCCTCTGTATGACAATCAGGTCAAGAAGGGGTGCACCTAACAAAACCTGCATTGCATCCTTTGAGACGGTGCGACATACAGGCAAGCAAGCAAGCATCATACAACGCTGTATTGAGAGGAGTTTTTGGGACCCCCACCATACAGGGGCTCCATATGTAGCACAGGCCACAAACAAGCCGCGATATATGGTGCGGACAGCACGACGTCCGAGACCCCAATCGCTCCTCAAAATACGTCGTATTTTGCCTACGGTTGCCTGCAGTCGCTGCTTCACATTCGCCAAGTGTGGAGTAAAACACATTCTTTCACTTATGGTCAATCATAAGAAGAAGGTCGTCCGCATACGCACAACATTTACAGAGTGGCTCGAGCTGCCAAAGCAGAATGTCCATCATAAGGTTCCAAATATATGGACCACAGATGGAATCCTGCGGGCAGCCTCGAACAACTCCAATCTCCACACTCCCATTCATGCCGGCAAGAGAGGCGTTTCTGTCCGAAAAATAACTCCGCCAAAAAGTAATTTCCGGACAGCCAAGCTCCTCCAGCCGTTGCACCACTCGATCCCAGCTTAGGTAGTCAAATGCCCTCTAGAAGTCAACAAATATGCCAAGGACATACTTGTTGACATTCTCCCTAACGACAAAACCACGCATCCTCTATACTGCGTCCTTTCCTGAACCCAAACCGCGTATCCGACCACACACCCCGCGTTAGCTCCTGAAGCCGTTCCACCATGACCCTTTCCAGCACTTTTCCAAGTACTGGAAGGAGACTAATGCCCCGATAAGATCGAGGATCGCTCCTGACCTTATCAGGGGACTTCAGGAGAGGAACAACCCTAGCACTTTTCCACTCGCGTGGAAAGTATCCCTCCCAGACGCACTTATTGTAAATGGCCTCCAGGTATTCCGGAATGAACTTCCATAAGCTTTTACACATCTCTCCGTTCAAACCATCAATACCTGGGGACCGTTTAGACCTAACCAAGCCAAAGGCGTACCCCAACTCCTCGTCATCTAATGGAGGGACAGGCACCTCTTGTGCTTGAGGTACCTGCACCTCCGACCTTGGAAAGAACGCACCTAACAGAACCCCCGCACAATCTCTCCACGACGATAGCAGAGTGTCACCGACGAGAAGAGAGGTGATATCCTCCCTCCTATGACCCCTGCGGATCCTATAGACCTAACCCCAGGGGTCGTTCCTATTTTCCCTAACGAAGCTCCTCCACTCATCTTCCTTAACTTTCACCAACATCTCCTTATATTCCCTATCCGCACAACTAAATTCAGGCCTAAGCTGGGACAGCCTATCTGAATTGGACCGCCGGGCGCGTTGAAACTTTCGCCTCAATCGCCTGACAGTCCTTCTCTTCAAGGTTAACTCATGCGTCCACCATTTAATTTTACTAACCTTGGAACACTCATACCTACCAAAAACCCTATCATTTACCCCCCAATAAACCTCATAGAGACGAGCAATTTGCTCGTCGACCCCAACTCCTCAAACTCTTTAAGCGGTATACTAAATACCGCTTCCCTAACCGAGAGTCCATATTGGTTCCAGTCAGTACCAGCGGTACGCCATCGCCGCAATGGACTCTGAAGGAGGGGATCGAGGGGTAACCACAATTTGAAGCAAATTATGGTCACTCAATCCCCACCCTCCCCTAACCGCCCAACTAACACTAAAAGCCCTACTTGCTGCCTCGTTCATAAGCGTCACGTCAATGTCGCTCACCCCCCACGCCCATCGAACGTATACCATTCGCTCGGCTCATTCAAAACGTAGAGGCTATTAGCCACCACCCATTCGCTTAATGCCTCGCCTCGACTGTGGCTTTGGTATCCAGACAAATGCCGGGATACCTTACTAAACCACATCGAGGACGAGGCATTCGCATCCAACCCTAGGATAAATGGGCTACTACTCGCAAGTAGTAGTAGCTTATCCATGTAGCCCAGGTAGGGCTCTAGGGGCTCGCTATATTTACAATATAAACTAGCGACAATCATCCTACCGAACTCCCCTACTATCACTACACATATACCAAGTTGTGAAGAATCCGCAACTACGCAATCGTAGCGTGGGTTATTCACAACTATTGCGGCGTTAGCTCTAAGGTCAGTGAAGACCCTAAAACCTCCAGAATGACCCCGAACCACACCATTGGTGGCGTAGGACTCCTGGAGTAGAGCACTACCGCACCCACCCTCTACCATACAACCCCCAACTCACACATCACGGCATAGGAGCCCTGACAGTTAAGCTGGACGATCCCACCCATCAATGTCTGGCGAGGGCGTGCTCAACAATGCCACAATATATAGGGCAGACAGCTGACATCATTAGATGCCCAGCTGGCTTACCCTTAAACTCACAGTTGCGGCAATGTGGTGCATTGACGCAACTGGCAGCTTTGTGGCCTTCTTGACCGCACCTCCGACAGACATCTGATCTAGCCCTACACTCAACCACCCTATGATCAAACCCCATACAGCGGAAGCAGCCAGCGACGGGGCTATCCGGTCGCACCCTGAAAGAGAACCACTTTATGTAGCACCGACCTGCCTCCAAGAGGGCGGACATCAATGTGTCCGTACCCTCAAGGACGACATTGGTGCTACCATCAGCGGCCACCTTCCAAGAACGACTGACCATCCTCACGTCTGTCCTCTGGGATGCCGGGCTGAAGTCCTGGAGGTTCAGCCGGAGTAGTCCCTCCATGGGTTCTTCATAGGGGATCTCCGTATGGACCCCCTGGACTACCACCCGACGACCCAACTTCCGGTTGACAGAGACGTCCAACCCCACCTCCCCGAATTTTTTGTTATTCGCCACTCTCTCCCTCTCCAGGATGGAGGGAGTGCGAATAACCGCCCCACCACCCTTGATCGGCCTAACTTCGTTGATCCTCACACCAAGTGAGGGACCCACCTCCTTCACCACCTTCTGAATTACCTCTTTAGAGGAAGTTGAAGGCCCCTTACTCCTAATGACGACCGACCAAGTCTCTAAGGGCTTTGGCGTCACCGATGTAATAGCTTCCAGCACAGGTGCTGGAGGCGCAGGCATCGGTGCCGACGGAGCCGGCATTAATCTGCTCGGCGTCGAGGAGTGTCCCCCGTAACTTCCCCTAAGGGCATCTACCTGACCGCGAAGATGGGCATTCTCGGTTATAACCATCATCAAGAGCGCCTCATATTTTGAGGCAAGCTCCACCAGCTGTTCCCCGCGAATAATCCCGCTTATTTCCCGCCTCTTATCACCCCCGGCACCCGTTTCTTTGCCAACCGGTTGGGCAACCGCTTTCTCTGTGGTGGGCACACTGGCACTCCCGCTCCCTCCCTCATTTCCCCCAACGTTACGCGGCGACCCCGCACGCGTAACCGCCTTCTCAGCTGAGGCCATGTTGGCACTCCCGCTCCCTCCCTCGCTTCCGTCCTCTTTACGCGGCGACCCCAAACGCGCCTTACTCCGCGGTGGAGACCTTACCGCTCCCGACGTTTCACCCTCGCCTCCCGACGTGGAATCCTCCACGACTGTTAAAGCGGCGGATTCTCCGCTTCCAGCGAGGGCCTTCGTCCTCTTTTTCCGTACACGAGGCATCCCGCTGCCCAACTAATCTCTCAGTCGAACTGATCCGCTGGCGTACCACTAGCGTAGAAGGCTCACGGTCAAAAAGACTCCGGAGCAGCTGCTCTCCGGGTGCGTACGTCAGAACGCGCTGAAAAGTGCGACCCACGCAAAGGCCCGCTCAATAGCAGCGACCACCCAAGCGGTCGATTATAGCGTGCCCGCAGTGGCACAGCCCACAACCCCACCAGTGGTCGGATTAAGGCCACTCAATTGGCCGCCGGCCGGACAATGTCCCGGAAACGGTGCGGAGTCGACCGATGTGGCGCTGAGCCGAACCGCAACGTTGGCTAAACGGTTCGCTGGTCCTCACAGGAGTCGCACTCTCCAACACTGGACAGACGCTTGCACCCTTTGGGCAATCCTGTCCAGACTCCCCTGACACCGAGCCGACTAAACGCCAGATGCTCAGCACAGAACTACTGGCAGGCAGTCCAGTCAGCAAGAATGCCAACAACACGGAGCTACACTGAAACCGTGCGAAGCTTCCGCCAATAACAACGTGGATGACCACGTTGTCCGTATATAATGTAGTAATAGTTAAATTACTTACCGTAACTCGACGACGATTTTGTACGCAAAATTGCACAAAAAAGCACAAAAATGTGTACACGCACAAAAACACTCGCGGTCAGTAACCCACGCACCCGGCAATCGCACAAACGATTCTATCGAAACCGCTACGCACACGCGCCAGGCAATAACGGTGCCAACCAAATCGCGTAAACAAATACCCGCACAAAAGGAATCGCAAAAATCACCGAAAAATAACACTTGGAGAATCACAACGATGCGCACGCACGTCTATCCGCGTCGACAGTCAACTAACGAATGCTTATGTCATACAAAGCTTTGATTATGTTTGCCCACTTTGCTGAGTTAAAGGCATTCTTCACATCCAGGGTGACCAGCGCACAATATTTTTTTGTTCCGCCTTTCCATCGCTTGCCACTTACTGCGCATTTCGCGGTGTCAACGACATCGGTTAGTGCGTGAATGGTGGACCTCTTTTTCATAAAGCCGTATTGTCTTTCTGATAATCCGCTGGCTTTCTGGATTATTAACTCCAAGCGGTTTCTTACTATGCTTTCATATACTTTGCCAATAGAGTCAAGCATGCACAGAGATCGATGATGAAGGTTTCTCCGGGGGCTTTTTTGGCTTAGGAAGTAGAACCAAATGCTGGACTTTCCATGGGTCATGAAATATTCTTTCTTTTAAGCATGTATTATACATGCCCGCGAACAATTTTGGTTTCAAAGTCAAAGCTTCCTTTAATGCTCTATTTGGTATACCATCTAGTCCAGGCGCTTTGCTGCTTTTAATTTTTCTGGGTATGGCCAATATTTCTTCTTCACTAACTAGCAGTGGTGTCTCTACGACTTCGGTTCGGGGCTTAGCATAAGAAGTAGTGTGGTGTTTTGGGAACAAAGTTTCTACGATATTTTTCATAAAGGATGCGCTTTTGGGTTGTTGTGCCTTATTTTTGAATTTAGACATGCAGATTTTGTATGCTGTTCCCCAGGGGTCTTCGTTTGCTTCCTCACAGAGTTGTTCAAAACACTTCTTTTTACTGCGGCCAATGGCTGATTTCAGAAGCTTCTTCTGTCTTAAGTATTTGTCTGAGACTGCTTTCATTTTCTTTCCGTTGATTACGTTGCAGGCGGCGCCTAGCTGAAAGGCAGAGCTTCCTAAGTCCAGCTATTTCTTCATTCCACCAATACGCTGACTTCCGGTTGTTGTGGTGTACTGTCCTACGCACAGATGCGTCGCATGCTGTAAACAATTCTTTTCGCACTGAGGATACTAAGTGCATGGCGTCTTCGCCTTATATATTTGCTGAACTCCATACCATCTCAAAAAGTTCGGCATCAAAATCGTTTTGTTTCCATGTCCGTTTTTGGCATGTGCTCCTGCTGCGGCGTTCCGTTCCTCCGGCATAAGATACTTCAGCAATAATAGCCATGTGGTCACTATGCATATGTAAATATGTCCGTCACTGCCCACTTAATGCGCCTGCTAAGACCGTCGTTGGCAAACATGAGGTCGATTATAGAGCCTTTATTTCCCTTTTAAAAAGTATTTTGCGTTCCGCTATTCAAGATCGTAAGATTCGTTTGGCCGAGGAATTCAAGTATCAGACGCCCACGATGGTTTGTGCGCCTACTACCCCAAGCGGCCGACCACGCATTGAAGTCGCCTGTGATTATAATTGGGGATTTTCTTCTGGTTTCTAGGGCAAGTTCCAGGAGGAAGTCTTCAAAATCCTTAATTGAGATACTGGGAGGAGCATAGCAGCTAACAAAGTATATGCCTCGTATATTTGCCCATATGAAGAAATTATGACCTACGGAGCGAGACATAAATGGTTGTCCTTTACATGACCATATTGCAGCCTTACCAGATATGTCTGTAGTCCATTTGCTTTCCAAACGCTGGGAGTATTGCTCGCTTAGTAAGGCGACGTCAATATTTTTTTCAAATACTGTCTGTTTTAGTAGCACTTGTGCTGCTGCGCAATGATTTAGATTTAATTGTATTATTCTTATTTCCCTAACGATTTCGCCATCTCGAGATATTTGGGGCACGTAGTACTTAAGGCTGAGTGTGCTCCTTTGCAAAGCATGCAGCATGGATTGCTAGTACATGACTTCGCTACATGTCCACCTGCTCCACAACGAGTACATAGAGACGACCTGTCCACGGGGTTGGAACATTTGTGCGCCATGTGCCCAAGATGGAAACATCTGAAGCAGCGGGGAATAGTGGAGTATTCCCGGAGGCGACATACAGACCACCCGATCTTTATTTTGCCTACCTTGAGTGCAATCTTGGCGTCCTGGGCCCGCAGGCATAATACTGCTATTTGAGTACCGCTACGGGTCTTTCGCATACTCTTAACGTTTATTTTTCCCAGATTTTCTATACCACACTCTTTTTGTATAGCTTCACAAATTTCTTCTGGAGAAGTTATTTCATCCAAATCCTTACAAATAATCATGACGTTGTGGGTTTTGGGCTGTATCACAGCCATTTCACCGACCACTCCTTCTAAGGCACTTTGGAACGCTTCGGCTCTCTTATCCGCCTGGTTTTTCAGCTCTAATAGCACGTCTCCTTTCAACGTTTTTCTTATGTATGTGACGCTTGAGCCCAATTCCTTTAAGCCACTGTCACCTTTTATTTTTCGGAGAATATCCGCGTATGATGCACCATCCTTTTTAGTAAGTATGATGGCGTCTGGCCTCGATCTAATTTTCTTTTCGAGTGGTTTTCGCTTTTTAACAACGTCTACCCAATCTTCGCCTGCGCTGGGTCTAACAGTTGTATTGCCTTGCATCAATTTCGCTGCCTCGCTGTAGGTAGGCTGCTTCATTTCACTTGTATTTTTCGGCTTTTTAGTTGGAGGTAGAAAGCCTATTGTCTCACGCATCCTTTTCGGGGTATTTACCTCCTTAGCCATTGGTGAAACCTGGGATGCCTTCCCTACCATAATTCTTTTGGGTAGGTTTCCGCCTTTCTCAGCCTTAGCATGTAGAGCCCCTATGTTGCTTACTAGGTCGCGCATAGCCTGCTTTATGTGTCTTTGGCCAGCCATCATGTTCTCCAGTTCTTTTATTTTACTACCCAACTGGTTAAAGTTTTGGATAGTTTCGCTACTATGTATTTTTTCTAAGAGTTTGCCACCTTCCACGATGTGGTTGGCATTTCCGCATTCTCCTTTTGATCCACTCACTTTTTCCATTAGGGGGCGTTCTCATAATTTTTGAGTTCCTTCTAAATAGATTCTCAGGGGCGCATTCATTACTGTTCTCAGAGGCCATCCCTCAATGAGAAAACAGTTGGAAGCTACTGACAATATGTATGTTCAGTCACTGCCCCTAAAACCTTGCTTATATTTTATTTAGTTGGCAATGCCAAAACCAAAGGGAACACGAAAAAGGAGAAACGAATAGGAGAACAGCTGAGTGATCAAAACAAAAACGGCAATGCAAATATATTAGCACGCGTTTTGTTACGACCGTTGTTGAAAAATAATATATTTTGGTAAAAAAAACCCACAAAATATGTGTGGGTAAGTGCAAATGAATTTTAATTAATAAAATACAAATTGTACTTATCTTATCTTATATTTAGTGTCCGTTTAGTTGGTCTAGCTTTCGAAAAGCCTCAGTAAAGAAATCGCTAACAATTGGTGGAAAAAAACTAGGATCGCACCAAAAAACACAACCACTTCACTTGAATTTTCAACACGTATATGTATAAAAACATAGTGTGTGTTGCTAAATGTTCGTTTGACAATTTCACCTAATATCCACACCAGAGAAAAAATAAGAAGAAAAGGTGGTACAGTGTAAGGTGAATTTTTCATGCGGTACAGTGGTGGGCGCAAAGAAAAGCTCAAACGGTTTTGTCCTAAAAAAGTAATAATATCTAATAATTGCATTACAGTTTAAAAAAAAAAAATTGTGTTACAGTTTTAAAAAACTGTTTAAAGTCCCGCATAGTGAAAAACCGGCTCCTGCTATAATTCTATTACAATATTTAAAGAAAGATAATTATTTACCCCTTGTATTTACATTACCACTAGCTTAAACCGTTAGTTTTAAGATTTAGGCTAAGCAATTCCAATAACGGTATAATTGAGGCATTGTATTAAAAACCTTGAAATCGAACGGACGTGTCTTTTTCATTATCGGAATATTTTGCTACCGTGACAGGCAATTAGGCTTTAAACTATTCGCGCATTCCCAGTACATAATTTTTCGCATCTCAAAAACGCTTGAGATTTTTCACCCAAAGAGGAGCGCAAACCTCTTCTTCTACTCCTATTTCATCTTCACGATCTAACTCTAAAATAATACACGAACAACGAAGCAACAAAAATAAAACCACCATGGTAAACTCAACAAATTCTAACTCTAAAACAAATAGCACAAATATTTAAAATAAAATAACCATAGTAAACACAACAAATTCAACGTACTTTCTCCCAACAACAAGTGTAGTCGATGACTCATCCACAAATCCCTTTGATTACTCTACAACAACCTCACTCATCTCCAATTTGATCAGTCAACTCAGTAATACACTTGTCACTCCGTTACCTACTAAACACCCCATCACAGAATAGACCATGAGAATTCTTCAGTGGAATATGAAAGGTCTATTCAACAATTACCCAGACTTAAATTTACTCATAAATGAATTCTTACCAGAAATCATTGCATTACAGGAAACTCACCTCCCTGTAAACAAAACAGCGTATACGCCCCACGAATACATCGGTCATTTTCATAATTTACCACAAAACAAATCATCTAAACAAGGCATTGCAATAATTTAAAAAAAAAACAAATCAAACATAAATGTATTCCAATATTATCAAACATCTCCGTCATTGCGATAGAAGTTGACATTGGTTTCAAATTTTCTATAATCTCATGCTATATCCCTCCGCATCAAAAGTTTGACGCAGGTGATCTTATAAATATCACAAACGCTGTTTCTCCACCCACCATAAAAATCGGAGATTTCAATGCTTGGAGTCCAATATGGGGATCCACTTCCTCTAACGTAAAAGGTAAAATAATAGAAGACGTTATACTAGCAAGAAATCTCGTAGCTCTCAACGATAGATAACCAACCCAATTTTCTACACACAAATCGTTCACTCATGTAGACACTGCCCTTTGTTCAGCATCCATAGCCCATAAACTCTCTTCCGACACTTTAGAAGATCTTCACAATAGCGACCATTTTCCGCTCATAACTTCTTTCGTTACGCCGATGCAATATACGATTAAACCGCGATCAAAATTTCTTATAGAAAAAGTCGATTGGCTTAAATACTGCTCCCTGATTAACACAATTTCAAACACTAGAATAACGGCAAAGAATACAAATTCAGAAGCGTCAAATATAAAAACAAATATACGCTCCGCTGCTCATCTAGCCATTCCTCAAACAAACACAAGAAAATTTACCCACAAACTCCCGTATTGGTCCAAGCTATTAACTGCTCTAAGAAGCACAAAGCAATCACTTTGAACTACATTTAAACAAAATAAAACCACAGAAAATTTAATTAGATACAAAAACGCAAATTCCAATTTCAGGAGAGAACATAAGTCCGCAAAAATAAAAACTTTTGAAAAATTAGCAGCTGGCATAAAACCCACTTAAAGCCCTAAAAAAATATAGAGTGACATAAAAGCCCTTTCAGGTGGATACTATCAAAATAAAATCGACTTTATCCAATCACCGTTAGACCCTATTTATGATCCACAAAAATTCTCTGAAAATTTTGCCAAATTATGGTCAAACAATTCCAAAAGTTCAAACTTTCACTCTAATTTTATTTCTCTTTCAAATGAAGTAATTTCACAAAATTACTACAACTCATCACCGTGTTTGAAGCTACCTTGATAGAATCTCCCATTACAATTGAAGAATTTGATTTTACTGTCAGCAAAATGTCCGGAAAAACACATGGATCATACAAAACTTCATACCCTCTATTAAAAAAACCTCCCACACTTCCTTAAAAGATTGATAACTTTGTACCATAACATATTAGAGCAATGCTTACTGCCTCAGGAATGGAAAAAAGCTGTTATAATTCCTATCCCCAAACCTAACAAATCAAATACCTCAATCGCATACTTCAGACCAATTTCTTTGATTCCTTGCATGGCAAAAGTTCTGGAAAAAATCATTTCAAAGAGAATAATGTGGTATCATTGACCCCCTACTTTACTTTAAACATTGCGCCTCTTCAACAATATCTGCGAAAAACCACATATCCGTCCTAGCCTAGACTTTGAAAAAGCTTTTGATAGAATCGGAGCCCAAACCATACTACAAGAACTACAAAAATGGGACATTGGAAACAAAATGTGTAATTTTATAAAGGCATTTCTCTCAAATCGTAAATATTCAGTAAGTGTTAGCAACTTCAACTCCAATATTTTCCCCCTTCGTAACGGCATACCACAAGGATCTCCTCTCTAAGCAACGTTATTAATTATAGCCTTTAATCAACGCAGCAACTTAATAGCCCTAACCCGCAATGTTGACCACCTTATTTACGCCGACGATGTATTAGTATTCTCGGCTTTAAAAAACTTCAACGAAGTCAAAATCAATTTTATTAATATTCTGTCTGACATAATGGAATGGTCTAAAGCGACAGGAACCAAAGTTTCTGCAGGCAAAAGTTCAACATTTCACATCTGCAGAAAAAGAAATTGCACCTTCCCTAAACTTTTCCTTGAAAATACTCAAATCCCACATACGTATAAGAATACGTGGTATATTATTTGATAAAAAGTTAACATTTAAGGATCATTGTAAATATGTTAGATTAAGCTTACTCAATAGATTAAACATTATTAAGTTTCTTTCATCAAAACACTGTCTCATACACATCTCAAAACTTGTAAATATCACAAAAGCACAGATGTTGTTAAAAATTGATTTTGGACTTGCAATTTATGGACATTGTGCAAAACAGCACCTCACTCTCATTGAAACCCCTTATCATGTGATGCGGCAAGAAGAAGCATTCGCGCATTCCCCACCTCACCAACCACAGTAGTACTAACTGAAGCAGGACCCGAATCGCGGCATTCTGAACGAGTAAAATTGTTCGAAATTTCCAGTTTTCGGATTGCGGCACTCGTTATCGAGTACACTCGTTCGAAATTTGACATTCTGTCATTCGATTACGAGTTGTAATTCAAACGAACCTAACGAAATGTCATTCGATTGATAATTTGCAATCGTTAATTCAAAAGTTTTCAAACGTCGTGAGTTTACTCAGAAAAAATCAAATAAAATGTAAGTTAACGTTTATGTTATTGACTATTTTATAAACAGAATCATTTTTTTAGGACAAATGTTAATAAAATCAACATGAGACAAAAAAATTTAATGGCCGAATACATGCTTCGGCATCAGGATTTGGCCAAAAATATATTGCCGAATTGTGGTCAGGGCAAAGCTGCTGCCAATAAATTGTGGGACTCCTTGGCGGTCCTGCTGTAAGGAATTTTTTTCACTCAATTTTGAGGTCGTTAAAAAATAAAAGAAATAGTAATTTTTTTGTTTGGTCTCAATTTGAATTGCGCGCCAAAAAAACAATGGAGCAACTTTGACCACTAAAAAGTTAACAGATATTCTTATTTTGGTCTATATTATGATATTCTAAAGTTTGATCAAAATCGGAGAACCACGGGTACAAAACCATGTCGCCAATTGATGGAAAGGCCCATATACACTTAGGTATTTGCTGATCAAAAGCACAACGTCAACAAAGCGTCGAAGCAGCGAACTGGTGGTGGTCCTTACGAAGAAAAGTACCTAAGAACAGCAGAGGAGCAACTGCTTCAGGCTACGGGCATGGACGTTGCGGTGGAAGGCCTGGGAGAAGTAAGAACTTTTGGTAACTCCACCCCTGAAAAAGAGCCTGTCGAAAAGCTTATGGCAGAGCTTTTATACAGTGACGAAGACGACGTTCCACCGAAATCCTGTACTAGTCGCAGCGCTACGAAGAGGAGCAAACAGGATGCTGCCGATGAAAAGCTGGCCCTCATTAAAGAGTATAGGCGCAAAACTAGACAAGCTTATAGCTTTGAAGGAGAGGTCGATGGAAATGAAAGAAGAAGCTCACAAAGCTTATATGGAAGTCAAAGCAATAGAGCTGCAAATTAACCGAATACAATTAGAAGCGTTAAAAGAAAATAAATAAATATGCATACAAATAATAATAAACATACATACACTTGTTTTATTCAAATTGTATTTTCTAGCGCCAACATTATATGGTTTCGAATTTTGTGTCCAATTTTGTTAAATGAGTTTCGCTTCCCATATCCACTTCTGTGTTAATAGCTTCACTTGCATAATGTCTGCAATACGACGCATCTTTGAAATGTATGCAAATGTTATGCAACGCTGCACATACATTCCCGAATTGTGCCATTTTTTCAGTTTGGTAACGGCTTCTCTTGTCATTGCTGAGAATTTTTAGGATACCAATGGTTCTTTCAACCACACAGCGAGCTTTAGAATGAGCCTCATTAAACCGAGCTTGAGTAGACCCTTCTTCAGGGTTCCTGAATGGTGTTAAACACCACGGCTCCAAGGGATAACCCGAATCCTATTGATTTACGAAAAATGTATTTTAAATTTAGGTACATATATGCATAACAGTTCAATAAAAAGTTATATTACCTAAAAGCCAAACATTTTTGAAGTTATTTTGGTTAAATTACTCCTCCAAAAACTTTCGTTGTGCTGAATGCTTCCACACAAAGGAATCGTGTGCGGCTCCACCATACTTTGAGTCAACCTACTATCATTGAGTTGAGGCTATGGTATCCTTTCCTGTTGAAGAACATGTGCTCATTTACTGTTGGTTTTTGCAGCCCAAAGTGCGTGCCATCAATACATCCAATAACTGCATGCATAAACATATATTTAAATATGTTAAGTATGCTTCAGCTTTAAAAGCGCTTCATTTCACTCAAAATAAAAGCGCTAATCTTACCTCCAGGAATTTTGTATTTTTCAACAAACGATTTCGTGCATTCCGAAAGATTGTCGGGCACGAATTTAATAAACTGGGGGCACAACTTTTTAAATAGTGCTTTGACATATTTCTATCAAAAAGTCATTTCCCACCAAGTGCTGGCAGCCACCACTGGCCAAAAGGGACAAAGTCGCTCCCAGTTGAATCATTGGTGCCACTGCGGTTGACAAATGTCCTTAAAATTTGAGTCCAGCCAATACGTAGTTAAATGCACTTTTAGAGAGTCTGAACCGTTTCCTGAAGCTGTAAATATAAACATGTAGGCAGTTGAAATAAGCTTGTACACAATTCTAATTCCTTACGCTGCCTCCGGCAATGCCAAGGGATTGCTTTTGTCTCGCATTCGGTTCCTAATGACTTGCTGCACGTTTTCTTCCTCAGATTCTGAAGACGAATATAAAAAAATTATTGGATGCATCACTTTTGAGAAAAACAATAGTATTTCACCATTATAAAAAAATATAGCACGGCTTCAACAACTTTCTTTGTTTTGATTTCTTTTGTTTTGATTTCACGATTTGACACTTCGTAAATGCCATTTGTAGAGAAGCCAGGGCTGTTACAGTGAGCTAATTTAGATTCGCTTCGTATCGAGTGCGGCGATCCGGCTACTCGAAACGTCATGAAATTTGTTTCGATACAATAGCTCGCTCGATCACGAATGCCGCGATTCGGGCCCAGAATTAAGATCATGTGGATCCCTGGGCATACTGGTATTAGAGGAAACAAATTTGCAGATGACCGTGCAAAAAAGGCCGGAAAAGAACCACTACTTGCATTCGATCACTGTACGCTGAAAGACATTCGCAACATGGTAAAAAAAGTACTTCACGAGTCAGCCTTGAGAGATTGGTCAAATTTTCAACACCATTACAAGGAACATAATCTCTCTGACACCAAGCCAAACTACCCAACTGATTGTTCTTGCGAAGATATAAAAACGTTTGTTCCCCTGAGAATAGGCCACACCATCAAAACTCACAGTCATCTTTTAAACAAAACGGCTAAACCAAGCTGTTCATATCGTAATCAGCCAAATATATCGGTAAATCACATCTTAAATGAATGCACCGCTTTAAATAAATCTAGGACAAATACTTTTGGTAAAACGAAACCATCAAATCTCTTAAAGACACCAAATAGTGACAACATCAGGCAATCAACAATTTTCTAAGAATATGTAAGATATTAAACTTAATTTAATTGTAACTATTTAATCTGCTGCCCAAATTTGCACACAAAGGTATTAATTAACGACCCCCAATAAAATGCACACGAGTTAAAATTTACAATTGTTTAACATGATTTAATGTGTTCACAGTTAATATACAGAATCGAATTCTTATAAAAAGTTACAAATTATATGCATATATAATGTATAGGAACTTATACAGGTGCACGGCGGGGGCGAATGTAAGTTGCCACCAAGGGATCGCAGGAGTAGATACCAATAGTGTTGATTGCGAATGCGGACAGGAACTGGGTGGTTGGATGACTGTGTGACGAAATGTGTCGAACGAATGGACGTGCGAATGTTGATGTGCGGCTTGTGTAGATCGAGAATGTCTGCTTCCCCTTCGCTTTTGCTTTTGTTGGTTGGGTTGGTGCGAATGTGGTGTGTTATATTGATGTTGTTGCGTAGTGGCATCCTGTGGTGAATTGGGCTATAGCATTAGGATGCGCCAGTTTTACCGGGTAGAGGGGGTGGATGCTTAACTCATTTAAACATCCTGGGCCCCCTAGGCGAATATTTTGCCTAGTTTTATATATATAATCTGAGACATTTAACATGTATGTAATGGTTTTAATAGAAAATTGTATTTTGTGAAGGTGGAGGTGCTTGAGGTAGTAATTGCTTTTGCGTGTTTTGACGACTTATTGTATTATGCTTGTATTAATTTGTTAGCGGTTATTTAAATTTCTTATTTCATCGGCATGGGATACCGGTTGTTCATTATTTGCCTTTTCGATGTTATCGGCAATTGTTGCAATTTTTTATGATATTTAATTTATGATCGGCTAATGAAGGATAGTAACTCAACGCCCGGCTCAGATATGGCCAGAATGGGTACTCCCTAGCCCTGGAGTTAGAGCTGTGCCAATAGAGGGATCTTGCGAGAGAGTGGCCGGTAATTGCGAACGGCTTCATTAAAATTATAATTTTTTAAGTGGGGGGTTCTTGCTTTACAACAGATTCTCTCCAACCACTCTTATGAGGAGCGCATATGTAGGGACGATAAGAGCGATATCTGTTTTTGTTAGTTTTTTTTTTCTCTATTTTAAAATTTAGACCTCTGTGGGGCAATATTGTATGAAAAGTGTCGATTTTTTTTTTTTGTGCTTTTACCTTTTGAGACACTTTTGTTATATTTTATGTTTAAGTGCTTATGCACTAATTTGGCGTTTAGTAGCTCGCCACCGTTCAAGGATTTGTTCAGAATTGTTTTTTCATTATTGGCGAAAGCCATCCTGCGGGGTCGAAAGGTTACGAACATATATTTGTGTTTTTATATGAGGTTGTCAAAGGGGATCTGACCATGCTTTTTCTACCTGTATGTGAGGTATTGCAAAATTGTGGCTCTAGTGGTCGTCGTGCGACGTACCGGCTATTATTTGATCGAGTAGTTGTGGCTTTAGAAAAATCCTCACAATACTGATCTTTTTTAGATTTGTTTAATATTTGGGGAAGTTTCCCTATCTCTTGAAATTTCCTTAATTGTGAATTAAGGCATTTATTTGATTTTTTCTCAACTTGTGTTGGTGTGGTGGTAACTAGTTCTGTAACTAGTCCACCTTGTGCTTCGCTGTGCAGCGTTTGAACTTTTTGTGCCTTTGAGCAACATGTTGTCTCTGGGCAATATTTATAATTTTGGGTTTCGGGATTTGCTCTTGCAATTAAACCCGTGGTTTCTTTTGTAAGCGCGCTTTTTTGGTGTGAGGGGGGATATCTGCTGTAATGAAGCATCGAATTGTGTCTTTTGTGACAATATAAGCAGATAAATTTGCTTTTACAGTTATTAAAATTGTGTGAGTGGGACAAGCAGTTTGTACAGAGTCGTTTTGATCTGACAAAGTTGTTCCTTTCGTTAATATTTAAGTTTTTAAACCTCTGGCAAGATATAAGTTTATGCCCTCTTTTACATAGTTCGCATGACGTATGTTTTTTCTGTTCGGATGTGAACGATTGCGTTTTGTAAAAGTTTTTGTTTGAATTGATTTTGTTACTAACTTGGGGTCTATTTAAGCTTTCATTTTGGTCGTGTTTGTTCTTAACTTTGAGTATTCTTTCTTCTAACCTTTCCGCAATTTCATATTGGGTGGTGAGAAAATCTTTCATTTGTTGCCACGTTGGGCACTTTTTTCGTGATGAGAGCGATTGCTCCCATAGAAGTAACGACTTTTCTGGTAATGCAGCGGTGCAAATGTTTACCAGAATAGGATCCCAGCTGTGTGTGGGAATATTTAGTGTCGATAGAATCGACAAACAATTTGAAACAGTGGACTCTAGTTTGATGAATTCTACACTTGTTCCTTTCTTAATTTTTGGCAAGTTCATTAGTGTCGTTACTTGTTTATCGACCAGTATTCTCTCATTTTCAAATCTAGCTTTTAGAGCTTCCCAAGCCAAATTGAAATTGTCGTCATTTAATGCGAACTGTTTAACTATTTCACCTGCTTGACCTTTTGTTTTGTATCGGAGGTGATACAGTTTCTGTGCCTTTGATAGTTGTGGATGGTTGATGTAAACGGCTGTGAACATGTCCCGGAAGGACGGCCATTCTTCATAACCTCCGTAAAACGTTTCTGTATCACATGCAGGCACCTCGAGTTGTATGCCTGAACTTGCCTCTTGATTGTTTATTTGTGGCAGCTCTACTCTACTGTGGGGAGTAGGTGCTATTGCTTTAATGAGCTTTAATTGATCGGAGATCATAGCTTTTGTTTCTTCATATTGGTCTAAGCAGTTTTCGTAAATATCGTAAGCCGATGATTTAAAATTATGTGGCAGATCTGAATCGTCAGAATCTACTATGGCGTCATGAGCCGCTTGGAGACGAATCCAAAAATTGTTAAGATTTTGGCTTTTTATTTCTAGTAACGATTCCGAGTTTTCGTGAATCGGTGAAGAGGCAAATCTAGTGCAGTATCTTGTTAAACTGTCACTTTGTGAAATGAATTTAACAACCTGTTTTGAGCGTGTAGCTCCTGAAGGTGTATTTTGATTTGTATCGTTATAAACCATTTTTGTTATACTTTATGTTTGTATATTAAACTATTATTAAAGTTTTTCTCAGTGGAAACTGATTTATGGTATCTAATTGAAGCGATGAAGTATAGTAAATTGAACACTCTTTTTTTTATATCTGTAAAAAACGTATTTTTAATAAATATCGTTTTGTATTTATTTGCAATGGTATTGCAATATTATTTTTATTCATATATTGATTTGAATTGTGAATGACTACTAAACCGCGTTTTTCATATATTAAATGTTTGATGTCCGAATATTTTATTTTTAGGTACACCCTAATAATTGGCTTGTATGTACTTGTTTTTGTGCAATTGAGAGCTCTTCGAAGAGATCAATATGCTTTTTACATTAGCATGCACAAATTGTTTGTATGATTTTCTGAGTTATGTTCTTAAGAAATTGAGAGCTCGTTAGAGAGATCAATTCGCTTTTTGTATGCAATCCTGCTTGTCTTTGTTTGCCAAAGAACAAGAGGTATTGCCGGATAGTTGCCAATATGGGCTTTGAATATTTGTTTGTACTAATATGTGTCACAGGCAGATTCTTTGCCGTACGTTTGTATATAAATGTTATTATATTTTTGAAAAATTGAGAGATGAGTGAGAGATAGAAAAGTATTTTTGTTTTTTCGTTGTGCTCTTATGTATTAGACCCGCCGTCTAATATGCAATATAGATAAGTATATAATATAATATATAGTATGTAAATTAAGTCTAGGAAAATATCGAAATTCCACTTTTGGTATATAGCTTCGATCAGATTACATTTATAGTATATTTGGTTTGAATGTAAGCTACGAGCATATTGAATAGAATATTGCTTCACAATTTAATTAAAATTTCTCATTCCTCGATTCATATGTACGGCGTACATATATGTGTAAAATGCAAATGTAAAATGGATTAAATACGCTCACTTGGTTACTTAAAGGTTTGTAGGTCTATACATGTATGTGCATATGTTGCCTTAATGCCGTCTGCGCTTTGCTCCTCTTCCTTTCTCCACTCCTTTTCTCCTTGAAGTTTGTAGCCGCTTCCAGGTACACCTTCTATTTGTTTTTTTTTTTTTTTTAATATTGTGGTATTTTTTGTTCGCGCCCGATTGGTTTGTTTTCGTGTATATTTTATTATTTTGGCGCTTTTAGATTTCGCGCGCGATTTAAGTTTTGTTCTTAGGTTTCACGCGTCCGATTGCCTGTGTGTGTTTGTTTTTGTACTCTTTTACATTATTTTTTGTTATTTATGTATTATGTGTGTTTTGTTTTACTGTCTTATGTTTGTTTTTTCACAGCACTGTTTTGTTTTTGCACTGCACACTTTTAGGTTTTTTTTTTGTTTGTTATATACGTATGTACATATTGTTTTTGTTTTGTTCCCCACTGCACTTTACTGCACTGCACTGTTTTTTATTTATTTTTCACGGTTTTTTAGTATGCCTGGTGACTTGATCGTGTTGTTGTTTGTATGTAGATATGCATTTTTAAGTTAAGTCGCGCCCGAATGTTTTTTGTATTTATTGTTTTTTTGTTTGGGGGGTTTCGCGCACGGTTTATGAGTTGTTTTATTATTTATTCGCGCCCGAATATTTGTTCTTGTCCAGAATTTTGCACTATATTTGTATTTTAGTTTATTGTTTTTTTTTTTTTTTGTGTCACTGCACTCTGCTTTTTTTTTCTTTTGGGTTTCACCACACAATTTTTTTTTTTTTTTTTTTTTTTTTTTGAGTTTTTTTTTTGAGTTGTTCGCCACTGTTCTTCACCGCACTGCACTTAATTTTGTTTTATATTTTATTGTGTCTAAAAATCCATAGTGCCTATCACTATGGCTCGAAGGACCATATTTAATCTGCTGCCCAAATTTGCACACAAAGGTATTAATTAACGACCCCCAATAAAATGCACACGAGTTAAAATTTACAATTGTTTAACATGATTTAATGTGTTCACAGTTAATATACAGAATCGAATTCTTATAAAAAGTTACAAATTATATGCATATATAATGTATAGGAACTTATACAGGTGCACGGCGGGGGCGAATGTAAGTTGCCACCAAGGGATCGCAGGAGTAGATACCAATAGTGTTGATTGCGAATGCGGACAGGAACTGGGTGGTTGGATGACTGTGTGACGAAATGTGTCGAACGAATGGACGTGCGAATGTTGATGTGCGGCTTGTGTAGATCGAGAATGTCTGCTTCCCCTTCGCTTTTGCTTTTGTTGGTTGGGTTGGTGCGAATGTGGTGTGTTATATTGATGTTGTTGCGTAGTGGCATCCTGTGGTGAATTGGGCTATAGCATTAGGATGCGCCAGTTTTACCGGGTAGAGGGGGTGGATGCTTAACTCATTTAAAATACTTATATAAGAGTCGAAGGCCTCAGTAGCCAGCGCTTTAACTTGGTGAATTAATTATTTATAATTAGCTCTCATGTAAATAAATAAAAAAAAAAAATAAATGATACATGAAATAAATATAATACTTGTGTTATATATTTAAACTTCTTCTTCTTTACTGGCGTAGACACCGCTTACGCGATTATAGCCGAGTCAACAACAGCGCGCCAGTCGTTTCTTCTCTTCGCTACGTGGCGCCAATTGGATATTCCAAGCGAGGCCAGGCCCTTCTCCACTTGGTGCTTCCAACGGAGTGGAGGTCTTCCTCTTCATCTGCTTCCCGCGTCGAATACTTTCAGAGCTGGAGTATTTTCATCCATCCGGACAACATGACCTAGCCAGCGTAGCCGCTGTCTTTTAATTCGCTGAACTATGTCAATGTCGTCGTATATCTCGTACAGCTCATCGTTCCATCGAATGCGATATT
Source organism: Bactrocera correcta (assembly GCA_027475135.1). Classification (NCBI taxonomy): domain Eukaryota; kingdom Metazoa; phylum Arthropoda; class Insecta; order Diptera; family Tephritidae; genus Bactrocera; species Bactrocera correcta. The sequence goes on along the minus strand of CM050322.1, from coordinate 79,163,239 downwards.
CGCCGTGGCCAACGCGCAAAGGACCATAAATCTTTCGCAGAACCTATCTCTCGAAAACTCGCAACGTCGACTCATCCGTTGTTGACATCGTCCAAGCCTCTGCACCATATAGCAGGACGGGAATTATGAGTGACTTATAGAGTTTGGTTTTCGTTTGTCGAGAGAGGACTTTACTTCTCAATTGCCTACTTAGTCCTAAGTAGCACCTGTTGGCAAGAGTTATCCTGCATTGGATTTCTAGGCTGACATTGTTGGTGTTGTTTACGCTGGTTCCAAGATAGACGAAATTATCTACAACTTCAAAGTTATGACTGTCAACAGTGACGTGAGAGCCAAGTCGCGAGTGCGACGACTGTTTGTTTGATGACAGGAGATATTTCGTCTTGTCCTCGTTCGCTGTCAGACCCATGTCTTTTGCTTCCTTGTCCAGTCTGGAGAAAGCAGAACTAACGCCGCGGGTGTTGAGGCCGATGATATCAATATCATCGGCATACGCCAGCAGTTGTACACTCTTATAGAAGATGGTACCTTTTCTATTAAGTTCTGCAGCTCGAACTATTTTCTCCACAAGCAGGTTGAAAAAGTCGCACGATAGGGAATCGCCTTGTCTGAAACCTCGTTTGGTATCGAACGGCTCGGAGAGGTCCTTCCCGATTCTGACGGAGCTTTTCGTGTTGCTCAATGTCAGCTTACACAGCCGTATTAGTTTTGCGGGGATACCAAATTCAGACATCGCGGCATAAAGGCAGCTCCTTTTCGTGCTGTCGAAAGCAGCTTTGAAATCGACGAAGAGGTGGTGTGTGTCGATTCTCCTTTCACGGGTCTTTTCCAAGATTTGGCGCATGGTGAATATCTGGTCGGTTGTTGATTTACCAGGTCTAAAGCCACACTGATAAGGTCCAATCAGTTTGTTGACGGTGGGTTTTAATCTTTCACACAATACGCTCGACAGAACCTTACATGCGATGTTGAGGAAGCTAATCCCACGATAGTTTGGCGCAGATTGTGGGGTCTCCTTTTTTATGGATTGGGCAATGCAACGTCTGCTCCATCGTCATCGATTGGGGTATCGGGTTCGTTTTCTCCTGGTGTTGTGAGTTCACTGCCATTCAATAGGCTGGAGAAGTGTTCCCTCCATAATTTAAGTATGCTCTGGGCATCGGTAACTAGATCACCTTTGGGGGTTCCACAAGAGTATGATCCGGTCTTGAAACCTTCTGTAAGCCGCCTCATCTTTTCGTAGAATTTTCGAGCATTACCCCTGTCGGCCAGCTTATCAAGCTCTTCGTACTCACGCATTTCGGCCTCTTTCTTTTTCTGTCTACAAATGCGTCTCGCTTCCCTCTTCAACTCTCGGTATCTATCCCATCCCGCACCTGTTGTGGTCGATCGTAACGTTGCGAGGTAGGCAGCCTGTTTTCTCTCCGCTGCGACACGGCACTCCTCGTCGTACCAGCTGTTCTTTGCACTTGCCGAAAGCCAATGGTTTCGGTTGCAGCTGTACGTTAGGAGTTTGAAATGCCGTCCCACAGTTCCCTTATACCGAGTTGTTGACGAGTGCTCTCAGAGAGCAGGAGTGCAAGCTGAGTAGAAAAACGTTCGGCTGTCTGTTGTGATGGCAGCTTCTCGACATCGAACCATCCTTGTGTTTGTTGGCGTGCGTTTTTTGCTGCACAGAGGCGGGTGCGGATTTTGGCTGCAACAATATAGTGGTCCGAGTCGATGTTAGGACCTCGGAGCGCACGCACATCTAAAACACTGGAGACGTGTATTCCGTCTATCACAACATGATCGATCTGGTTGGTGGTTTTTCGATCCGGAGACAGCCAGGTAGCTTGATGTATCTTCTTATGCTGGAATCTAGTACTACAGTTAACCATATTTCGGGCCCCGGCGAAGTCGATCAAGCTCAACCCATTTGGGGATGTTTCCTCGTGGAGGCTGAATTTACCGACCGTAGTGCCAAAGATACCTTCTTTGCCCACCCTGGCATTGAAGTCTCCAAGCACGATTTTGACATCGTGGCGGGGGCATCTCTCATAAGTGCGCTCCAAGCACTCATAAAAGGCATCTTTGGTCACATCGTCCTTCTCTTCCGTAGGGGCGTGGGCGCAAATCAGCGATATGTTGAAGAACCTCACTTTGATGCGGATTGTGGCTAGACGTTCATTCTCCGGAGTGAATGATAGTACTCGGCGGCGGAGTCTCTCTCCCACCACAAATCCAACACCAAACTTGTGGTCGTCATCAGAAGGGGGGTCACTTATCCGAGGCTGTCGTTTGTTTTTCATTGGGGGTGTTTTTTTACGTGGCGGGTCCCAAACCCAGCACACAACCCTAAGTAGGGAGTATTTCGCCTTCTCACTTTAGCTCACCTTCAAACGGATGTTCTTAGGCTACCCAGAGGATACTTGGTCAAACACCGGAAGTCGTGAGCTGCTTGAGTCATATGTAAAAGAATCATTTCTGGCCACTCCCAAGTGAATGGCGATCAGAGAACTTTCCTCACTTGCGTGAACTTCTACACATGACTCCATCCTCCACATACAAAAAAATCTGAAAAGCAAAAATAGACATATACAAAAAAAAAATTATGCTTACATACATATATCTTCTTCTTCTTCTTTACTGGCGTAGCCACCGCTTATGCGATTATAGCCGAGTCAAAAACAGCGCGCCAGTCGTTTCTTCTCTTCGCTACGTGGCGCCAATTGGATATTCCAAGCGAAGCCAGGTCCCTCTCCACTTGGTCCTTCCAACGGAGTGGAGGTCTTCCTCTTCCTCTGCTTCCCGCGGCGGGTACTGCGTCGAATACTTTCAGAGCTGGAGCGTTTTCATCCATCCGGACAACATGACCTAGCCAGCGTAGCCGCTGTCTTTTAATTCGCTGAACTATGTCAATGTCGTCGTATATCTCGTACAGCTCATCGATTTCCATCGAATGCGATATTCGCCGTGGCCAACGCGCAAAGGACCATAAATCTTTCGCAGAACTTTTCTCTCGAAAACTCGCAACGTCGACTCATCGGTTGTTGTCATCGTCCAAGCCTCTGCAGCATATAGCAGGACGGGAATAATGAGCGACTTATAGAGTTTGGTTTTTGTTCGTCGAGAGAGGACTTTACTTTTCAATTGCCTACTCAGTCCGAAGTAGCACCTGTTGGCAAGAGTAATCCTGCGTTGGATTTCCAGGCTGACATTGTTGGTGGTGTTAATGCTGGTTCCTAAATAGACGAAATTATCTACAACTTCAAAGTTATGACTGTCAACAGTGACGTGGGAGCCAAGTCGCGAGTGCGACGACTGTTTGTTTGATGACAGGAGATATTTCGTCTTGCCCTCGTTCACTGCCAGACCCATTTGAGTTGCTTCCTTGTTCAGTTTGGAGAAAGCAGAACTAACGGCGCGGGTGTTGAGGCCGATGATATCAATATCATACATATATGCATATATTATAGTGAAGGTGTTCCTTTAAAAGTGGAGTGATCCCTATACGAGGTGTGTTCAAAAAGTATCGCGAATTTTGTGTTTTGTTTTTTTTAATTATTTATTTATTCATGAATATCTACTTTGTCCCCTTCAAAGTAATCTCCATGAGATATTATACACTTGTGCCAACGGTTTTTCCAGTCTTCGAAGCACTTCAAAAAATCATTTTTTTTTTTATCTTCTTCAGCTCCTCCTTCGATGCCATCTTTATCTCGTCAAGAGAAGCGTAACGTCATCCTTTCATGGGCCTCTTCAGTTTAGGGAACAAGAAAAAGTCACAGGGGGCCAGATCTGGGGAATACGGTGGCTGCGGCATCATTAGTGTGTTGTTTTGGGCCAAAAAGTCGCGCACAAGCAACGATGTGTGTGAGCAGGGGCGTTATCGTGGTGCAAAAGCCAATTTTTGTTCTTCCACAAATCCGGGCGTTTCTGGCGGATCGCTTCGCTTCCTTATTGACAGTTCTTCCCTGTGGCAAGAACTCATGATGCACCACGCCCCTGCAATCGAAGAAGACTGTCAGTTGCGATTCGCGATACTTTTTGAACACACCTCGTATACGCGGAAAAGAAAATTTAAATACATATTTCATATGTACATACTTACATATGTACATTCGAGTGAGTGAAGTGATATGTACAGCAGCAAATTTTTAAAAAAGAAAAAAAAGAAGTGAAAAGAAAGGAAAATTGCCTATAGAAATAAAATATTCATACATACATAAAGGGTGATTTTTTAAGAGCTTGATAACTTTTTTTAAAAAAAAAACGCATAAAATTTGCAAAATCTCATCGGTTCTTTATTTGAAACGTTAGATTGGTTCATGACATTTACTTTTTGAAGATAATTTCATTTAAATGTTGACCGCGGCTGCGTCTTAGGTGGTCCATTCGGAAAGTCCAATTTTGGGCAACTTTTTCGAGCATTTCGGCCGGAATAGCCCGAATTTCTTCGGAAATGTTGTCTTCCAAAGCTGGAATAGTTGCTGGCTTATTTCTGTAGACTTTAGACTTGACGTAGCCCCACAAAAAATAGTCTAAAGGCGTTAAATCGCATGATCTTGGTGGCCAACTTACGGGTCCATTTCTTGAGATGAATTGTTGTCCGAAGTTTTCCTCAAAATGGCAATAGAATCGCGAGCTGTGTGGCATGTAGCGCCATCTTGTTGAAACCACTTTTGTCCACCCAAAATTTCCCCAGGTTTTCCTTTCCAAATTTTTTTGGCACTAAAAAAAGTTTGTTATCTTCTTCACTCCTCCTCGATGCCATTTTACCGTAACGTAACGTCCCTTTCGGGGCCTCTTTTTGGGAAAAAAAATACGGCCCAAATTTGGGAATTCCGCCCAAAAGTGTGTAAAAAACCCACAAGCAACGGATTTTTGGAGCATGGGCTTTTCTTGAAAGGGCCTTTTTGTTCTTCCCCAAATGGGCGGGCGGATCGTTGCTTCCTTTTACGTTCTCCATTAAAAGAAATGAGCCCACCCCCTGAACAAAAGATTTTTCGATAAACATATTTTTGAACCAACCCCTGATACGCGGTAAAAAAAATTTTAAAATACATTTTCAAGCGTACTCTTACAAAATGTCATTCATGATAAAAGTGATATGTACTGAGCAAATTTTTTTACACATGTAAATCCCACGAATCTGAAAAGAAAGGAAAAAATTTCCTAACCTAAAAAAATTTTCATCCATTATTTATATTAATAACTACGTGACAAAGAGTATAGGCAAAAAATTACCTGTGCTCCAAATTTCTAAGACGAAGGAATAAAACGAAATAAAGGAAAAAGAAAGGTGCAGTGTATTTTCTGGAATAAAAGACATATAAACACATATTAACAAAGTAAAGAAAGTGCGTAGTCAACTGAAAAAGAAACAAGCAAAAATACATACAGGTATATTGTGTGCACTGGGAAACGGTGGTTACAGTGAGTTACAAAAAAAACTCCACCAAAGCGTTTGAAGCAGTTTCGCTTGAAAGTACCGTGACAAAAAAAATAATAATTACTAGCAGACCCTGTCACGGGTCTTTAAGAATAACATAAAATATTTTGAATTATCAATACTTTTAATTTAAATTTAATTTAACATTAATTGGTGCATAATATTTTTGGTTAATCTGTATTTAGCCAACACAAATGGATTCGACGGTTTTCCTACACGTGAGCGTGCAGCATATAGTCGCCCATGAGAAAAACATGGATTTTCCAAATCTAAACCACAAATGGACATTGTTTGGCCTTGAGATTTATTTATCGTCATTGCAAAAGCTAAACGATCTGGATATTTTAGCTCCTGAAGGGTATAGTAGAATCCGTTTCTATTCGTGGCAACAGGACCACTTCACCTTTAAATTTTCCAGATAATATGGTTACTTCAAGAATATTTCCGGTGATCTTTTTGATAGCTAAACTCGCACCATTGCATAATCGAGGTGGATTCAAATTACGCAGGAAAAAAAAATAGGTGAACCATTCTTTAATCGAAGATTATGTGGTGACATTCCGGGTATATCTAGTGAATTTAAAAATTCACTTGGAAAACTTACACTTTCATTTTCATTAAGAACAGTATCCATTCATTTAAAATACATCAGATCGCCTGGTAACAACTGTTGCATTTGGAAGTTAATTTCGTCAACATCAACATTTTTCGCTGCCAAAATAGCCCGCTCACTGAGCCAGTTATGATTCAAGTAATTACTCTGTGTATTAGGAAAAATACTCTGAATCAATTCATTCTTTTTCTTAAGAACAGTGCATAAATTATCTGGCAGTTTAATGCTCTTTCAACACGCTTGCGCTGTGCCTCTCTTCTTCGAGCGTTGTTGAGATCTTTGTCCATTATTTGACAGTCATAATTATCCGTTAGCTCCAAAATATTACGCAGATTACGTTAAATGTTGGCTGGATTAAGTAAGAATTTAATAGATGGCGCTATGTTAAAAACACAAATTTAACAGCACAATGATTACGTGTTGCTGAAACCAAGGTGTAACCTTAATTTATTTTGTATTTGAATATTAAAATAATTAGTGATTATGCTATTAAATTGTAGCTTATATAAAACGTGCCATCTGTTGCATACTTACTCAATCCAATCAGTAATTTGCGCCATCTCTTAGAATCTTTTGGAGCTAACAAATAATTCTGACTGTCAAATAATATAAAAATAATTTGCAATAATATAATATTGCGATTATAAATTGAGATATAAGCTATCCTGTCCCTCAAGTTGAATCAAATTGCACACGTATGCAATCAAATTTAAAATCGGTTCAGTAGTTTAGGCGTCCATCACGGACAAACAACGTGACACATGATTTTTATATAGATTAAAATTAAAAGTGCCGTTTTAACGTTATTGTAAAAAATAAAAAAACGCTAAAATCTTTAGTGCCGCTAAGTGTCCGTTGTGTCAAAAGTGCCATGTGCAGTGCCGCAATAGAAGAGCACATAACGTAACGTTTCAACATTTTCATCTACAGTGCTGCTATCATCGCTGCCACGGCATTAGCGCCAACATTATCGCTGCCGCTGACCTGAAATATTTTTTAATATTTTAATATTTTTAAAATTAAAATTAGTTGTTTTGGTTTGCAATTTGTTCAAATAACTTTCACGATTTATCGTTAAACGAAGTCCATAATCCAGTCAATTTTAGCGAAAAATAAAACTTCAATTGTCGAAACATCAAAATGAATTTGCTGAAATTCAAGGCAGAATATTCGGAACTTAAAAATTTTATGAGTTTGTTTGAGAGCTTGGTTCATAATGATCCAAATATCGATATCTGGAATATCTGGAGAGGCTTTGGGAGCAATTGAAGTGTTTCAGATGTCGGATGAAAGTTACCCGAAAGCGTTGGCAAGTCTCAAATAGGTTAATGATAATAAATTTTTGATTTTTTTCAACACAATATAAAAACCTTTTGAGCTACCAACCATCCCACCTCTGCCACCGATCCAAATGGGAAGAAACGCTGGACTATGACAAACTACCACTGTGGAAGGACTGCGAAGCCACGTTAAATCGAAGACACCAGCAGCTATCAGCAGAAGGATCATCGCACTCAAGGACGAAGCCCATACCAACAAGCAATGCGAGTCATGGGAAACTTCAACATATGGACAGGACCAAATCGGCACTAGTTGCTGCAAATACGAGGCAGCTTCTTTGTCAGCAGTGCAAATCAGTACATAAGTATGCACTAATATCGGACATTATAAAAATGTATCGCCAAATAATTATGCACGGAGAAGACAGAAATTGTCAAATTATTGTGCGGAGAGAGCATTCTTCAGAAAAAATACAAATTTTTCGTCTAATCACCGTAATATACGGCACTGCGCCTGCTCCATTTCTCGGAACACGGTGTTTGCGAATGCTCAGTGATGCCAATACGATGAAATATCCACTCGGTTCATTGGCCATCAAAAGAGACTTTTACGTTGATGATTTATTAACAGAGTCCGAAAATTTTAAGTCTCTAGATCTTTTGAGAAGTGAGATAATTCAAATATTATGCTCGGCAGGATTCACCTTAACGAAAAGGTTTTGGAATCACCCTAATTTTTTCGACAGTGATTGCAGTGAAAAATCAAAAAGCTTCAATGACAAAAATTCTACTAGAACGTCAAGAATCCATTGGTTGTTGAAAGAGGATTTGTTTCGCTTTGTTTTAGATAACAATTTTATTGATCCGCGAGTCACTAAAAGAAATATATTGTCAGTTTTTACTTGTTTTTTTGATCCTCTTGAATTTCTAGCCCCACTAATTACCAAAGCAAAAATATTATTGCGAGAGCTTTGGATCCAAAAACTAAATTGGGATGAGTCAATTCAATTGCTTGCAATTCTTTGACACTAGCTGGCAGAATTTTAAAGCCAACCTAATGCAGCTCTCATCTATTAGCATTCCGCGTTACATAAACGTTGAGTCGAGTGCCATCTGCCGAAATACATGGCTTTGCCGACGCCTCAATAAGAGCGTACGGATGCTGCATATACATATGTGCAAAGTCAATCTGCTAGTGTTTGTATGCTGCTTCCTGCAAAGCCTAGAGTGGCTCCGCTGAAGACCAAATCTCTCCTGTATCTCGAGCTCTCGGCAGCATATCTTCTTTCCAAATTTGGTCAAGAGTAACGCCTATGTTGAGTCGACATTTCGAATATATTACACTTTGGACAGACTCTGAAATCGTTTTACATTGGATTAAAATACATCCATCCTCACTAGAAACCTTCGTCGCAAACCGAGTGTCCGAAATCCAAGAGTTGACTGACAAATACATTGGCGGCATGTGCCAACAAAACAAAATCCTGCGGGTCAAGTGTCTCGGGGTTGTAACGTGGAAGAATTGAATAATTCGATATGGATTGGCGGTCCACAGTTCTTCCTAGAATATTATAATCACTTCCAGGTCTCACCAGAAAACGAAGCATTTGAAAAAAAGAAAAATATATTTACACCAATTTTGACTACTAAGAAAAATTCTATAACGGACTTGGATGAGAGATTCTCTTTTAAAATTAGTAAAATGCACGGCTGCATGAATATGTGAGTTGTTAGGGTTGTCTTCCAATACCCTTCCCCAATGAGCATATTCGTGCATCATTAATCTGTGATATTTATTTCAACCCCAACAATTCAGTAAGTTTCTCATGAGTTGATCTTGCTAAATTCTTAGTAAAAATATCAGCAATCATATTACTGCTGCTATAATATTTTAGTTCAATTTCGCCTGCTCGATAGATGTCTCTGATATAGTGATATCGATGTGTTTGCTGCGTGAATGATATACGGGATTCTTTACCAAATTCATCGCACTCAAGTTATTACAATTCACGATCATCACTTCAGAATACGGTATATATAATTCTCGAAGTAACTGCTTTAAATTAACAGCTTCTTTAACAACAACATGTCAAAGCCAAATACTCGGCCTCGGTGCTACTGAGGGCTACTGTTGATTGCTTTTTAGATTCCTACGAAAAAACTCCACCTGCCATGATGATGGCATATCCTGTATACGACTTGCGATCACCTACGTCGCCGCCCCAATCTGCGTCCACAAAACATTCGATTGGTTTACCGGTCCTAGAGTATTTTAATTTTTTATCTTGCGTTAAACATAAATACCTTAGTATACGGTTCGCCGCTGCTAAATTCTCAGCATATGGCTTTGTATTACACTGTGCAAGCTTACACACTGAGTGCAAGATATCCGGTCTCGTGCACACAGCTACATAAATACATAAGCGAACCGATAATTGATTGGTATTGTGACTGGTCTGCCACTTTGCAAGCTTTGTCCTCGCAACTAATCTTATGTCCAGGGTCTAATGGGATGAAGATGGGTTTACAATCTTCCATGCCTTATTCGCGTAGTAATCTTTTAATGTACCCTTTTTGGCATAAAGTGATTGCCCCAGTTTCGCCATCTCTTTCGATCTCCATGCTTAAAAAATGTTAAACTTGGCCTTTGTCTACTACTTTCACCTTTTCCGCAATCAAACGCTTAATATGCTGCATGTAACTGATATCGGAACAGGTAATTAACAGATCATCCACATATGTATACTGCGATTAAGTTAATCTGGTCTTTATGATGGTTAATGTATACACATGGCTCACTTTCACATAGCTTGAAGCCAATTTCTTTTAATATGGAATTTAATTTCATATTCCACTGCCGGCCTGACTGTTTAAGCCCGTAAAGAGCTTTCTTTAACTTTAAACAATGGTTTGGGTAACGCTGGTTTACAAACATCTCTGGTTGATACATGAAAATTTCATCATTCAATTCGCTGTTTAGATAAGCAGTAGAGACATCCATTTGGTGTAAATGTAATTCGTATTCTGCTGCAATGTCAACCTAATGGTACTATAGCGAACAACAGGAGAGAATGTTTCTGTATAATTAACGCCATAATTTGCGAACACTCTTTCGCTACCAGCCTAGCTTTAAAACGCTGAATATTGCCTTCTTTATCCCTCTTAATAGAGAAACCCATTTATTTCTCACAACCTTTTGCCCTTTAGGCAGTTCTATGAGCTCCCATGTTATATTCTTGAGCAGCGCCATTATCGTCTTTCATCGCGTTAAACCACTGTTCTGAATGTTCACTAGATAACGCTTCATCGACTGTGTTTGGTATCTTAACTTCGTCTGTAGTCTTTAAACTCAAATAATTGTGTACCTTTCTTGGCCTACCACAACTTCCAGTACGAATAAACTTTCGCTGTAACTAACTCTTCTTGTGCTGATTCAAAATCATCGTTACTTCCCTCTGACTGTGAATCATCGGAACCTACTTCAACAGGGTCAACATTTTAATTTGACTGCTTATCATAAATGTCAACACTGATATCATTCGCTCTTGCATCAGCATTTGTAACAATACCCTCAATCAATGCTGTGTCTGAATGTTGCGTATGTTCTGCCTTTTCTATAAAGTATACATCTCTGCATACAATTAGGCATTTTGATTTCCGATCATAAAATCTGTATGCCTTCGCTGTATCTGCGTAGCCAACCATTGTATATTTCTTCCCCTTTGGTTTGAATTTATCATGTTGACATTTTTCAAGAGCCACCGCATATGACCCAAATGGCAAATGCGCCACTGTTGGTTTGCGACCATGCCATGCTTCGTATGGCGTCACCGTGCCTAACGCTTTAGTTGGTGATCGGTTTGTAAGTACGCTGCTGTATGCACTGCCTCGGCCCACAACGATTCTTCAACGCCAGCGTCGAGCATCATACGTCGTGCTATTTCGATAATCGTACGGTTTAGCCTCTCCGCTAACCCATTTTGTTGTGGCGCATAGGGGACCGTCAGCTGACGTAATATCCCATTTGATTTCAAAAACTCATCAAAAGCATTGTTGACAAGCTCTTTTCCGTTGTCGCTTCTTAACATTTTCAATTTTTTTAAAGTTTGGCACTCTGCCATTGCCTTAAATTCTTTGAACTTCTCAAACACCCCGTCTTTGTGTCGCAAAAAATAAACAAAAATGTAGCGATTTTTTTCGTGTACCGCTCCCAGCACTTCTGCTGCTGAATTTTGTGCACTTTGATACGGACGTTGACTTCATTTGCTAGACATACACAAAGTACATTTCACATCTGCTGATAATTTTAGCTTTAATCCAAGCACCATGTTTTTGTTATTCAGCTCCCGTGGACTTTAAAAATTTAGGTGGCCTAAACGCTTATGCCACTTCATCGCATTATCAATAGCTTTCCTCGAAAAATACAATTTGATTTTATTTGTTTCAAGTAAATACAAATCACTGACCTTGCTAGCACTTACCGTGCTTGCTGTATTTGCCTGAACTCCACAATGTAGCCGCTGCTTACTGCTTTTGAAACTGATACTCGTATGAAGTTGCATTGCAAACCGGGTCTTTGTTTTTAATCTAACAACCTCTTTGTCTGTAGCTATCATCTTATTGACGCCCGCCAGCATGATTGATTCTTCACATGTCTCAAACTTATCGAACATGTTGCGGTTGCAACATAAGTGTGAAGAAACGCCGCTGTCGATGCATCGCTATGTAAAAATCGGTCATTGATTGCGACGAACAGACAATTTTTCTTTATTATTTTTGCATAGAATGTTCTCGTTGTTTCTCTTTGCATTGTGCGGCGAAATGGCCTTTTTTCCACAGAAATAGCATTTGAGGTTCGATTGTGTGTTTTAGCCATTGCTTCTGCTATTTGAACTTGCTGTGTCATTTGACTTTGCGTTAACCAAACACCTTTTTTCAGCGCATGTGCTTTCTTGTGCAATGAACGCCTGCGCCCTACTTTCGGTATATATATGATTGCTAATTTTTCTTCGTTCGCCTTCTTCTATCAGCTTGATTTTAACTGCATTAAGGGATGGTAGCGTATCACGCCATTCTAAAGCAACCACCAGATTTTCAAAGCTTTTTGGAAGGCTTGCCAGTAGCATAATAACAATCAATTCCTCTTTCAGGTGAACTTCATTTTCTTTTAGCTTTTCCGCGAGTGTTGTAAACTTGCAAACATATTGCTGAACTCTTCTTCAGCCATTCGAGTAGCAATTAGCTGCCTAAACAATGTTACTTTTCTTACCGGACCTTCTGGTATGTGCACCTCTTTTAGTCGCTTCCATGCATCATTTGCTGTGTTGCAGGTTTTAATATGGCTTATTTGCATATGTAGGTGTTATGCTAAGGATAATTGAGGCCTTTGCTTTTTCATCCATTGCTTTCCAAAGTAACACGCTTTTCTCATCTGCACCCTCGACTAAACAAGCAGTCTCTCCGCACGTAACGGACCATAATTCTTGATGCACTAGAACACTTTGCAGCTGTAGACTCCACGAATCATAATTAGATTCATCTAATTTCTCAATATTAAAAAACGACGAACTCATTTTACTCGGCTCCCAGGAATTTGCACCTGGGCCCATAACCTGTTGGAAGGTCGTACCTTGTGGAATATTTCCGGTTCAAATAAAACGGTTCTATAATATTGCTTTTGATATTAAAGTACAAAATGAAGTTTATTGATTCAAAGTCAAAACGCAAACTAGTTAGAAAAAGTACATTCAAAGTAAAAAATGAAAAATGCAGGGCTGCATGAATATGTGAGTTGACAGGGTTGTCTTCCAACAATAAGAGTTAAATTTGAGTTTTCTAAAAATTTCACAGGTGGGCCAGCAGTCAGAATTTTCGGATGTCATTCAAACCCACAAACTTGCAAAAACTGAACCCGTCTTTGCATGAGTACTCGGCTATGTCGCTTTCGTTCAAATTAATCTGAGTAGTAAGTGGGAGCATGGAGTCATGAGTAGAAGTTCATGCAAGTGTGGAAAGTTCTCTGATCGCCATTCACTTGGGAGTGGCCAGAAACGATTCTTTTACATATGACTCATGCAGCTCACGACTTCCGGTCTATGACCAAGTATCCTCTCAGTAGCCTACGAACATCCGTTTGAAGGCGAGTTAAAGTGAGTAAAACCGAAACATCCCCTCTGTTGCGTCAAGCGACATATCTACAAATTTATACCTAAAATAAAATAATAATTTAATTGTAAAATATATTACTATTATACTTACCTTAATAATGCATTCCTGATATTAATCTACTACTTACCTTAATACTTACCATAATCTATTACAATATTGAACGAAAAGTTGAAGATGATTAGGCTTCCCCTTTTTAATTCATATTTATATTACCACTAGTTTAAGCCGTTAGTTTTAAGATTTAGGCTTAGCAATTAGATTAAGTGAAATAAAGAATTCTATTGTAATTGAACCGCTGAATCGACCGGACGCGTTATCATTTCTTACCGCAATTAATTTTCGACAGGCAATTAGGCTTTATTTTATTCGCGCATTCCCAGTGTATATTTTCGCATCTCAAAAACGCTTGAGATTTTTCATGGCGCCCGAGCAGGGACTAAGTGCGTTAACTTAGTATATATTTAATTTCTTTCGTTTTCGTTTACCAACTAATTTCGTGGTAATTGCCTGTCAATTCGTTCGTCTTCGGCCCTTCGTGAAAGTGAAGTGGAAATAAATTAAACATAAAAAAGAAAAAACAACAACTAAAATAATAAAATACAGTAAAAGACAATAAAATACAATAACATACATATAGTGGAAGTGACCAAGCTGTGCAGTGATAGTGATACCTAAATAAGGAACGAATTATAAAAAAAAAAAATAAAACAAAAAAAAAATATAAAAAGGATTAAAAATCCAATTATACGTATACATGTACAAGTACATATAGAAATATACATATTTACATACATATATACAGCGTAAAGTGCAGTGCTGAAATACTTACCCGTATACTTACCTCAGGGTAAAAATCAAAAAAGAAGAAAAGGGAAGTATTGTGGAGTGTGTGCGAATACGTAGACATAGTGTAAAGTGAGAAATTCGCCAAACTAACAAATAAAATAAAAGGTGGTACTTGATAAGTACTGTGCGAGGTGAATTATTTATGCGGTACAGTGGTGGGCGCAAATAAAAGCTCGAATGTTCTTGCCATAAAAAAAAAGTAATAATTACATTACAATTAAAATAAAAAAAAACAGTTTTATAAACTGCTTAAAGAGCCGCTTAGTAAAAAAACCGATAAGCTTAAAACCGTTGTTGCTGTCACCACCGTTGCCATCAATACGCTGCTGCCATCATTCGTTGTTGCCATCACTTGCTGCTGCCATCAGTCGCTGCTACCATCACTTGTTGCTGCCATCACTCCAGTACTGGCGCCATCACTTCGTTGCTGCCGTCTATCCGCTGCTGCTTAAGTCGTCGTGGGAATGAGCTGCCGCTGTATTCTCTGCAAAAGGGGCGTAAGCGCCGGCAAACAGCCGACGCACCAGGTAACGAGTGCGATTTACTGAAAGCAGTGCAAACAAAAAAAAAAAAAAGCAAACATCAAAACAAGTGCACTTTCAGTTTTTGGCTCTCCCTTTTCACTTTGTACATATTACATTTTATTACTGGTATATATAAGTTAAAAAACGTTTTGTTGTTTTTTGTAAAAAAAAATGTTTTCTTGGAGCTATGCTCCTTTATTGAATTCTACTTAAGAACTAAAGTTTACAATTTATTATACTTAACTCTAGACCTATGTTTGCCGCTGCAACGGGTACGGAGTTTGCTGACGCTGCGCTTCCCACAGGTTGGCACTTCGCTGACGTTGCGCTTCCCACAGGTTGCCACTACACGTGTCGCAGTCTCAGCGATTTAGTGGTGTCATATTATTTTACTTTGTATCATATGATATTAATGCATCATATGATAATTTTGAATGTATGGGGTGCTAACTAGTCCCCCTTGAAATTCAAACGTCCTCGTTTGAATCTTTAGGTGTATTAAAAATTTGGTTAAGTCCTTCTATTGCCGGTTGTGAGAGTTTGTTGGGTTCATCTTCTTTTGGTTTGATCAGAAGTTTCTTCCCGAAAATTAGGGCGATGAATATTAAAAGGATGATTAGCGTGATGCTGGTTCCGTGCTTTATTCTGTTTGCTGCTTCTAACAGACTTACTTCTTTTGTATTGTTGAAGTTAAGCTGTTTCAGCATCTCCAGCGAGAGGAGTTCTTCTATGTTTAGTGGTGCGAATAACGGTTGAAGGATGGTAGTGGTTTACTTGCTGTTCTTTCTTCGTTATAGAACTTTTTTCCATTGATAACAATTGTTACGTTGGTATACAAAATTATGAAGGTCCCGTTTAAAAATGTAGGTTCGTTGTTTACTGAAATTTCTCCGTTGTATTTATTTAGAAATATTATTCCTGGTCCCATTTCCTCTATGGTTGGAATATGTTGGTTGTTGACCTCCGTGCAGTTTGGCAAACGACTTTTTAAAAGATTATTTATACGAGTATCATTACTTAAATCTATTATATTATTGCTTAAGCATATTTGTAGGGAATTGTATTTTTTACAATAACTTTCTATTCCATAAATTCCCTTTTCACAGTTTAAAATTGTATTGAAATTGATTTTATTGATTCTCCCGTTATTTTTTACTGCTCTAATATCTAAGGTTTTACAATTTTGGTTATCTACGGTTGGGAGGCTAACAATATAAATTATAATTTTGCCATTAGTTGCAATTTTTACCTCGGAAAATTCGAGTGCTTCGTCTAAATTAACGTATGGAATATTGTCATTGTCTATTACTTCTTTCACAATATTTATTTCTTCATTTGATAAGATAAAAGAATTTATTATATTGGCTTTAGCCCAATGTATTGCGTATGTAATATTTAAAATTTCTTCCTTTATTATTTCTAATTTGTATTTTAGCTGTAAAAATGCTTCAATTTCTAAACTATTTTCATTTTGCATGGTTTTAATTATATTATTTGTAATATTTGTTATCTCGCTAATTTTTCTTATTGTAAGTTTGTTAATTAATACCTGATTATTATTATTTTGTAAAACATTATTTATCTTACTTGAAATTATTTCGTAGTCTTCATGGTCTGGACTTCCTGCAATCCATTTCCATGCGCTACCCAGGAAATTTAATGATCTTTTTATTTTTTGCTCTACTTTTAAATTGTTAAGTTGGGCTCTTATCTGTGTTATTATATGGGATATGAAGGGGTAGTTGGGGTTTTTGCGGATAGTTCCAGTTTTAATAGTCGCTTCTATGTGGTCTAGTGTGTCCGTATATTTTTCTATGTCAATTTCGTGTATTATCCTAAATGTTCCTGTTTGTAGTCTAGCCGTTCCCTTTTCTATTGTTATTAATTGAGAGTTTGAGTAGTCGAGGATTTGTACTTCCGCCAGGCATAGCGGTAGTAATATTCTGGAAAAAAATGTCAGTACATATTTAGTTACGTATTCTACCCTTGTGAATTATTTGTCCCTTTTCAGTTAACACGGTACTATTTCTATCTTCTTTAACTGTAGGGTTTACTTAACTTAGTTCCTAATCTCCTATTTTTCTTAACAAATATTATTTGTCCTGGTAGATATGATTTTATTTCCTTCTTATTTTTGTTATGGTATTCGATATCCTTTCTTTGTTTCTCAGCTAATTTTTCTAAGTTGCTTGGTCTAGTTCTTTCTATGTCTTCGGGGGTAAATGTAACATTCCTATGAAAAAATAGGTCTACTGGTCTTTTAAGTGTAGTGGAATGAACTGAATGATTATACTCAGATACTGCTCTTTCTAAAAGTTCTTCAAAATTTCTGTGCCCACCGTTTTCTTTTATGCAGCGCATTATTTCAATTAATGTAGAGTGGAACCTTTCCACTTGTCCGTTAGCTTGGGTTTTGTATGGAGGAGTAGTGTAAACTTATATTCCTAACTCGTCTTTCATCATAAATTTTAAAGATGCTGAATTTAAGGATGGCTCATTGTCGATAACTATTAATTTTGGTACTCCGCAGAAAAATATAATATCTCTCAAAGGTTTTCTGACGTCCTCTATTGCTCTGCTATTTAGGCTTTTTGTTACTGCGTATTTTGTAAATTTGTCTAAAGCTGTCATTACTATTTTTCCTTCTGTTAAAAATATATCGATATGAACTGTGTGTCCTGGATATGTTGGTAATGGAGTTTTTGCAATTTTCGGTTGATTGGGATGTCTCTCGTACTTATTTTCTTTACAAACGGTGCAGTTGGCTATTATTCGTTTTATTTTATTTAACATACCGGGAAAATATTTTGTTTCGAGAATTTGTGTTTTATTTTCTGTGGCATTCCTATGTGCTCTTAAATGTTCTTTTAAAATGACGTTCTCCTGCTCTTGTTCGTCGCTAATATCTTCAACTAGTTTTTGGGTATATCGGCTTTTAATGCTACTAAAATGAATAGGATAGATATTTTGCATCATACCCATTATCCTTTCTTCAGTATGAATTCCATTTATAACGTATGGGTTAAGGTATCATTTCATGTATGAAATCAATGACTGTTCGTTGTATTCTGGCTCTGTAATTATATGTCTATGCACTGTTGGAAAAATTATTTTAAATTGATATGAAGATATTTCGTCAATTTTGAAATAGATTTGATTTTTGAAAACATTGATTGGAACTTCTGTACAAGGGATTAAATTATGGCTTGAGCTTTCATCGCTATGAATCGTAGGTGTGAGTGAATATATTTGTATTGGTATCCTTGAAAGGGCGTCTGCAACTACATTTGTTTTACTAGGTTTGTAAGTTAGTTCATAGTTATATTCTTCTAAAATGGCTTTCCATCGCTTCATTTTACTATTAGTATTCTTATGGCTTAAGGCATAGGCAAGAAGTTGAAGATCGGTGATAATTTTAACTTTTTTTGAACCGTAGAGGTAATTTCTAAGTGAATTTAGTGACCATATTATACCAAGCATTTCTTTCTCATCGGTGGCATAATGTTCTTCGGTTTTACTTAGAGTTCTCGAGATGAAAGTAATTGGTCTACCGTCTTGCGATAGGACGGCACCTAATGCGAAATCTGAGGCATCGGTCGTTAATTCAAAATCTTTATCGAAATTTGGATGCGCTAAAACTATATCCTTGGATACTAAAGTATTTTTTATTTTATTAAATGTTTCCAAGGCCTCGCTGTCTAATTCTATTTCTATTTTTTTTGAATTCCGTTTGGAGACATGACCGGCTTCTCCTCTTAGCAGTGCTGTTAATGGTTTAGCTATTTTTGCGTAATCCTGGATAAATCGTCGGTAATAACCTGACATACCTAGGAAGGACCTTAATTCTTTGAGAGTTTGTGGAACTGGAAATTTGGCTACGCTTCTACTTTTTCAGGGTTGGTTTTTATCCCATTTGAACTGATTACATATCCTAAAAATTCTACCTCTTCTTTAGCAAATGTACATTTATCTAATTGGATTCTCATGTTAGCATTTGCTAGGGTTTGAAATACTAATTTTATGTTTTTAAAATGTTCTTCTTCGTTTTTGCCAAATATTATTACATCATCGATGTAAACATAGCATCTTATTCCTATATTTTTTAAACCGAAAGGTAAACGGAGGAATTCATATTTTCCGTTTGTTTACTCACTTGTTTTCGTAGCTTCTTCCAGACGTCCAATTAGTCCGACACCTTTGATTTGAACGTTTGTATATGCCAATGAGAATTTCGCAGCGACCACTTTGAATGTATGTATGTGAAAATGAGAATTTAGCAGCGACCACACTTTTGATGTATGTATTGAAAATTGGAAAACACTTTTGAACGTATATATATGTGGTTAGGAAATTATCCGCACGCACTTTGAACGTACGTATATGAAAAATGCGAATTTAGCAGCGACCACACTTTTGATGTATGTATTGAAAATTGGAAAACACTTTTGAACGTATATTTATGTGGTTAGGAAATTATCCGCACGCACTTTGAACGTATGTATATGAAAATTTGAAAACACTTTTGAACGCTTGTGCGTGGAACTCTGAAGACACTTTTATACACTTGTGCGTGGAAATCGGAAAACGCTTTTTATACACTTGTGCGTGGAAATCGGAAAACACTTTTATACACTTGTGCGTGGAAATCGGAAAACACTTTTATACACTTGTGCGTGGAAATCCGAAAACACTTTTATGCGCTTTTATTTAAAAAGGGTTCACTTGTATAAAAACGTTGCTGTCGTCACTCGCTTCGCACTTGTAGACCGCCGGAGAAAAAAGACTTGTCGCCACGAACGGGAATCGCAAAAAAGGCCGTTGCTCGTTACTGCTGATCTTTTTAAGGGCTGCTGAGTGGCGAGTACGCTGCATAACGGGATAGCGGTATGGTATTGCCATTTGCTTTGTCTTCATATGTGATGTATTCGTGTGTGGTCTTCATGTGTGGATCGTGTTGATGTCATGAGTTATCGTCCAGGGACGTGTGTTGAGGGGGGGGGGCGCTAACTCATCTAGCCATCCCGGCCCCCCTAGGCGAATATTAGCCTAGCAGTCGCTGTAGTTGCTGCAGCGTGGCAACAACACTGCTGAGGCCAGTGGAGCGGGGATAGGACGACCGAGGCTGTCGACGCCGTGATGATACCTCATTTCGCCTCGATATGGTTGGAGGAGAGGCTATTAGTCTCCTTTGCCGACCCGGACGACTCGTCTGCTGCGATCTACCCGCGGAGCGTTGGCGCATAACGGCCCGTTTTGGGGCACGATGCAGCAAAGTATGGTGTGCCCGGTTGCACATTTGGCAGAGGGTGACTGACGTACACTCTCGTGTGTGGTGTGCCGTCGCCAAACAATTCAGGCAGTGTCCGTGAGCCAGAGCAACCTTCTGGCGTTGTAAGGGCTGCATGCCACGGAAAATGCTGCAATGTTGTAGCCGATGAGAGCGCCGACACAGGGGACATCGGTTGCGCGGAGGCTCCGCGGCTGGTGTCGAGGGGGGTGGTAGCGGTCGCGTACCACTACGAGGAGCGGTTGCAGGAGGCCTTGCCGCTGGGCTTCGTGGCGCTGAAGCTGCCCCAGGGCGTGGCGCAGTAACGGTGGACCTCACTGTTGGCGTTGGCACGCTGGGCATATCCCCATCCATATTGATCTGCGTAAAGAAGTTATAATAATTACAAATGTGCTGCATGCAATTTATATGGCGATTGTGCCACGGTATGTGGCAAGAATGGGTCGTCATATAGATCGACCATTGCGGTTAGATTCATTAGTAGTTTCGATTAGGGTTTATCTGCGGGTTCATCGATTAATTATTTGATTTTATTTTATTTTTTTTTTTTTAAATCTTGTTTGCGGGATTATCGACAGTTTTCTCATTATATGCGATTTCGTTACTATATGGCAGAAAACATAGTTTCACGAGCGGCCGTGTTAACATACCGCTTTGAGTGCGGAGATCAACAACTCGCACATGACCGTCAGAACCGTAGTGTAGGTTCTCTATGCGTCCAAGCCGCCATTCGGTAGGGGGCAGACACTCATCATGGATGATGACACAATCTCCAAGCTTTGGTGCCTTTTCTGGACTCTTCCACCTGTACCTTTTATGAAGGTCTTTTATATATTCTTCCTTCCATCGGCGGCTGAAATCGTGATGGAGAATTTTTATTCTCTCCCATTGATTTAATAAGGATAGCGACCCCACGCCTGGCTCAGGTGTGGCCAGAATGGGTGCTCCTTTGAGAAAATGCCCTGGTGTTAGGGCTGTGAAGTCCGAGGGATCTTGCGAGAGGGTTGTGAGTGGCCGTGAATTGAGAACGGCTTCAATTCTCACTAACAGTGTGGTGAACTGTTCATAATTAAATTTGTAGTTTCCAGCTACTTTTTTGAAGTGGGATTTAAAGCTCTTTACTGCTGATTCCCATAAACCACCCATATGAGGAGCGCTTGGGGGGATAAATTGCCAGTTAATACCTTGGGGAGCATACCTTTGTACAATCTCTGGTGAGACTTGTTTGATAAAATCCACAAACTCCTTTTCAGTGGCTCTTTGGGCTTCAATGAAGGTTTTACCATTATCGCTCATCAGTTTAGATGGGAAGCCGCGTCGTCCGACGAAGCGAGCGAATGCCGCGAGAAAAGCCTCCTTTGTCAGATTCGTACACAGCTCTAGGTGCACTGCTTTTGTCGTAAAACAGACAAATACAGCCACATAGCCTTTCATTAGAGTAGGGGACCTTAGCATGGACGCCTTTATCTGAAAAGGCCCAGCAAAGTCGACACCTGTAACTGTGAAAGGCAGAGCGAAGTTGCAGCGTTCCGGTGGAAGTGCTGCCATAATCTGAGTTCGTAACTTCTGCTTGTGCATAGTGCAGATCTTGCACATGAAAATGCATTTCTTTATTTGGGGCTTAAGTCGGGGAATATAGAACTCTTGACGGACTATATGCTGCATTAGGCGATGTTCAGCGTGAAGCATGAGTAAGTGGATATAATTGAGGAGTAATGTGGCAAGTGGGGATTTCTCTGCTATAATTAGAGGGTGGCGTTCGTTGTACGTCAGGCTTGAGTTAGCAAGCCTACCATTCGCACGAAGCAGACCTTTCGTGTCCAAGAATGGGTTAAGAACCAAGATTGAACTCCTTTTATCAATGGGTTTTGATTCTCTTAATAATGAGATATCGCGGCTGAAGTAGCGCATTTGAGTGGATGCGATTAGTGCGACCTTTGCCCTTTGTAGTTCTAGGTGCGTCAATGTATCGCATTGGTTAGAGTCTGGATGAATTCCCTTAATTTTATTTTTGAGTCGCTCTATGAACTTTAGCATGTAGGCGATAACTCGGAGGGCGCGAGGGAACGATGAAAATCGCTCAAGGATGTCACTATCATCCAATGTTGCGTGAAAGCAGTCGATTCTTCGACTTTCTGGGGCAATTATATTGCGCATGGGCGATCTTGGCCAAGAATCGGGAGATTCTATTAACCATCGGGGGCCATTCCACCAGAGGGTGGTGGTGGCGAGGTGCAGCGGCTTGGACCCTCTTGTTCCTAAATCGGCAGGATTGTCAGCACTGGCTACGTGTCGCCAAGTGGCTGATCCCACTAGGTCAAGTATTTGTGACGTACGATTAGAAATGTACGTTTTCCATGCGTGTGGTGGTTTTTCCAACCAGGCTAGAACGATTTCAGAATCGGACCAGAGATGCAATCTGTATTTCTTCATGTTTAAGTGGGTCTGCACCATGGAAACCAATTTTGCGAGTAGTAGGGCGCCACAGAGCTCAAGTCGAGGTAGACTTAGCGTTTTTAGAGGAGCCACCTTAGCTTTAGCTACTAATAAGTGGCTTGTGGTCGCGTTATCGCTTTGTGTGCGCACATATAAAGTGGCACAGTATGCCTTCTCAGAGGCGTCACAGAAGCCGTGTAATTCGACTTTGTGTTCGGGGGAGTAGTTTACCCACCGTGGGATTTGTATCTGTGAGATATCGTTTAGATTGCTCGCGAACTGTGACCACTTTTCTAAACGAAGTGGTTTTACTTGTTCGTCCCAATCGGTCCCATCTAGCCATAATTCTTGTATCAGGATTTTAGCTTGTATCATAATTGGCGAAAGCCATCCTGCGGGGTCGAAAAGTTTTGCCACAGAGGATAGAATTTGGCGTTTTGTAATGGCGGACACTGCAGATATTGACTCGGTAGTGTATGAAAACTGGTCAGATATCGCATTCCATTGAATCCCCAGAGTCTTTGTTGTACTTTCCTTTTCGAATTTAAGGAAATTAGTATCCAACAAGTTTTCTTTCGGTATATTTTTTACTATATCGGGATGATTAGCAGTAATCTTTTTCAGTGGAAACCCTGCGGTTTTGAGGGCTCTTATAACCTGTGATAAGGATTCGTATGCTTGTGGAAGACTGTGACTTCCAGACAAAATGTCGTCAACATACGTTTGCGTTTTTAACACCTCGGTTGCCAGAGGAAATTCTGACTTGGTGTTTTCTGCCAATTCGTGCAGTGTTCGAATGGCTAAGTATGGGGCACAGTTAACGCCAAAGGTTACTGTTTTTAACTTAAAGTCGCTTAGTGGACTAGTGGGGGATTTTCTGAAAATAATTCTTTGAAAATCTTGATCGTCTTTATGTACGACTATTTGTCTATACATTTTCTCAACGTCCCCGTTGAAGACGTATTTGAAGATACGCCAATTTAAGATAAGCAGCATTAGGTCTGGCTGAAGCGTGGGTCCCGTAAACAGGATATCGTTTAGGGAATTACCCGAGCTAGTGGATTTTGACGCATTGAAGACAACTCTTACCTTTGTGGTTTTTTTGTCTGGCTTTACTACTGCATGGTGTGGCAAATAAAACGAGTAGTATTTACTTTGTATGATTTTTTCGCCAGCGCTGACTTCCTCCATATGATCTAAAAGGAGGTATTCTTCTACGACCCTATCATATTCTGGTTTCAGCTCGCCTTTTTTAAGTAGGTTTTTTTCCATACTTAAAAACTGTTGAATAGCAGCGGTGCGGGAATGACCTAAGGCGAGCGTGCGGGGAAATTCTGGCTTTAGTGGTAGTCGTACGACGTACCGGCCATCTTCTGATCGAGTAGTTGTGGATTTGTAAAAATCCTCACAATATCGATCTTCAGGGGTTGTGATTGTTACGGGGGGGAGTTCTTCTAACTCCCAAAATTTTCTTAATTGCGAATTGAGGTATTCGTTGGAGATTTCCTCAACTTGAGTTGTCATTGTGGCAACTGGTTCCACAACTAGTCCACTTAGGACCCATCCGAAAATGGTATTTTGCGCCAGAAGTGTTTTTGTAATTTTCTCAATACCTTCGAGTATTTCTGTGGTATGAGATCGCTGCCTAATAGAAGATCTATTTGAGCGGGAGTGTTGCAGTTGGGGTCTGCTAACTTAAGGTGTGAAACCTTTTGCCAATGCTTGCTATTTATATGATAGCTTGGAAGCATGTTTGTTAATTGCGGTAAGACAATAGCTTCTGCTTGAATGCGCTTATCCGCTTGGGGGGAAATTAGGGTAATGGGGCAGATTTTATTGGAGTTTTGAACTACTCTTCCGCCCATTCCCGTAATTTCAAAATTGGATAATTTCGTAGGCAGTTGTAGCCTATTTTGTGCCCTAGACGCAATAAATGATCGTTGTGATCCTTGGTCTATTAAGGCCCTGAGTTTAAACAGCTCTCCTCGGTGTTCGATGGAGACGACTGCTGTAGGTAGTAGTACTCTACTGTTGTTTTCGCTATGTAGCGTTTGGGTTTTCAACGCCTTTGAGCAGCATGGTGCTTCTTGGCTGTTTTCTGAATTTGTTGTTGCAACTAAACCTGTTGCTCTTTTTACGTTTGCGCTGTTTGGGGGTGAGCTGGAAAAATTGGTAATGTGTAACATCGAATGATGTCGTTTATGGCAATAAACGCAATTAAATTTGCTTTCACAATCTTTAAGCATGTGTGCATGTGATAAGCAGTTTGTGCAAAGTCTTTTTGACTTTACAAAATTGTTTCGGTCAATTATATTTAATTTCTTAAATTTCTCGCAAGATTTAAGTTTATGTCCCCCTGTGCACAGTTCGCATGACGTTTGTTTGTATTGTTCAGATGTGAACGTTTGATTTTTGAAGAAGCTTCTATTTGAATTGTTGTTGCTACTGGCTTGGGATCTTTGGAAGCTTCTATTAAGGTCATGGGAAATACCCTTTGGTTTAATTATCTTTTTATCAACTCTTTCTGCGATTTCATACTGAGTAGTTAGGAAATCTTGCATTTGCTGCCACGTGGGGCATTTCTTCCTGGATGAGAGAGATTGTTCCCATAGCAATAACGATTTTTCTGATAATGCGGCGGTGCATATATTTATCAGAATTGGGTCCCAGTTGTCTGTGGGAATATTTTGTGTCGCTAAAACCGACAAACAGTTGGAAACAGTGGATTGAAGTTTCATATATTCTTCACTTGTTTCCTTTTGAATTTTGGGCAAGTTCATTAGTATCGTTATTTGCTTATCTACCAGTATTCGTTCGTTTTCATATCTTGCTCTCAGAGCTTCCCAAGCCATATGGAAATTGTCGTCATTTAATGCGAACTGTTTCACGATGACGCCTGCTTGACCTTTTGTTTTGTATCTGAGGTGATACAACTTTTGAGCATTTGATAATTTCGGATGGTTTATGTAAACAGCTGTGAACATGTCCCGGAAGGACGGCCATTGTTCATAACCACCATGGAAAATTTCCGTGTCGCATGCGGGCACCTTAAGGTGGATACCCGAACTTGCCTCTTGATTTTGAATTTGTTGCAGCTCTACTCTCGGAGGTGGAGTAGGTGCAACTGCTTTAATTAATTTTAGCTGATCTGCGATCATAATTTTTGTATCTTCATACTGGTCTAAGCAGTTTTCAAATTTGACGTAAGCAGAAGATTTAAAGTTTTCCGGTAGATCAATTGTTTGGCCTTTTATTTCTAGCGCCGATTCAGAATTTTCTTGAATCGGCGAAGAAGCAAATCGATTGCAATATTTTATTAGACAATCACTCTCAGAAATGAATTTAGAGTATGATATGTCTTTCCCCCTTTTTTGCTTCGTAGCACCTTGCTTCGAGCGTGTAGCTTCTGCAGGTGTACATGGACTTTTTTCGTCAGAAATCATCTTTGGGACTTTTAGTAACTGACTTGGTTGGAGTCCTTTGAGTCTGAGCTCATTTAAAAAATGTATAGAATAACAAAACGTTTCAGTAACTTAAATAAAGTAAGTGAAAGTATATATGTAAATGGTTTCGCACAAGGTATGTATAATATGTCGCAAAAGGGACTCTTTGTATGTAGAGCTGCAACGAAAATCGATAAACCTGTAATTTATTTATTTATTATTTTTTTTTTTTTTTATTTTTTTAATATACTGAAATGACTTGTTAAATTCCAAGTTGGATTTCGTATATGTATGGTTGGACGAGAACTCTTTATGTAAATAAGAGTTTTGAATTAAATTAATAAACAAAAACGCTTTTAATCGCTGTATGCTTATGTATACCGACAACTCTTTTAAGTTAAATAAGAGTTGTTTTCCGAGTATTCAATTTAATTTCGCTTTAATTTTCCAAATTATTTTTCATTCACCGCAAAAATTTTTGTATATATGTCCGTAAGTCTTACAGGGTATACCTATAAGGGTTTTTTTTTGTTTGTTTATTATGTGCTAATGAGAGCTCGCTTTAGAGATCACTGCACTTTGTACAAATGCCTGTATGTACACATGTATTACGCTTTGATTTGTTTTACACAATCCCGCTTGTTTTTGATCAAAAACCAAGGGGTATTGTGGGATATATGCCAAAGTGGACTTTGAAGCACAATGCGTATTTACATATGTGACTATACACGACTTGTACAAATATTTAATAAATTTTTCGCCAGTATTAAATTTTGTTTTTTATTCTTTAATTTGAGATAAAAATTTTTTTTTTTTTATTTGTATTGTACCCGATTTAAATGGGGTATATTTTTCCCAGTAAGGAGAAACCGCGAGAAGAAAATTAGAACAATAATTTCCACAACTTCAATTGTTTGTGGATATGTATGAATGTACATGTATAAGTAGTATATATATATGTATATGTGTTATTATGTTTTATATTAAGGAGCAAGTTATACTTTTGTACAATATATATACATCAGTAAGTGTGTATATATTGTAGATATAATATATATATGTAGAAAATTTTGAATATATGCATGTATGAACGAATAAGTATTTGTATGTATGCTTTAATATTTTTTGTTTCTTTTGTCCGCTTATTTTGAGCAATCCTGCTTATACTTGATTAAGTACAAGAGGGTATTGCTGGAAATTAGAGAGCAACTTTGGTTTTGTCGAGATTTATTTTTGTGTTTCCCAACAAACGTTAGGCATTTATTGTCAATTCAAATTTAATTACTGTATAACCAAACTGTTCAGTTTCTAGCGGTACTTCGGTTTTTACCGTGAAATAAACCGAATACTAAATACAGTTTGGCAGCAAATTTTTCCTTAACGGATCTTTTATAAACCGCAAAAATGAATTTATTAAATATACATGCATATATATTTATGTTCAAATAAGAAAAGAAACAGTAAAAGGAATCGATGCGACTCACTTTATTTTCCTCCAGGGGTTTTTGGGGACAATGTTGGTAATGGTAGTGCGCGACTTTTGCGCTTCGGCTTCCTGTTATGTGTTTGCTGCGGTCGTGCTGATTTGATGTGGTTGTTGTTATTTATTATGTTTTTTGTTTAGTTCGCGCCCGCTCTTTTTAGTTCCATATGTAAGTATTTTTGTTGTGTTTCGCGCCCGCTATACATATATTAATTTATTTCGCGCCCGTTCTCTCTTTTTATAACTGCTACTGTTTTACAGTTTTATTTTATTATTTTATATTTGCATTATCTCCGTTTTGTTGAATTTCACCTTTTTTTTTTTTTGTTTGTGATAAAGCTTAGCACTGCCTTATTTTATCGATTTTATATGTGTGTACATATGTATTTTTATTCCACCACTTTTCAGCACTTTTTTTTTTTTTGTTTTAAATAATCCATAGTGCCTGTCACTATGGCTCGAAGGACCATATGTTTACTCACTTGTTTTCGTAGCTTCTTCCAGACGTCCAATTAGTCCGACACCTTTGATTTGAACGTTTGTATATGCCAATGAGAATTTCGCAGCGACCACTTTGAATGTATGTATGTGAAAATGAGAATTTAGCAGCGACCACACTTTTGATGTATGTATTGAAAATTGGAAAACACTTTTGAACGCATATATATGTGGTTAGGAAATTATCCGCACGCACTTTGAACGTATGTATATGAAAATTTGAAAACACTTTTGAACGCTTGTGCGTGGAACTCTGAAGACACTTTTATACACTTGTGCGTGGAAATCGGAAAACGCTTTTTATACACTTGTGCGTGGAAATCGGAAAACACTTTTATACACTTGTGCGTGGAAATCGGAAAACACTTTTATACACTTGTGCGTGGAAATCCGAAAACACTTTTATGCGCTTTTATTTAAAAAGGGTTCACTTGTATAAAAACGTTGCTGTCGTCACTCGCTTCGCACTTGTAGACCGCCGGAGAAAAAAGACTTGTCGCCACGAACGGGAATCGCAAAAAAGGCCGTTGCTCGTTACTGCTGATCTTTTTAAGGGCTGCTGAGTGGCGAGTACGCTGCATAACGGGATAGCGGTATGGTATTGCCATTTGCTTTGTCTTCAAATGTGATGTATTCGTGTGTGGTCTTCATGTGTGGTCTTCATGTGTGGATCGTGTTGATGTCATGAGTTATCGTCCAGGGACGTGTGTTGAGGGGGGGGGGCGCTAACTCATCTAGCCACCGTTGTTTACGGAAAATGCTGTTTTTTCAATATCCGACTCGAGAAGTGGAATCTGATGGAACCCACTTTTTAAGTCAATAACCGTAAATAGTTTATTGCTTCCCAGATTTGCAAGGACTTCGTTTATTTCTGGTATGGGGTATTTATCGGAAATCGTAACTGAATTGAGTTTACGATAATCTACGACCATTCGAAACTTTTTTTCGCCAGAGGAATCTGACTTTTTACTAACTATCCAAATTGGGGAGTTATACGGAGATTTCGATCTCCTTATTATTCCGTTATCTAAGAGTTCTTCAATTTGTCGTTCGATTTCGTATTTTAATGCCATGGGATACAGATATGGCTTGGGGTAGACGGGGGTTTCGGTTGTTGTCCGGATTTCACCTTTAACGAGGGTGGTGTAGGTAAGTTTTTCATCAGGATCGGAAAAAAGGTTTGGACATTTATCGATAATATTATTAATTTTGTGTTGTTGTTGTAATGAGAGATGTGGAGTATTGATTACCACATTATTCACCTCGTGAGATATTCGTTGCTTTAACGTTATGTTTATACTTTGACAAATTGTCATCAAATTTTTGTCGGTATGAATAATTGCTTTTAATTCTTTAAGTGTGTCGTTGCCTATTATGCCGTGGAACGACCCTAGAGTTGGTAATATAAAAAATTTTATTTTCCCTACTGTTGGTCCGAAAATGTCGACGAAGGTATGGTGAGTAATTTCAATTGTTCCGGCAACTGATTTTACTATAAAGGGCTTTTCATTCAGAATTGGATTCCTAATTCTAGCGGATTGGATGTAATTCTTATTGGATCCGGTATCGATATGAAAATCTATTGTGTCTCCGCGCCTTGTTCTAAATTCGTAATAAGGCAGCGAAGACGGCGCTAATCTAAAAAATTAATAGTACTCATTTTTTCCTGCATTGTCGTAATTGCTGTCGTAGGAATTGTCATCGTATATCCCGTTGGGTTTTATTCTACTGCGTTAGTAAAAAAATTTCTTTGCATTTTACTTGGAGGGTGAGTCAGTTGTGCGGAAATCGGACGTTTCGGTGGCCGATTGTCCTGGAATGTATTAGGCCTATTCTGATAATTAATTTGTCTTGATCGTATTGATTGGTCTACTTCCATTGGGGTCGGTGGTTTAGGTGGTAAATTCGGTCTGTTATTAAAGGAGGTATTTTCTCTGGTAGTATGGGGGTTGTTCTGGTATTTGTTGAACCTCGGCATGAATCCTTGGTTATTTTACATGTAGTTGCGAGAGTATTGAGGATATCGGTTTGATTGACGACTGAATGGATGTTGGTCGAAATTTCATCTGAAGGAGTGGGAATATGTCAATTCGGGATAAAAAAACTCTATTATTATTGTAATTATTAAAGTTGTTATTTCGGGGAGGTCGTGGTGGTGGTTGAATATTACGTATGTGTGTATTGTTCGCATGATTTATTCTGTAAGTCATGTTTTCAAGCTTTTGGCATAAATGCAATGCTTGTGGCAAGGTTGTCGGTTCTCTCATGCTGAGAAGACGAGGTAAGTCACCGTTTAGCCCTCTGATAAATGTGTCAAGAGCTTTGTCCCTATATGAGTTAGTCATAGCCCGTATGGACTCGTCGCTTAGTTCGAGACATGAAATTTTGTCCAATATCAGTGAAAGATGTTGGTAGACCTTTTGGTAGAAGGTCGGAATGTCGTCATAGCGTTGGACCAGAGTGGTCATCTGGTATTCGAGGGTACCTATGTGCCTTATATCCGAATAATGCATCATTAGGCATTTCCGGATTTGGCTCCAATCAAGTGGAGTATTATATGATTCTAATGCGGTGTCGGCATCACCAATTACTTTATGCCTGATCGTATGAAGTATCGCAAAATGTTTAGGCGTATTCTTGACTCCCTCGTAGGCTTTAAAAATCCTGTCTACACTCTTCCTCCAGGAGTTAAATTCTCCTGGTCGTCCTGAGAATTCCCTAAGGCATTTCACCATGTCCGGAATCTTATCTAGTTCATTTATGTTGTTCCCGTTTAGTGTCATGCTATGGTCGGGTTCTGTAAAGTCTGTTACGGTTTACGTACTCATTCGTTCGAGTACTTCTCGAACTATTGTTGTTATAAGAGTTGGGTTAGGGGTGGGAGGGTTTAAAGGATGGGTGGAAGGATTTGGAGGATGGGTGGTTTGCCCATAATCTAGCCTCATTTGATTTAGCTGCTCAATTAGTTCTTCGGCTGTGTATTCTTTTCTTCTTTCGATTGTAATCTTTTTATTTCTATGTCGTACAATTAAATTATAATTAAATTTCCTTTCTTTGCACTAGCACTTTCCTTAACAATTTTAGAATTTTTTGTAAAAGCTTAATTTAATTGAGGACTGTTTTTCCCCTTCTTTTTTTTCTTCGAGTAATTAAACTCCTTTAAATTAAATTTATTTTCTTTAAGTTTTAGACCTCTCTTTTTTTTCTTTTGAATCTCTCTCTATTTGGGTTGAACAATTTAATAGTTTAATTCTGTACTCTTTATAGTGACAATATTTTTTATAATAATCTTAGTATTTTTTATAAGCTTACATTAAAGGTGTCCAGCTTCTCATGGGGTATCCTTCTGCGTTCCGGCGCTGTCTTTTTCCTCCTGGTACTTGGGTCCCTCGACGCTTTTTTAAAATCCCCCGTTGGGCGTAGTAGCCGCTCGTTAGCACAGTATTATTATTTGTTTTTTTTTTTTCACTTTTAACGGAGCCTTACTTTTTTATTTTTTTCAGGCTTTTTTTCTATATTTTATTCACAACCTATACCGTTCGCCACTCGCGTTGTCTTACTTTTTGACTTTCAGACAATAACCACTTACGCGCGCTGGTACCTGCTCGGGCGCCAGTAAAAAAACGTTTTGTTGGTTTTTGTAAAAAAAAATGTTTTCTTGGAGCTATGCTCCTTTATTGAATTCTACTTAAGAACTAAAGTTTACAATTTATTATACTTAACTCTAAACCTATGTTTGCCGCTGCAACGGGTACGGAGTTTGCTGACGCTGCGCTTCCCACAGGTTGGCACTTCGCTGACGTTGCGCTTCCCACAGGTTGCCACTACACGTGTCGCAGTCTCAGCGATTTAGTGGTGTCATATTATTCTACTTAGTATCATATGATATTAATGCATCATATGATACTTTTGAATGTATGGGGTGCTAACTTATACATATATGGTTATACATAATTATTATTGCGTATATTGTGATTCACATATACGAATTCAAAGTGAACAAGGGATTCTGGGATTTTGCGGTAGCCCTTTATTTGGAAATAAAGATGTAAAAATTATTAATTGCAAAATTAAATTATATCGTTTTTCACAATTTTTTCGATCCGCGTTTGCAATTATCGGTCGTTTTTTCGCAATTTTTGTCGATTTTCGTTCGGACATTTTCCGATTAAATTACTTTTTTGTGCTATTGCTCATTTTGCGCATTTATCGGTTTGGCTTTCGTATACTTGGGATTCGATATTATTAGTTTTTCGTTTTCGTAACCGATTCCAAACATATTTGTTGCCAACTTTTATGGCTATTGGTTTGGCTTTTGTATGTTTGGGAATCGACATCTTCTTCTTCTTTACTGGTGTAGACACCGCTTACGCGATTATAGCCGAGTCAACAACAGCGCGCCAGTCGTTTCTTCTCTTCGCTACGTGGCGCCAATTGGATATTCCAAGCGAGGCCAGGTCCTTCTCTACTTGGTCCTTCCAACGGAGTAGAGGTCTTCCTCTTCCTCTGCTTCCCGCGGCGGGTACTGCGTCGAATACTTTCAGAGCTGGAGTGTTTTCATCCATCCGGACAACATGACCTAGCCAGCGTAGCCGCTGTCTTTTAATTCGCTGAACTATGTCAATGTCGTCGTATATCTCGTACAGCTCATCGTTCCATCGAATGCGATACTCGCCATGGCCAACGCGCAAAGGACCATAAATCTTTCGCAGAACCTTTCTCTCGAAAACTCGCAACGTCAACTCATCCATTGTTGACATCGTCCAAGCCTTTGCACCATATAGCAGGACGGGAATTATGAGTGACTTATAGAGTTTAGTTTTTGTTTGTCGAGAGAGGACTTTGCTTCTCAATTGCCTACTTAGTCCGAAGTAGCACCTGTTGGCAAGAGTTATCCGCATTGGATTTCTAGGCTGACATTGTTGGTGGTGTTTACGCTGGTTCCAAGATAGACGAAATTATCTACAACTTTAAAGTTATGACTGTCAACAGTGACGTGAGTGCCAAGTCGCGAGTGCGACGACTGTTTGTTTGATGACAGGAGATATTTCGTCTTGCCCTCGTTCACTGCCAGACCCATTTCTTTTGCTTCCTTGTCCAGTCTGGAGAAAGCAGAACTAACGGCGCGGGTGTTGAGGCCGATGAAATCAATATCATCGGCATACGCCAGCAGTTGTACACTCTTATAGAAGATGGTACCTTCTCTATTAAGTTCTGCAGCTCGAACTATTTTCTCCAGAAGCAGGTTGAAAAAGTCGCACGATAGGGAATCGCCTTGTCTGAAACCTCGTTTGGTATCGAACGGCTCGGAGAGGTCCTTCCCGATTCTGACGGAGCTTTTCGTGTTGCTCAACGTCAGCTTACACAGCCGTATTAGTTTTGCGGGGATACCAAATTGAGACATCGCGGCATAAAGGCAGCTCCTTTTCGTGCTGTCGAAAGCAGCTTTGAAATCGACGAAGAGGTGGTGTGTGTCGATTCTCCTTTCACGGGTCTTTTCCAAGATTTGGCGCATGGTGAATATCTGGTCGGTTGTTGATTTACCAGGTCTAAGGCCACACTGATAAGGTCCAATCAGTTTGTTGACGGTGGGCTTTGATCTCTCACATAATACGCTCGGCAGAACCTTATATGCGATGTTGAGGAGGCTAATCCCACGGTAGTTGGCGCAGATTGTGGGGTCTCCTTTTTTATGGATTGGGTATAGCACACTTAAATTCCAATCGTTGAGCATACTTTCGTCCGACCATATTTTACAAAGAAGCTGATGCATGCACCTTATCAGCTCTTCGTCGCCGTGTTTGAATAGCTCGGCCGGCAATCCATCGGCCCCTGCTGCTTTGTTGTTTTTCAGGCGGGCAATTGCTATTCGAACTTCTTCATGGTCGGGCAATGGAACGTCTGCTCCATCGTCATCGATTGGGGTATCGGGTTCGCTTTCTCCCGGTGTTGTGATTTCACTGCCATTCAGCAGGCTGGAGAAGTGTTCCCTCAATAATTTAAGTATGCTTTGGGCATCGGTGACTAGATCACCTTTGCAGGGTTCTACAAGAGTATGCTCCGGTCTTGAAACCATCTGCAAGCCGCCGCATCTTTTTGTAGAATTTTCGAGCATTACCCCTGTCGGCCAGCTTATCAAGCTCTTGGTACTCACGCATTTCGGCCTCTTTCTTTTTCTGTCTACAAATGCGTCTCGCTTCCCTCTTTAACTCTCGGTATCTATCCCATCCCGCACGTGTTGTTCTCGATCGTAACGTTGCGAGGTAGGCAGCCTGTTTTCTCTCCGCTGCGACACGGCACTCCTCGTCGTACCAGCTGTTCTTTTGCACTTTCCGAAAACCAATGGTTTCGGTTGCAGCTGTACGTAAGGAGTTTGAAATGCCGTCCAACAGTTCCCTTATACCGAGTTGTTGACGAGTGCTCTCAGAGAGCAGGAGTGCAAGCCGACTAGAAAAACGTTCGGCTGTCTGTTGTGATGGCAGCTTCTCGACGTCAAACCATCCTTGTGTTTGTTGGCGTGCGTTTTTTGCTGCACAGAGGCGGGTGCAAATTTGGGCTGCAACAATATAGTGGTCCGAGTCGATGTTAGGACCTCGGAGCGCAAGCACATCTAAAACACTGGAGACGTGTCTTCCGTCTATCACAACATGATTGATCTGGTTGGTGGTTTTTCGATCCGGAGACAGCCAGGTAGCTTGATGTATCTTCTTATGCTGGAATCTAGTACTACAGATAACCATAATTCGGGCCCCGGGGAAGTCCATCAGCCTCAACCCATTTGGGGTTGTTTCCTCGTGGAGGCTGAATTTACCGACCGTAGTGCCAAATATACCTTCTTTGCCCACCCATGCATTGAAGTTTGACATCGTGGCGGGGGCATCTCTCATAAGTGCGCTCCAAGCACTCATAAAAGGCATCTTTGGTCACATCGTCCTTCTCTTCCGTCGGGGCGTGGGCGCAAATCAGCGATATGTTGAAGAACCTCGCTTTGATGCGGATTGTGGCTAGACGTTCATTCTCCGGAGTGAATGATAATACTCGGCGACGGAGCCTCTCTCCCAGCACGAATCCAACACCAAACTTCCGTTCCTTTATATGGCCACTGTAGTAAATGTCACAAGGACCTACTCGTCTCTGTCCTTGTCCCGTCCATCGCATTTCTTGGACGGCGGTGATGTCAGCCTTTATCTTTACGAGGACATCTACCAGATGGGCAGCGTCACCTTCCCAATTAAGGGACCGGACATTCCAGGTGCATGCCCTCAAATCATAGTCCTTATTTCGTTTGCCATGGTCGTCATCAAAAGGGGGGGGTCTCATCCGAGGCTGTTTTTTTCCTTTCATTGGGGGTGTTTTTTTACGTGGCGGGTCTCAAACCCAGCGCACAACCCTATGCGGGTGTTTCACCTTCTCACTTTAGCTCGCCTTCATCGGCATACGCCAGCAGTTGTACACTCTTATAGAAGATGGTACCTTCTCTATTAAGTTCTGCAGCTCGAACTATTTTCTCCAGAAGCAGGTTGAAAAAGTCGCACGATAGGGAATCGCCTTGTCTGAAACCTCGTTTGGTATCGAACGGCTCGGAGAGGTCCTTCCCGATTCTGACGGAGCTTTTCGTGTTGCTCAACGTCAGCTTACACAGCCGTATTAGTTTTGCGGGGATACCAAATTGAGACATCGCGGCATAAAGGCAGCTCCTTTTCGTGCTGTCGAAAGCAGCTTTGAAATCGACGAAGAGGTGGTGTGTGTCGATTCTCCTTTCACGGGTCTTTTCCAAGATTTGGCGCATGGTGAATATCTGGTCGGTTGTTGATTTACCAGGTCTAAGGCCACACTGATAAGGTCCAATCAGTTTGTTGACGGTGGGCTTTGATCTCTCACATAATACGCTCGGCAGAACCTTATATGCGATGTTGAGGAGGCTAATCCCACGGTAGTTGGCGCAGATTGTGGGGTCTCCTTTTTTATGGATTGGGTACAGCACACTTAAATTCCAATCGTTGAGCATACTTTCGTCCGACCATATTTTACAAAGAAGCTGATGCATGCACCTTATCAGCTCTTCGTCGCCGTGTTTGAATAGCTCGGCCGGCAATCCATCGGCCCCTGCTGCTTTGTTGTTTTTCAGGCGGGCAATTGCTATTCGAACTTCTTCATGGTCGGGCAATGGAACGTCTGCTCCATCGTCATCGATTGGGGTATCGGGTTCGCTTTCTCCCGGTGTTGTGATTTCACTGCCATTCAGCAGGCTGGAGAAGTGTTCCCTCAATAATTTAAGTATGCTTTGGGCATCGGTGACTAGATCACCTTTGCAGGGTTCTACAAGAGTATGCTCCGGTCTTGAAACCATCTGCAAGCCGCCGCATCTTTTTGTAGAATTTTCGAGCATTACCCCTGTCGGCCAGCTTATCAAGCTCTTGGTACTCACGCATTTCGGCCTCTTTCTTTTTCTGTCTACAAATGCGTCTCGCTTCCCTCTTTAACTCTCGGTATCTATCCCATCCCGCACGTGTTGTTCTCGATCGTAACGTTGCGAGGTAGGCAGCCTGTTTTCTCTCCGCTGCGACACGGCAGTCCTCGTCGTACCAGCTGTTCTTTTGCACTTTCCGAAAACCAATGGTTTCGGTTGCAGCTGTACGTAAGGAGTTTGAAATGCCGTCCCACAGTTCCCTTATACCGAGTTGTTGACGAGTGCTCTCAGAGAGCAGGAGTGCAAGCCGACTAGAAAAACGTTCGGCTGTCTGTTGTGATGGCAGCTTCTCGACGTCAAACCATCCTTGTGTTTGTTGGCGTGCGTTTTTTGCTGCACAGAGGCGGGTGCAAATTTGGGCTGCAACAATATAGTGGTCCGAGTCGATGTTAGGACCTCGGAGCGCAAGCACATCTAAAACACTGGAGACGTGTCTTCCGTCTATCACAACATGATTGATCTGGTTGGTGGTTTTTCGATCCGGAGACAGCCAGGTAGCTTGATGTATCTTCTTATGCTGGAATCTAGTACTACAGATAACCATAATTCGGGCCCCGGCGAAGTCCATCAGCCTCAACCCATTTGGGGATGTTTCCTCGTGGAGGCTGAATTTACCGACCGTAGTGCCAAATATACCTTCTTTGCCCACCCATGCATTGAAGTTTGACATCGTGGCGGGGGCATCTCTCATAAGTGCGCTCCAAGCACTCATAAAAGGCATCTTTGGTCACATCGTCCTTCTCTTCCGTCGGGGCGTGGGCGCAAATCAGCGATATGTTGAAGAACCTCGCTTTGATGCGGATTGTGGCTAGACGTTCATTCTCCGGAGTGAATGATAATACTCGGCGACGGAGCCTCTCTCCCAGCACGAATCCAACACCAAACTTCCGTTCCTTTATATGGCCACTGTAGTAAATGTCACAAGGACCTACTCGTCTCTGTCCTTGTCCCGTCCATCGCATTTCTTGGACGGCGGTGATGTCAGCCTTTATCTTTACGAGGACATCTACCAGATGGGCAGCGTCAC
Source organism: Bactrocera correcta (assembly GCA_027475135.1). Classification (NCBI taxonomy): domain Eukaryota; kingdom Metazoa; phylum Arthropoda; class Insecta; order Diptera; family Tephritidae; genus Bactrocera; species Bactrocera correcta. Next base: position 79,125,730 of record CM050322.1, on the reverse strand, counting down.
CTTCCCAATTAAGGGACCGGGCATTCCAGGTGCATGCCCTCAAATCATAGTCCTTATTTCGTTTGCCATGGTCGTCATCAAAAGGGGGGCTCTCATCCGAGGCTGTTTTTTTCCTTTCATTGGGGGTGTTTTTTTACGTGGCGGGTCTCAAACCCAGCGCACAACCCTATGCGGGTGTTTCACCTTCTCACTTTAGCTCGCCTTCAAACGGATGTTCTTAGGCTTCCCAAAGGATACTTGGTCGAAGACCGGAAGTCGTGAGCTGCTTGAGTCATATGTAAAAGAATCGTTTCTGGTCACTCCCAAGTGAATGGCGATCAGAGAACTTTCCTCACTTGCGTGAACTTCTACACATGTCTCCATCCTCTGGGAATCGATATACATACATATATTTTTTCGTTTTCGCCATATCGATTCTTAATATATCTGTTGCCAACCGTTATAGTCTTTTTTCGGAAATTTAATTTAACCAACGCAAAATGAGCAAGCCAAAGCCAAGTAGGAGTTGACGGACTTAAAATCGTTAAGACGTCAAAGAACGGATGCGAAAAGTAGTATTTTGCGCATTCAAACGGGCCTTCTTGAAAAGGCCCAATAGAATTGGAATGTCGTTTAGATATATTAAATTCACATAGTGAAAAATTAATGAAATGCCAATCAAAGATTGAAGAAATTGATGAAGACGACATGGCCCGAGGGGAGTTAGAGGACATAATCGTTGAAAGGAAGTCCATAATTAAGTTAATTTTAGCAAAAAATAAAAATTCACTTGCCGAAACATCTTTCGTAGCTTCTCACAGCTCAAGGCTCCCTAAAATGAATTTGCCGAAATTCAAGGGAGAATATTCAGAGTTTAAAAATTTTATGAATTTGTTTGAGAGCTAGGTTCATAACGATCCAAATATCCCAGATATCGAAAAATTTAACCATTTGGTTAATTGTCTATCTGGAGAGGTCCTGGGAACAGTTAAAGCGTTTCAAATGTCGGATGAAAATTATCCGAAAGCGTTGGCAAGTCTCAAAAAAGTTTATGATAATAAATGTTTGATATTTTTCAATACAATATCAAAACTTTTTGAGCTGCCAACAATCCCAAAGCCTTCTGCGCCTTTCCTGCGTTCAATGATTGACGAAGTGTCAGAGGTATATGATTCGTTGCTATCGCTGGGTGATAAAAACAAGTAACGAACGCAATAATCGTACACATTGTAATAACAAAGGTTGACCCTGCCACCCGATCCAATTGAGAAGAAGCGCTGGACTATGACACCCTGCCACTGTGGAAGGACTGTGAAGCCACCCTAAATCGAAGATACCACCAGCTGTCAACGGAAGGAGCATCACACTATAGGACAAAACCCATACCTACAAGCAATTCGAATCATGGGAAACAAACACATATGGACAGGACCAAATCGGCGCTAGTTGCTGCAAATACGAGGCAGCCTCTTTGCCAACAGTGCAAATCTAAGGACCATCATTTGACTGCCTGCCCCACCTTCAAGGTGCTTCCGGTGCAGCAGAGGTTCGAGTTGGTCAAAAAGGTACCCTTATGCATAAATTGCTTGCGTAAGGGACATACCGTTTCCAAATGCAGGGCGGATCGTTGCCGCATATGCAATCGATCCCATCACTCGCTGTTGCACCAGTATCTTCTCCGCTGTACCTCATCCGTAACCATCAACCACACATGCCATGCATACAGCCAGTATGCCGGATCGGGTCATGTTGGCAACAGCTGTAATTCTAGTGAGGACCAGCTGCGGAGATTACCTGCCTGCGAGAGCCCTGCTGGACTCAGGCTCCCAGGTCAACTTTATGACGGAGGACTTTGCACAAAAGTTGCAGATTCGACGTCAGCACAAAACCTTAAGCGTAATTATAATTGGCAATTCCAATACAAAAGTGGGGTCAAAACTGAACGCGTTTGTCAAGTTGCGGTTAAATAATTTTGAATTTTCGGCGGAATTCTGGGTAATGCGATGCAATTCGGCAAATCATCCAGACCATAACATTAATGTTAGTGGCTGGAAAATTCCGCACAATATACATAGAATTGGCGGATCCAGAATTCCACAAATCTAAAAAAGTGGATATCCTATTGGGTGCTGAAACATTTTTCGACCTTTTAGCTGTTGGCCAAATTAAAAATAGTCCTAACCAACCAACACTACAGAAAACCCTTTTAGGATGGATTGTATCTGGCAAATACGTCAGCAATCTAAGTTCTCCTCCCAAATTACATAGCACATTATGCCAAGCTGAAGAAGACTTAACGTCAATCGATTCAGTAGTCCAAAAATTTTGGGCTCTAGAAGAATTACCTTCAGAATCAAATGGCATCAAATTCACACCAGAGCAACAAGAGTGTGAAAATTTTTTCGTTAATACTACTCAAGTATTGCCTTCAGGACGGCTTCAAGTCAGAATGCCGTTTAAAGCTGACCGTAAGTTACTCGGTCACTCCTATGAAACCGCAGTTCGGCGGTTTGAGGCCCTGGAGAGAAGGACATTAAAAGAACCAGAACTTCGTAAAATGTATCTGGACTTTATGAATGAATATAGAGCATTGGGTCACATGAGCCCAACGAACAATAAGATCTCGAGTGAGCCACACTACTTCATTCCGCATCAATGCGTTTTAAGGCCCGAGAGCACAACAACCAAATTACGTGTTGAATTTGATGCCTCGAGTCGATCTTCAACTCAAATAGCGTTGAATGAACTTTTGATGGTAGGTCCAACCATCCAAGAAGAATTATATTCAACTCTTCTTCGTTTTCGCTTGCATAAGTATGCACTAACAGCGGACATTACTAAAATGTACCGTCAAATAATTATGCATGAAAGAGACAGAAATTGTCAACTGATTGTGTGGAGAGAGCATCCTTTTGAGCAAATTCAAATTTTTCGTCTTAATACCGTAACATACGGCACTGCGCCTGCTTCATTTCTCGCAACACGGTGTTTGCAAATGCTCAGTGATGCCAATACAATGAAATACCCACTCGGTTCATTGGCCATTAAAAGAGACTTTTATGTTGATGACTTAATAACAGGATCTGAAAATTTTGAGTCTCTAGATCTTTTGAGAAGTGAGGTAATTAAAATATTAAACTCGGCAGGATTCAGCTTAACGAAGTGGTTTTCGAACCACCCTAACTTTTTCGACAGTGAATGCACTGAAAAGTCATTAAGCTTCAATGACAAAAGTTCCACTAAAACGTTAGGAATCCACTGGTTGCCGAAAGAATATTTGTTTCGATTTGTTTTAGATGACAATTTTAATGATCTGCGAGCCACTAAACGAAACATATTGTCAGTTTCTGCTCGCCGTTTTGATCCTCTTGGATTACTAGCTCCACTAATTACCAAAGCAAAAATCTTATTGCAAGAGCTTTGGATCCAAAAACTAGATTGGGATGAGTCGATTCCATTGCGCCTTGACACTAGCTGGCAGAACTTTAAAGCCAACCTACTGCAGCTCTCATCGATAAGCATTCCTCGTTACGTAAACGTTGAATCGAGTGCCATCTGCCAAATACATGGCTTCTCCGACGCCTCAATAAGGGCGTACGGATGCTGCCAATACATACGAAGCCAATCTGCTAGTGGTATTAAATGCATGCTGCTCACTGCAAAGTCTAGAGTGGCTCCGCTGAAGGCCAAATCTCTTCCGCGTCTTGAGCTCTCGGCAGCACATCTTCTTTCGAAATTATGGTCAAGAGTAGCACCTATGTTGAGTCGACATTTCAAAATATATTACATTTTGGACAGACTCTGAAATTGTTTTACATTGGATTAAAACACATCCATCTTTACTACAAACCTTCGTTGCAAACAGAGTGTTCGAAATCCAAGAGTTGACTGACAAATACATTGGCGGCATGTGCCAACAAAACAAAATCCTGCGGGTCAAGTGTCTCGGGGTTGTAACATGGAAGAATTGAATAATTCGATATGGTTTGGCGGTCCACTGTTCCTCCTAGAAGACCCTGCATTATGGCCAATTAATAACCACTTCCTGCTCTCACCAGAAGACGAAGCGTTAGAGAAGAAGAAAACTATATTTACATTAATTTCGACTGCTGAGAAAAATTCAATATTGGACCTCATTGAAAAATTCTCTTCTCATAAAAAATTGCTTCATGTGGTCGCAAATATATTACGATGGATCAGGTGACCACCAAATTCCTCCAGGGGCCAAGATCTGACTTCAGAAGATTTAAACTTGAGTTTTCTAAAAATTGCACAGGTGATCCAACATTCAGAGTTTTCGGATGTTATTAAAAAATTGCATAAAGGCTCCACCCTACCCGCAAACTTGCAAAACCTCAACCCGTTTTTGCATGAGTACTCGGATATGTCGCTGTCGTTCAAATTAATCCGAGTAGGAGATCGCCTACTAAATGCACCTCTCTCGTATGATGCCAAATTTCTGTTTTTATTGAATAAAAGTTCGCACTTCGTTATAACGTATTTACGGTTCCTGCACATTCGAAATCACCACGCTGGGGCTAAAGCGTTGGTTGCGCTTCTTCGAGAACGCATATGGCTAATAAATGCCCGAGAAGCTTGCAGTAGAACCGTAAGAAACTGTATACATTGTTTTCATTACAAGCCGAAGTTGCAAAACCAAATAATGGGAAATTTGCCAGTCGAAAGACTTCGAGCATTACGGCCCTTTCTTATATGGGCATAGATTTTTGTGGTCCGATATACACAACTCTAAAAATACGCGGTCGACCACCCGTAAAAACATACATTGCAGTTTTCGTTTGCTTCACTTCAAAAGCTGTACATTTAGAATTAGTTTCGGACCTACCTTCTAATTCATTTATTCTCGCCCTAAAAAGGTTCATTGGATGCCGAGGAATGCCGACGAAGATATTCAGCGACAACGCCACCAATTTCGTCGGCGCCGACCGCAAGCTGCGCGAATTGAAGGAGGCGTTTTTAGCAATGGGTCCAGACCTGAAGAGATTCGCAGCAGACGAAGGGTGCAGCTTCATCTTTATACCTCCGCGGCCGCCGCACTTCGGCGGGTTATGGGAAGCCGCGGGGAAGTCTGCCAAGCATCACGTCGTTCGCGTAATCGGCAACGCGCTACTGACCGCAGAGGAACTGTCAACCCTACTGGCAGAAGTTGAGGCCATCCTCAATTCTCGGCCCCTAACACCGTTGAGCCAGGACCCCAACGACGGCACTAACCCCAGCGCATCTGCTGATAGGGTGCTCCCTGCGAGCATTACCTCCAGAGCATGTGCCAGTGGACCCAGTTCGTTGTTGCGAGAGATGGCAACTTGTTTGCTGTCTCAAGCAACAGTTCTTGGCCACAGTGGTCCAAAACATATCTGACGGGCCTTCAGGAACGCAACAAATGGCTGCACCCCACTCGCTATCTGCAGCTGAACGACCTCGTCCTCGTCCACGAGGACAACGTGCAGCCACAGCAGTGGGTACTCGGACGCGTCGTCGCCTCCGTCGAAGGGCAAGACGGCAAGGTGCGAGTCGCAGACGTGGCGAATAAGGCGGGCACAATTAAGCGTCCCATTCACAAGCTGGCCTTGCTTCCAATGGAGGTTGAAGGAAATTGATCCTGCCAAGGTGGCCGGTGTTGCGTCAAGCGACTTATCTACAAATTTATACCTAAAATAAAATACTAAATGAATTGTAAAATATTGAATTATAAAAATTATAAACTATTTCATTGTTAAAAATTAAATTAAGAAAATCTATTATACTTACCTTAATAATGCATTCATAATATTAATCTACTACTTACCTTAATACTTACCATAATTTATTACAATATTGAACGAAAAGTTGAAGATGATTAGACTTACCCCTTTTTAATACACATACTAATGAGAGACCCCCCCTTTTGATGACGACCATGGCAAACGAAATACAGACTACGATTTAAGGGCATGCACCTGGAATGTCCGGTCCCTCAATTGGGAAGGTGCCGCTGCCCAGCTGGGTGATGTCCTCGTTGGAGTAAAGGCTAATATCCCCGCCATCCAAGAAATGCGATGGACGGGACAAAGACAGAGACGAGTAGGTCATTGTGGCGAGAGTTCGGTGTAGGATTCGTTGTGGGAGAGACTCCGTAGCCGGGTACTATCATTCACCGGAGTGAAATCGACATCAAAGCGAAGTTCTTCAAAATATCGCTGATTTGCGCCCACGCCCCGACGGAAGAAATATACAATGTGACCAAAGATGCCTTCAATTAGCGCTTGGAGCGCACTTTTGAGAGCTGCCGTTGCCACGATGACAAAATCGTGCTTGGCGACTTTAACGCCAGAGTGGGCAAAGAATGTATCTTTAATACTACGGTCGATAAATTCAAACTCCACGACGAAACATCTCCAAATGATTTGAGGCTGATCGACTTCGCCAAGGACTGAAATATAGTTGTCTGTAGTACTAGATTCCAGCACAAAAAAAAACAAAATCAAGCCACCTGGCAGTCTCTGGATCCAAAAGCCACCAACCAGATCGATCATGTTGTGATAGACAGAAGACACGTCTCCAGTGTCCTAGACGTGCGTACGCTCCCAGGACTTAACATCGACTCGGACCACTATCTTGTTGCAGCCAAGATTCGCACCCGCCTCTGTGCAGCAAAAAACGCACGTCAACACACACAAGGAAGGTTTGACGTCGAGAATCGCAATCACAACAGACAGCCGAACGATTTTCTATTCGGCTTGCACTTCTGCTCTCTGAGAGCACTCGTCAACAACTTAGTATAAGGGAACTGTGGGACGGCATTTCAATGCAAAAGAACACCTGGTACGACGAGGACTGCTAGCCTGCTGAATGGCAGGGAACGTACAACGCTAGGAAAAGGCAACCCGATTCCTCAATTTCTGACGATGGAGCACACGTTCCACTGCCCGACTATGAAGAAGTTCGAATAGCAATTATCCGTCTGAAGAACAACAAAGCGGCGGGGGCCGATGGATTGCCGGCCGAGCTACTCAAACACGGCGACGAAGAACTGATAAAGAGTATGCATCAGCTTCTTTGTACAATATGATCGGACGAAAGCATGCCCAACGATTGGAATTTAAGTGTGCTATGCCCAATCCACAAAATGGGAGACCCCACAATCTTCGCTAACTACCGTGGGATAAGCCTCCTCAACATCGCGTATAAGGTTCTATCGAGCGTACGTACTCAACACCCGCGCCGTTCGTTCTGCTTTCTCCAGACTGGACAAGGAAGTAAAAAAATGGGTCTGGCAGTGAACGAGGGCAAGACGAAATATATCCTGTCATCAAACAAACAGTTGTCGCACTCATGACTTGGCTCTCATATCATAACTTTGAAGTCGTAGATAATTTCATCTACCTTGGGACCAGCGTGAATACCACCAACAATGTCAGCCTGGAAATCCAACGCAGCTACTTCGGACTGAGTAGGAAATTGAGAGGCAAAGTTCGTTCTCGACGAACAAACACCAAGCACTATAAATAACTCATAATTCCCACCCTGCTATATTGGTCAGAGGCAACACGCGGCATTGACGAGGACAACATCTGATGAAATGGCCTTAGGAGTTTTGGAAAGAAAGGTTCTGCGAAAGTTTATGGTCCTTTGCACGTTGACCATGGCGAATATCGAAGTATGAACGGAAACACTCCAGCTCTGAAAGTATTCGACGCAATACGCGCCGGGGGAAGCAGAGGAAGATGAGGACCTAAGTTACGTTGGAGAGACCAGGTGAAGGAGGTTCTGGCTTCGCTTGGGATCTCCCATTCGTACCATAAAAAGTCGTAACGCACTACGGAGGTGTACCGACTTAAGCAAATGCTGTAAACAAACTGTTTGACATATCGCTCATACATTGTTTGTTCGGAAAGTAATAGGATTGCTTTTTCTCCACCGCGACTGTTCTTCGAAGCGTGTTGCTACCGACTGTATTCAGTAGAGGGCGTTTCTGGCTAACAAACGAGCGGCTGGTCAGTTGTCAAGAGTCAGGACAAAAATTTTTGCGCGACGTGTTTCTCCGAGTGGTACAAGCCAAAAATTAAGCGTTCGTTAGGGCAGAGGTACGCGATGAAACTCTAACTGAAACTCGGTAATTCTGCGACAGAGACGTTTGGTATGATCAAGCAAGCTTACCCAGATGTTGCTTTAGCAAGAAGTGGTGTGTTTCGGAGGCACCAGGCCTTTTTGCAGGACCGGTAAGAGGTTGCTGATGAATGAGCAAACATAAAGTGAAAAGGATTGTCTTTGCACCACGATGCCGATTGGAAGTTGCACCACTACGACGCCCCGACTTACACTGCCTTTCTTCTGAACAGCTACTTAACCAAGGCCGGCACCCTAACGCTTCCGCAGCCGCCCTACAGCTCTTTTTTTATTTTCTCGCCTGAAAAGGCCGAATAAAGGCAAGCATCTTGAGACTACAGATGGGATCCAAGCAGCAAGCTCTTCGGATCCCAAGGCTATTTCGAGGAATGCCTTGCGTGACACCTTCCATGCTGGGAAATCTCGTTGGCACCACTGCATCGACACAGAAGGACTATTTTGAAAGTTTTTAAGGAATTGTAACGATTGGTTTAATGCATTTTTTTAAATCGAGTCAGTCCTATTACTTTCCGGATAAACCCTGTATTTGGCATGTGGCCATATATGTGAAGACTCTACCTTTAAAATTTTACAGCAATCGATGGCACCAATGAGAAATTATAGACGCCAGTTTTAAAAATAAAAAAAAAAACACGTTTAAAAATGCATGTGTGTTGGTTACGCGCTATAAAGACCTTACTTTCTACACTACATTTAATTTCGGAAAATTACTTTACCAACACATTCTATGAAGTCAAATGCAAATACATTTTTCAAATTTTTGACCAATCAGCAATTCAATTTGTACTTTTTGATGACTCCCTAAGCTCTACCTTCGGACGTCCACTCTGAGATTCTTTAAAGAATTTTTAGGCATATTTCGTAAATACTTAATTGAAGCTGATTCCTTTTCATTTTACCCAAAGTGTATTCAACAAAGTGAACTAAGTATATGACATTTAATTTTTCTTTACGCTTATTTGACATGAATGTTGTCATTGACTTAACCCTTACATTTATTCAAAAGTTCAAATTCGGAAATTCAAAAGTAAGCAAATTTCAAAACGAAAAACAATATTTTTTTAAAAAACTGAATAAAATGCCGAATACTTGTTGCCTATGCAAAACAACTCATGGAAGCAACTTACCAATGTTTTGTGCTCCAACTGACAAATCGCAATGAAAGGAATGGGAAAAAGTATGTGGCGTACAACTCAGTTTGTCATCGAGAATATGTGGGCTACATTTTAAGGCGGAGGAAATAAAAGAATCTCCCCTTAAAAGAAGACGACTAAGCCCCGATGCAGTACCCTCATTAAACTTACTTCCCAATCTTCAAGAAAAAAAGTAAGAAACCCTCATATTTTGATAAAAAGAAATGGACTGGAATATTTGGGTGGTTTTTTAATACACAAATTAAATTTAGGTGACAGAATTCCAACTGATAGTACATGGACATGGGCAGACCAGCGAGGGGGACAGGACTTAAAAAACCGAACCAAAATTTTTTAGACCAGTTAAAACTTTTAGAAGACGTGTTTATAAATGTGAATAACGACAACATTTGCAGTGACAGAAGTTTGGTAGACATACTTTTTGATAAATGCAAAGAATTGGCTCTTGAGGATAATGTCAAGAAATTGTTTTTTAGGTGCAGGATACATTTTCGAATCAAGCATTTGAAAAATAAACAGTTGCATCAAAAATATCACAACGACAAAAAAATGTTTTATACACTTACTTGAAAATACAATATTAGAAACAAAACTACTCATTTAATTTGTGATTTATGCTTTGGAATGAACTATATGAAAGAATTATAATAACTATTATAATTTAAAGAGTCGCATAAACATCTGTATACAGTTTCTAATAGTTTGTTAGTTACAATAAAATTTGTGGATAATGTTGCATTTATACACGTATGTAATTGTTTGTAAAATAAATATGAATTTATTATAACGTTGAGAACAAAACAAAGCAAGTGGCTTCATATTGCTCAAGATCAAAAAAAAAAAAACAACACGGGTTAATATAAACAAATACATGAATTGCATTTATCAAAAAGTATGTCTACCAAACTTCTGTCAATGCAAATGTTGTCGTTATTCACATTTATAAACACGTCTTCTAAAAGTTTTAACTGGTCTAAAAAATTTTGGTTCGGTTTTTTAAGTCCTGTCCCCCTCGCTGGTCTGCCCATGTCCATGTACTATCAGTTGGAATTCTGTCACCTAAATTTAATTTGTGTATTAAAAAACCACCCAAATATTCCAGTCCATTTCTTTTTATCAAAATATGAGGGTTTCTTACTTTTTTTCTTGAAGATTGGGAAGTAAGTTTAATGAGGGTACTGCATCGGGGCTTAGTCGTCTTCTTTTAAGGGGAGATTCTTTTATTTCCTCCGCCTTAAAATGTAACCCACATATTCTCGATGACAAACTGAGTTGTACGCCACATACTTTTTCCCATTCCTTTCATTGCGATTTGTCAGTTGGAGCACAAAACATTGGTAAGCTGCTTCCATGAGTTGTTTTGCATAGGCAACAAGTATTCGGCATTTTATTCAGTTATTTAAAAAAATAATGTTTTTCGTTTTGAAATTTGCTTACTTTTGAATTTCCGAATTTGAACTTTTGAATAAATGTAAGGGTTAAGTCAATGACAACATTCATGTCAAATAAGCGTAAAGAAAAATTAAATGTCATATACTTAGTTCACTTTGTTGAATACACTTTGGTATGAACAAATGTATACATACATACATATATTAATAATAGATCTGATGTTTTTAAGTAAAATTATAATGAAAATATTGAATATTTAACGAATTAACAAACGTATTTACCTTTTTGTTTAAAATCTGCATGCTTTTTCATGGTTCTTCTTCTCAACTCAAAATAATTACGTCACAACCAAGTGACATAGTTTTGCTTTTGTGACAATTGTCACAGCCCAAACCAAACGGGTAAGGACTAAGTTCGAGTGCAACCGAACATTTTTTACTCTTGCAACTTGCAAGACTCACATCTGGTATTGAATGTATATGGGCGCAATATGCCTTCCAGAGGCGTCATGGGGTTATAGCTACGAAATTTCATTTAAGTTGTGTGTGAACTGAAACCATTTATTAAACGACGTAGTAATTATTGAATCAGGACTTTCGTTTGTATTAAATAGTCATATCCGGTTTCGAACTAATCTTTGAACGCATTCCATTTAAGAGAATTTGAAATAGAAAGGTTTTTGATCCACATATTCGGCATCTGGCAACTTAAATAGTTTTGGTCCGACTATGTCATAGGGTGGCCTACTTTCAGCGCACTATACATTTTATCCCGATATATTCATTCGTGCTGCGTTTGGAAGTAGGAGTAGTTATAGTCCTATTTGGCTTGTTCTCACAGTGGAACACATGAATGTCAAGATAACATTATACACCAAATTTGTTCGATATCAGTGTAGTAAATCCTAATGATGGCTTTACACCGAAATGACCTCGACTCCTATAAAGTTCTCTTGAATTATCTCAGGTGTAAATATTAATGTCTCCAAATTAATTCTTTATTTATTTATCCAGCTTTTAGTAGTTTCTACCGTAATTACTATATGGGAACTAGATGGGACTATCACCCAATTTCATCCAATTTTACAGTGTCGGTGGGGTGCTTAAGTGATTTGTCTTGAACTATTGAATTTAGATACCTTAAGTTGTATAAGAGATATGAACACGTATTTAGCTCCAAAGTTGTTAAGTTGTTTTGTTAAACATTACTTTGTTTTCTCAATATCTTTTTACTTTTTGAATCTGCTTTTTGTTTTAAAAGCCTAACAATAAGTTATAAAATCTTAAATCTATTTGAAAACTAGACATACTCAAGAAGTGAATGAGCTATTTTGGTTATACTTTGCTCTTTAGTATGCAGGCAAATCTCTTCTTTTAAGACGTGTTTGATCTTAGGAATGTACCAAAGCATTAGCCAAAGGGTTTGGGTGATCTCGGAGTTAAGATACATATTTAATATTATGTGTTCTACCTATTTCTTTACCACAAAAATACCAAGATCTTTATGGATATTTTAATTACGTGATTGTACTAAGAATTTTTGATTGGAACCTTTGTATTATATCAATATTAGTTGCACAGGTCGTAATCCTCTCATGAATGCCATACATCTAAATCGGCTTTATGGCCGCATTATATAAAAGCACTTTGTTGTCTAGGCCAAGTTTATAGTTTTTTTAAAAGCAAATTCCAATTTGCTGCTCTTACCTTCATGCAAGTTATTTTACTGGATATACATATGTTGCTCCATGTAAGTCTTCTATCTAGGTGAATACCAAGATAAGCTACTTTATTCGCTTGGGATACTAAAATATTGTTTATTTTTACTGGCGGACACATTTTTGGTCTTAGCGAAAACGGAACATGCTTACACTTTTGTTCATTCACATTTTGTTCACTCATATTTGTACGCCAGTTCGCTAGCCAATCTTCGACAGAACTTAAGTGCTCGGCTAATATTGTTGATGCTACTAGGTGGCATTTGTTACGGCTCACTATAGCTGTGTCGTCCTCAAAAGTTGAAGTCAATACATTGTTAGTTGTTGGAAGATCTGCGGTGTATATGATGTATAGTGTTGGGCCTAAAACGACGATAGGCTTTAGTAAGTCATATGAAATGAGATAAGCACAAAAAACAATGAAGGCGTCTACTAAAACTATTGGAATTACAACATTCTTGTCTCCACCGAGATCTCTGACTCCAGCAAATACAGCCATTATTGCCCATCCGCCAATATCTGAAAGTTCTTTAACATGTATAAACTCTATGAATAGTAGTTCTTAACTCTCAGCATCTACAACTCCATTAATAACTGTGAATTCAGTAATTCACTCTTTAAATCAAAGACCATTGGAACTCCTCCTTGTAAAAGACGAAGTTACTAAATCAGAAATACTATGATCTATTTCAGCTGTTATGACATTCATCACTGCGCTCAGCTCGACAAGTCAAGCTTTTTCGTCGACTGTTTCCAGACAGTGAAATAACTCAAAAAATGCAATCACGGAGAGACAAAATTGGATATCTAATATTATTTGCCATTGCTATTCATTTTAAAAATGTTTTAGTAGAAGAATTACTACAATGTGATTTGCTGACTATAGGGTTTGACAAGTCTCTGAATAAGATAGCGAAAAAACAATAAATGGACATAAATGTACGTTATTGGTCTAAAAATGCCAAAGAAGTCCAGACTCGGTTTTTAACGTCAGATTTTTTAGGACGGACACAATCGCAAGATGTAGCAACTGCTTTTTTTTAAAAGATATGTCTCCTATATCTCCTAACAAAGTTCTTGAAATTTCTATGGACCTGAAGGGATTGATAAAAACCGATATAAACGATGGAAATATTGGAAATGGGAAGTTGTGGGCTTCATATGATGTATTGTGCTTTCCAAGCTGGTTTAAGAGAAACTGGATGAAATATTATGAAATTTTGCATTCTACGTATTATTTATTTAAGGACTCACCTCCAAAACGTCAAATTTATACAGAAATAACTGGTTCAAATTTATTCCCACTTAAATTTTGTTCAGTGCGTTGGTTAAACAATAGTAATGTAGCAAAACGAGCATTAGATATGCTTCCATTCCTGACAATATACATTATACAACTTAAAGCTGAACCGAAAAAAGCCAACGTGTGAAAGTTTTCAAACAATAGGTAGTAAAAATGCCTGACGATTCTTTATTGTCAGCACAATTAACTTTTTTTTTGATCATTAGCTAATGATATTGAACAATTTCTCACAGAGTTTCACAGATGCACCTTTGGCTCCTTTACTTTACAATGCCTTTACCAATATATTAGTTTGTCAAAAAAGTCTTGCGGTATTTTCGAAGGTTGGCGCTGAAAGCGCGTAGTTCTAGTTTTATTCGTCGCATCGGGTCATGCTACACCTTTTTGGAAAGCTCATTTCACGCTACACGTGTTTGATTGATTTCCGTTTCTTTTAAGACGTTCGTGAGTTATAGCGTCGCAAACATGGAGCAAAATAAAGAGAAAATACGGCATATTTTACAGTACTACTACGATAAAGGCAAAAATGCATCCCAAGCCGCCAATAAAATTTGTACAGTTTATGGACCCGATACAGTTTCCATTTCCACCGCAAAACGATGGTTTCAACGTTTTCGTTCTGGTGTAGAGGTGGTCGAAGATGCGCCACGCTCCGGAAGGCCTGTCGTCGAAGATTGCGATAAAATCGCTGAATTGGTCGAAAGAGACCGACATAGTAGTCATCAAACCGTTATAAACCATTTGAAGAAGCTTGGAGTCACTAAGCAGCTCGATGTATGGGTGTCACACGAATTGATTCAATAAAAATACCGCAAGACTTTTTTGACAACCCATTACTAGTTAGTCAATAAGATCGCATTGTTGACCATGATATTATGAAAAACTGTGAATGAAATTGATTTAAGCAATGATAAGAACTTACTATCTCCTAAACGAATTGATCTTGGGATAGCTACCACTATTGAATTATCTAAAATAAAAGTCAACTCGAAATTCTTGAATTCCGGCAGCAATGTAAGAAGTATTTGAAAAAATTTATTTTGAAGCTACAAGAGTATTCACCACTAGCTAGCACCACTATAAAGTGACAAAAGCGATTACATGTTTTGATCCGGAAGTTGTTTTAGAAAACTGGGGAGTTTGTGAACAACTGACGTTCACTAAATATAAATGGATAACTATCACTATCAGTGCCGATAAAGTCAGTCGTGAATTTAAAAATATGTATATGCTCTAAGCCTGTAGTTAAAGAACTGTTGAAAAACTTTTCAACATCAAAAGAACGACTGGATCGACTTTGGATTAAAATTTTTGAAGATTTTCCACCATCTGAAAATGTTGAAAAAGTAATGAAAAGTCGTAACTACTCTTTCTCACGGCAATGCTAATGTGGAAAGCGGTTTTTCAGTAAATAAGGAATGCTTGATGGAAAATCTTAAAGAAGAATCTTTAATGGCTAGAAAGTGTATATATGATGCTGTTACTGTCCGTGGAGGAATTGAAAATATTGAGATTACCAAAAAACTTATTCTCCAAGCTCGTAACGCACATGCTCGTTGTACTGAAACATTAAAACAGCGAAAAGAAAATGAGCAGACTACGAAATTATTAGAGAAAAAAATTAGCTACGATTCAAGTACATACAAGAATTGAAAGCAAAAAAAGGGTATCCTTGAAAATGTGCGTAAGCAATTAAAACAAGTTGATGAGGAAATGAAAAGGATCAAACAACAGTAATTTATCTCTAATTTAGTCAATCGAATGCTAGTCAATCGTACTGTAGACAATGCTTAATATTATTTGATGTTATTTAATTTCTTTGTTTATGTTTGTTCTTTTGTTGTGATTAATATATTGAAAAAAACTGACTGTGTGGAGAATTAATAATAAAAAGGAAGTTTAACTTCTAACTAATTGATAATAATAGTAATTATTGGATTTTCAAAAGTTATAAACATTTGATCGAAAGAAACTGATCTTTTATGGTTAGTTAGAAATCTGAGAAAAAATATAAAACAGTTGATAGTTCTAAATTCTTACTCAATTCCGGGTATTAGATATAAATTATAGCAAACAAGTTTTTAAAATAAATAATTTACAATTATAATGAATTTTTGAATGACAGTTATTTTTTTTGTAGGTTTGGGAATTTTATTTTCGGTCAGGGAAAATTCATAGAAAAGTCAGGGAATTTCGAAATTAGTGTTCAGTCGACACCCTGCAACTTGCGTTCTTCTTCACGTTTAAGTGCTTTTTTTAACTTACGGGACATCTCGACGGGATAAAATTTATGTCTTACTAACTGTATTGCCGTGCCTATAGCCTGTGGAAACTCCATATGGCAAACTAATTAGTATTCCATATATTGTAAGCAATAAGCTGTCATTTCAAGAGTTTGACAGCGCAGTTTTCATTTATATGAAGATTTCGAAGAGACAACGTATCCCATTTTCACATATGCCGACGGCATTTTCATTTCGGTAATGTGAAATTTAGAAGAGCGAGTATTAAGACGGTGGTGTTATATTATAAAAATTAAATACATTTTCAAAATAACATTTTTCCAAAATATTAGTATTTAGTTTAATATTGTTAATTTACAGAAAATTATGCAAATTGGGTTGGGAATGAGCGAAATCTTAAATTTAATAGACTTATGCAAGCATAAATCAAAATGTCATTGCTCATTCGAAATTTATTATTTTAATTGGTATATAAAATTTATGCCGCAATTATTATATAATAGTCCAAAAGTATGACTTGTTATTTTTGTCCCAGAAATACATTTGCAAAAAATTATCTTTCTCTTTTCTTTATTTTCCAAATAAAAGATTTAAACAGTTCAAGGGCTCAAAACATGCTCAACATCAGCTACATACCTACCCGACGGCACTTCGCAATGTGATAAAATAAATTTTTCAAGAGCTCAAAGCATGCGCTACATCAGCTCGAACCAACCAAATGCCTACATACAGATTAGGTAATGGCAATAGCTATAGAGTTGACAGTTAGTATGACATAAATTTTATCCTGTCAAGACGCCTCGTTACGTACAGCAGATTTCAGTTGAAGGGGAGCGGCTTAGCTGTCATTCACGTCTCGTTCGCCTTTTCCCATTTACAAGTTTTTTATTTCATTATTACTGAAATTTCTAGAAGCAACTGGTTTATAGTTTTTTTTTGGTGTTGCCAATACAGCTGTATTAGTTATTACATCGTTAATTTCTCTTATACCTTCATCAATATCCCTTCCTGTATTTATTTTGCAATCAATTTTAATGTGGCTGCTGATATACATATTTTTTATACTTCAACCAGTTAGTTTTATAAGATGTTAGAGAAACTTTTGGCTCAAACATCATGGGCTGCTCGTATAACTTTATTAGTACAGGAGAATGATCAGATGATAAGCCTGTACATGTATCAGCTGTCATAAGCGATCTATCTATATTTTCGACTACAGCTAAATCTATGAAGTCTGGTATTTTTTTCTATCACTGGGCCAGTATGTCGGCTTACCAGGAGATATTATATCCAGTTTATTATGCTTATTTATAATAGTGTAGTACAGCTGTCGTTATTTCGAATAAATAAGACGTGAGCCCCAGTAGGTGTGTTTTGTGTTGTAATCTCCACCTGCTAGAAATCTTTGACCAATGTAGTGTTCCAAAAAGTCTTTAAATTCGCTGTCTGTAATTTTAAAATGAGATGGACAGCATACAGCCGTAAGGTTTACGTTACAACCCCGATTTTTTAGTGATATTGTTGTAGCTTGTATCTGTGGTGTAGCATGAAATTCTAGAGCATAGTGGTTTAAACAATATCTAAACAGAATGCCACCATGCGCTTTTTTCGGATGATTTGTAACATTTAGTCTAAATCACGGTATTTTTAAAATATTCTTATTTGTTAGATGAGTTTCTGATATAAACATTACATCTATATTTTTTTTCACACAGAAAACTAATATGTTGGTTCGCACCGTTAGCATTCCATATACAGATATTTAGTACGCTCATTTTTTTCAAGCACGTCGTAACCAAATGTTGAATATTCCTCTTAATAAAAATATTGAAATCCCTGTCCATATTTCAAAACCAGTTAATCCTAAAGACCATGCTACACAAGGGAGCTATGCAAACGTGGTGAAAGGCAATACTGCACAAATGCAATTGCACCAAAACCAACCAAATGGAAGCGTTGAAACAATGATTTTCAACCTTATTCAATTTATGACACAATTTATGGCTTAAATGCAAAATATGATTCAAGAGGTAATCAAATCTCACAACCAAATGTTGCAAACTTTTTTAAGTAAAAAATGAGTGTATTGAACATTTGTTTGTGGAATGCTAACGGTGTTAACCAACATAAACTGGAACTTAATAAATTTCTTAATGAAAATAATATTGATGTAATGCTATTGTCAGAAACTTATCTTACGAACAAAAACAATTTCTTCATACCGGGATTTAGGCTCTATGTTACAAACCACCCAGATGGAAAGGCACATGGAGAAACAGCAGTGTTGGTTAGAAAATGGTTAAATCACCACGCATTAGAATCTTATGCCACAGCGCAATTACAAGCTACAACAATTTCACTCCAAAATCGGGGTTGTGACTGCTATATACTGTCCACCTCGTTTTAAAATTACAGAAATATAAATATAAACATAATAAGCTGGATATAATATCTCCTGGTAAGCCGACATACTGGCCCAGTGATAGAAGAAAAATACCAGACTTAATAGATTTTGCTGTAGTCGAAAATATAGATAGATCGCTTATGACAGCTGATACATATACAGACTTATCATCTGATCATTCTCCTGTACTAATAAAGTTATACGAACAGCCGATGATATTTGAGCCAAAAGTTTCTCTAACATCTTATAAAACTAACCGGTTGAAATATAGAAAGTATATCAGCACCCACATCAATATTGATTGCAAATTAAATACAAGAAGAGACATTGATGAAAATATAAGAGAAATTAATGACGTAATAACTAATGCAGCTGTATTCGCAACACCAAAAAGAAACAACAAACCAGTTGATTTTAGAAAGATCACCAATAATGAAATAGAGAAACTTGTAAATAAGAAAAGGCGAGCTAGGCGGGAATGACAGTTAAATCGATCCCCTTCAACTCTCCTTCAACTGAAATCTGCTGTACGGAAGTTGAAAAAAAGCGCTTAAACGCGAAGAGGAACACAACATTGAAAATTATATAAAGAAACTATGTCCAAATTCTCGAAAGCAAAACTCCCTTTGGAAAGCACAAATGTCTTTCAAGCCATCAGTAGATTCCAACAAGCCTCTAATACAGTTGAATGGTAGTTGGGCACGTAGTGAAGAGGATAAGGCAAATTGCTTTGCAAATCACCTAGAAAAGGTATTTCAACCCAATTGCCCAAAGAACAACTTTGAGTTGCCAACCTTGCCCAATACCGCAAACGAGTCGCATGTGTCTATTAGGACTTCTACTTCTGAAGTTACTATAATAATAAAAGAACTTAACCCCAAAAAATCACCAGGACATGATAATTACCCTAAAAATGCTTATTGAATTACCAAATATTGCCGTAAATGCTCTTAAATGCTCGGACACTATCCAAATTCATGGAAAAAGTCAAAGATCATCTTGATAGACAAACCTGGGAAAGACTTAACACAGCCGTCTTCATACAGACCAATCAGTCTTCTATCCTGTCTTTCTAAGATATTTGAAAAATTGTTACTGTCCTCCACGAAAATAATATAATACCAACGCACCAATTTGGTTTTCGTGAAAAATATAGCACGATTGAGCAAGTAAATAGAATTACTAACGAAATAAGAAAGGAATTTGAGTACAGAAAGTACTGTACAGCTAACAATGTATTAACTTCTACTTTTACGGACGACACAGCTATAGTGAGCCGTAACAAATGCCACATAATAGCATCAAGAATATTAGCCGAGCACTTAAAGTTTGTCGAAGAATGGCTGCCAACTGGCGTATAAAGGTAAATGAACAAAAGTGTAAGCATGTTACACTTTCGCTTAGACCAAAAATGTGTCCGGCAGTAAAAATTAACATTATTTTAGTACCCCAAGCGAATGAAGTAACTTATCTTGGTATTCACCTAGATAGAAGACTTACGTGGAAAAAATACATATCTAGTAAAATAACTTGCATGAAGATAAGAGCTGCAAATTTAAATTGGCTATTAAATAAAAACTCTAAACTTGGCCTAGACAACAAAGTGCTTTTATATAATGCGGTCATAAAGCCGATTTGGAAGTATGGCATTCAACTGTGGGGTACGACCTGTGCAACTAATATAGACATAATACAAAGGTTCCAATCAAAAATGCTTAGATCAATCACGTGTTCACCATGGTACATGCGTAATGAAAATATTCATAAAGACCTTGGTATTTCTATGGTAAGGAAAGAAGTAGAAGACAGCAGAATTAAATATACGTATATCTAAACTCCGTGATCACCCAAACCCTTTGGCTAATGCTTTGGTACATTCCTGCGATCAAACACGCCTTAAAAGAAGAGATATGCCCGCGTACTGAGGAGCAATGTATCACCAAAACAGCTCAATCACTTGCTTGAGCGTGTCTAGCTTTTAAATAGGTTTAAGATTTTATTACTTATTGTTAGGCTTTCAAAACAAAAAGCAGATTTAATAAATAAAAGATATTAAAAAAAAATTTTACTTAATAAATTTTGCAGCATTTGATTTTGTGATATTATAAAATGGATCATGTTTTGCATGGCAGACATAAATTGTGTCATAAACTGTGTAAGATTTATGATCATAGTTTCAATATGGAATTTTGGAGGATTTTGTGGCAGTTGCATTTGTACAGTGTTGCCTTTCACCACATTTGCATAGCTTTCTTGCATATTACTATTGTTGGAAGTAATAGGATTTGGACTTTCATCTTTGGTTTAACATTTGGTTACGAAGTGTTTGAGTGCCCTGTGACAACTTCGATTTCAAATCTTTATATACAGGACAACCTCTATAGTTAACAGTGTGATTCACTCCACAATTTTTTATTTAATTCGTCTTTCCTAAGGGTGCATTTAGAAGTGGGATGTAAATCACCACATACCACACAAACACTGCGTATAGTGCAATATGCTTTCGTGTGTCCATACTCTTGGCAGTCTGTACATTCTGCCGGACCGTTTCTTTTATGTGGTTCTACAACAGTTACTCTATGATGGAGCAAATATTTCAAATTATATATTTTATGTTTTTAATTTTTTTTAAGTTGATTTGAGTTCGGCAACAGCTCAATTTTAAACATTATCTGTGGCTTTGTTTCTATTAAATATATTTACAACAGTTTTAATACCAAAACCGCATTCTTCCAATGCTTCTTTGACTTAACTAGAGTCTACGGTGGAATCCAAACCCTAAATTACAACAACTAGGTCCTTAGAGCTCTTTAGTTGATACCGATAATAGTTCTGGTTTTTATTTGACAAAATTTTAACTATTTCCATAAAACTTTTTTGAGTGTAGGACTGAATTTTTGTTTCATCTGCATTGCCTTTTTTCATAGTCACTATACGAGTATGAAAATTGTTAGTACCTACAATTTCACTTAATTCAGCAACAAGAGCATTCCTGCTAAGCTCGCTCAAATATATATTAATATATATTTCTTCAACGACTGTGGTGGTATCCGTCGCATTGTCGTCTGATCCATTACTTAGTAAGGCAAATCTGTTGCCATTTGAAACTTCCGGTTTACTCTTATTTGGTGCACCGCCTTTGAAATTTTTTAGGATTGACTTTGAAGGACTTAATTTCCTTTTTATGTTAATGTAGCAAACAATGCCAGTTTGTACAGATTTGCCTTTTTTATTGGTACATTCTCACCTTGCATTGTGTTATTCTTCGCTGTGTTATTCTTGAAAGTTCTCAATAACCCATTATGAAAATTTTAAATGTGTATATAAAAAACTGAAAATTTCATTGTTTATTTGGGTTTTTTACGTCAACCGAGCTTTTAAAAAGGGAAAGCTAGTATTTATTAATATAAAAATAAATGTTATTTATTTATTTATTATTGGAGCAAAAGAAATAATAATTCGTGTTTACGTTTCAAGTGAATGAAATTTACTGCAGACCATGGTATTCAAGATACGCCATACATATCTGGGCAAATCGCACTAAAATAAGTTTAATTTTCGGACTTACATTTTTAAGATGTTGCAACATCTAGCATTTATTCACCTAACGGTTTTTTATCACCTTAAGTTAATCGATACAGAATATCTATCTATATAAATGATCAGGACGAATTGAAATCCGTCTTCCAGTCTACCGTTCGTGTGTCTATACACACTGCAACTTGAATAAGACTTAAGGTGCTATGTACAGTTAGAAAGCTTGTAACGTGACATTTACCACCTTACAATAATTTACGTCAACTTCGCTCCACAGTACATCATGTACCCCCACCATACCTCAACATAGAGCCTTCCACAATACGTACTAAACTTCACCGCATTGACTACGCACACAACTTACCTCACTACGATGATGAAAGCTGCTAGAGCTTTCCACCATACGTACTAACGCACCGTACGCATACAACTTACCTCGCTACGGTGACGAAAGCTGCGCTATGCTGCTATAAAAGCAAGCACTTCACACCAAATGCGATCATTTGCTCCAGATCGCCGAACAGGACGGTCGCCCAGCAAATAATAGCAGTAAACAGGGGTAAGTGCACACCGTAGAAATAGGTAGTCCGCAGGCATTGCGCAGAAAAGGCATTACACTCCGGTGTGATGCCAGTGCTCGCAATGAATCTGCCGTAGAAGGGTAGTGCATACCGTACAAGTAGGTATTCCGCAGGCATTGCGCAGAAAGGGCATCCCACTTCGGTGTGATGCCGGTGGTCGCAATGACTGCCTATACCATAGAATGGGGTACTTCACAGGCACTGCGCAGAAAAGGCATCACATTTCGGAGTGATGCCAGTGCTCGCAATGACTGCCATAGAATGGAGTACTTCGCAGGCATTGCGCAGAAAAGGCATCACGCTCCGGTGCAATGACTCTGCCGTTTTGTTAGGTTGGTATCGGTACGCGCAATGGTTCGACTGTTACTATGAGGAGCACAGCTGCGCTGCCTCGAACAACGTCAGTACCGCTTCTTACGTACCGTAGGGCACCGTTATTAAAACTAACGCGACTAACAGGCGACATGTAAGTACAGTGCAAGGGGAGTCGATAGTTGGAGGCCAACGAAGACGGTTGGCTATTAACGAAATATCTCCTACACAGAGGAGCCCGTCGTATACATCACCGTGCCGGTCGCAACCAGCGTCAACGCCTGGCTCATCAATTCCGTTCATTTTCGTCACCGTGCGAGTCGCAAAAGGCGTCAACGCCTAGCTCATCAATTCCGTTCATTTTCGTCACCGTGCGAGGCGCAAAAAGCGTCAACGCCTGGCTCATCAATTCCGTTCATTTTCATCACCGTGGCAGCCTCAACAAGCGTCAACGCCTGGCTCATCAATCCCGTTCGTTTTCATCACCGTGCCAGCTTCAACAAGCGTCAACGCCTGGCTCGCCAATCTCGTTCGTTTTCATCACCACTGTATACATCACGCTGGTCTGGCTGTCCACATAAGGGGTGGGGTGTGGATACAACTCTACGGAAATAAAACTCGTCTCTTTTTTTGCTAAGGGTTCGTGGGTCCCAAGGCTGACCCTGAAGCGGCTGAGCATACCTCAGCTATGGACGAAACCCCATTACAAACTGAAAAAAACGAAATTTCAGAAAGAGAAAACTTTTAGATTTTTCATCCAAAAACTTTGTATACTAAGACTTAGTATTAATAAAAATATTTATTTGGAAAGGAACAACAGCAGATTTCCGGGAGTTTCTCTCAAAAAAGATTTTATGCGTTGAGCACAATATGTTTGTTCCTAAAATCGATATAATTGGGCGAAAACTCGACTTGCTCCATATGATTAGTGATTGGATTTGAGGTACACGGTTGAAACCCAGGGAACACTTCTTATTTGTTTCAATAAAATTTCCACTGAGGGGAAGTAAAACATAACTATAATACCAACTTTAATCTTCATTCATTTACGATTTCGTTTAATAATGAATATTAAATCCTTTTGCAACATTTTTTTACCTTTGCAACATGCTGCTACGGAGTGCAATAGTTTTGTTCACAAAACGGTTGTACGTCGCACTGCAGCCATACATCACAATTTTAAATTAATTTTGATTCTCTTACTTTTCGGTATAAAAATCATGAAGATATTAATAAAACTAGTAAAAACTTTGCACAAATAATGCCTTTAAAGTATGGCTAACTTTGGCCAAACATTGACTTAATCTAACAAAAACTGTTCAAAACCTTAGGCACCGAATATTTGGACCCCAGTACCTATTGTTGACTTTTTTACCGAAACCATTGGTTAATATGTAGGATTTATAATTGAAATATGGAAGTCATCTTAATAAAATGGAGAGAGTGTGTTTTACTGAACACAGTTTATTTGTGTGGAGGATGGAGTCATGTAGAAGTTCACGCAAGTGAGGAAAGTTCTCTGATCGCCATTCACTTGGGAGTGGCCAGAAACGATTCTTTTGTATATGACTCAAGCAGCTCACGACTTCCGGTCTTTGACCAAGTATCCTCTGGGTAGCCTAAGAACATCCGTTTGAAGGCGAGCTAAAGTGAGAAGGCGAAATATCCCCTGCTTAGAGTTTTGCGCTGGGTTTGGGAGTCGCCACGTAAAAAACACCCCCAATGAAAACCAACAATCAGCTTCGGATGAGAGACCCCCTTTTGATGACGACCATGGCAAACGAAATAAGGACTACGAATTGAGGGCTAGCACCTGGAATGTCCGGTCCCTTAATTGGGAAGTTGCCGCTGCCCAGCTGTCCTCGTGAAAATAGAGGCTGACATCACCGCCGTCCAAGAAATGCGATGGACGGGATAAGGACAGAGACGAGTAGGTCCTTGTGACATTTACTACAGTGGCCATATAAAGAAACGCAAGTTTGGTGTTGGATTCGTGCTGGGAGAGAGACTCCGTCGCCGAGTACTATCATTCACTCCGGAGAATGAACGTCACAATCCGCGTCAAAGCGAGGTTCTTCAACATATCGCTGATTTGCGCCCACGCCCCGGCGGAAGAGAAGGACGATGTGACCAAAGATCCAAAGATGCTTTTTATGAGTGCTTGGAGCGCACTTATGAGAGATGCCCCCGCCACGATGTCAAAATCGTGCTTGGCGACTTCAACGCCAGGATGGGCAAAGAAGGTATCTTTGGCACTACGGTCGGTAAATGCAGCCTCCACGATGAAACATTCCCAAATGGGTTGAGGCTAATCGACTTCGCCGGGGCCCGAAATATGGTTATCTGTAGTACTAGATTCCAGCATAAGAAGATACATCAAGCTAAATGGCTGTCTCCGGATCGAAAAACCACCAACCAGATCGTTCATGTTGTGATAGATGGCAGGCACGTCTCCAGTGTTTTAGATGTGCGTGCGCTCCGAGGTCCTAACATCGACTCGGACCACTATATTGTTGCAGCAAAAATTCGCACCCGCCTCTGTGCAGCAAAAAACGCACGCCAACAAACACAAGGAAGGTTCGACGTCGAGAAGCTGCAATCACAACAGACAGCCGAACGATTTTCTACTCGGCTTGCACTCCTGCTCTCTGAGAGCACTCGTCAACAACTCGGTATTAGGGAACTGTTGGACGGCATTTCAAACTCCTTACGTACAGCTGCAACCGAAACCATTGGTTTTCAAAAAGTGCAAAAGAACAGCTGGTACGACGAGGAGTGCCGTGTCGCAGTGGAGAGAAAACAGGCTCCCCTACCTCGCAACGTTACGATCGACCACAACACGTGCGGGATGGGATAGATACCGAGAGTTGAAGAGGGAAGCGAGACGCATTTGTAGACAGAAAAAGAAAGAGGCCGAAATGCGTGAGTACGAAGAGCTTGATAAGCTGGCCGACAAGGGTAATGCTCGAAAATTCTACGAAAAGTTGCGGCGGCTTACAGAAGGTTTCAAGACCGGAGCATACTCTTGTAGAACCCCCAAAGGTGATCTAGTTACCGATGCCCAGAACATACTTAAATTATGGAGGGAACGCTTCCCCAGCCTACTGAATGGCAGTGAACTCACAACACCAGGAGAAAACGAACCCGATACCCCAATCGATGACGATGGAGCAGACGTTCCATTGCCCGACCATGAAGAAGTTCGAATAGCAATTGCCCAACTGAAAAACAACAAAGCGGCAGGGGTCGATGGATTGTCGGCCGAGCTATTCAAACGCGGCGGCAAAGAACTGATAAGGTGCATTGATAGAAATTTAAGTGTGCTATGCCCAATCCATAAAAAAGGAGACCCCACAATCTGCGCCAACCTTCGTGGGATTAGCCTCCTCAACATCGCATATAAGGTTCTGTCGAGCGTATTGTGTGAAAGATTAAAGCCCACCTTCAACAAACTGATTGGACCTTATCAGTGTGGCTTTAGACCTGGTAAATCAACAACCGACCAGATATTCACCATGCGCCAAATCTTGGAAA
The DNA here is from genome assembly GCA_027475135.1 of Bactrocera correcta. NCBI lineage: Eukaryota > Metazoa > Arthropoda > Insecta > Diptera > Tephritidae > Bactrocera > Bactrocera correcta. The sequence goes on along the minus strand of CM050322.1, from coordinate 79,099,447 downwards.
AGACCCGTGAAAGGAGAATCGACACACACCTCCTACTCGTCGATTTCAAAGCTGCTTTCGACAGCACGAAAAGGAGCTGCCTCTTTGCCGCGATGTCTGAATTTGGTATCCCCGCAAAACCAATATGGCTGTTTAAACTGACGCTGAGCAACACTCAAAGCTCCGTCAGGATCGGGAAGGACCTCTCCGAGCCGTTCGATACCAAACGAGGTTTCATACAAGGCGACTCCCTATCGTGCGACTTTTTCAATCTGCTGCTGGAGAAAATTATTCAAGCTGCAGAACTGAATCGAGCAGGTACAATCTTTTATAAGAGTGTACAGCTGCTAGCGTATGCCGATGATATTGATATCATCGGCCTCAACACCCGCGCCGTTAGTTCTGCTTTCTCCAGACTTAACAAGGAAGCAACGCAAATGGGTCTGGCAGTGAACGAGGGCAAGACGAAATATCTCCTGTCATCAAACAAACAGTCGTCGCACTCGCGACTTGGCTCTCACGTCACTGTTGACAGTCATAACTTTGAAGTTGTAGATAATTTCGTCTATCTTGGAACCAGCGTAAACACCACCAACAACGTCAGCCTGGAAATCCAACGCAGGATTACTCTCGCCAACAGGTGCTACTTCGGACTGAGTAGGCAATTGAAAAGTAAAGTCCTGGACGATGACCACAAGCGATGAGGCGACGTTACGAGTTTTCGAGAGAAAGGTTCTGCGAAAGATTTATGGTCCTTTGCGCGTTGGCCACGGCGAATATCGCATTCGATGGAACGATGAGCTTTACGAGATATACGACGACATTGACACAGTGCAGCGAATTAAAAGACAGCGGCTGCGCTGGCAAGGTCATGTTGTCCGGATGGACGAAAACACTCCAGCTCTGAAAGTATTCGACGCAGTACCCGCCGGGGGAAGCAGAGGAAGGGGAAGACCTCCACTCCGTTAGAAGGGCTAAGTGGAGAAGGACCTGGCTTCGCTTGGAATATCCAATTGGCGCTACGTAGCGAAGAGAAGAAACGACTGGCGCGCTCTTGTTGACTCGGCTATAATCGCGTAAGCGGTGTCTACGCCAGTAAAGAAGAAGAAGAAGAAGTTTATTTGTGTGCTTAAAATTGATAACATCGGGCGAAATCCTCTCGCTCATATGACAAACATATAGCATCCGCGTGACTACTCCATAAACTTGTGTTGGTATGTGAGATGCCTTACCCTGCCAATCACGGCAACTCACTTGTGTCAAATATTTCAACACAACTACACATTTTTTCTCTATGCACTAACAATAACGCACATGTTCGGGTTATTTTTTGTTTACCTAAATGTGATGAAAAAAGTTTCTTTCATTTCTTGATTTATTTGAATGAGTGCGAAGGAGAAAACAATTGTCAATAGTGCCAAAAGAAAATCCCAAAAAGGGCAATAAAAAACGATTGAAAGACGCATGTCATTCGTGCTCGTACAACAAGAAGGTAAGTAAGTGAATTTTATGTGATTTTTTTTTATAAATAAATTGTAAAGAATTACTTCATTTGTTTTTATAGCATTGGAAATCAGAATGAATGGGATATAGCAGCAGCAGCAATATCATCAGAAGCAGCGAATATCAATTGTTAAGTAAATATGTGAAAAAAAGTGTGTGCTACACAGTCCAATATAATACGCAAAAATAAATATGTACGTATGTGTGTATTTTATGCGTTTATGGCGGCCTGCATAATCCAATATAATATGTGAAAACAAATGTTTGTTTTATGTTTATTTAATTATTCTTTCTTTTCAGATTTTATTACTATTTTTTTTATTTAATCTTTGCTTTCAGAGCAAATTCTATTTAATATATTTTATTTTTTCAGATAATATTTATCTCTTCCTCCTGATATTATTATCGTTTTATACAATTAATCGTTATTTTTCTTTTAGGTATTACAAATTCATTGTGATTATTATTTATTTTCAGGTATCAATAATGTTTCTCTTTAATAAATCTTTTTTCAGATATTAACAATTTTTTTAAATTAAATATATTTTTATTTATATAAATTATTAAAAATTTTATATTTGTGAAAAATAAAATGAAATAAAAGTTTTAAAAATTTAGAAGTTTTGTTTGAATTTTAAAAGTAGCAATCAAAAAATACAGCCCTGCATCAGCCGTCGATTGGGGATATTAGAGCAGGATAGATATACTTTTTTATATGACACTGCTGAATGAGCGCAACAGAGATGTATGATCACATGTATACTTACGTGTGAGGGGAAAAGTGGCCAACCACCCACATGTTTACCCACTTTACTCACTCACTTTACTTCACTTCACTTCACTGGTTTTTTAACCGCTCATGGTTGGCAGGGTAATAAATCATTGTATTAGTATGGGGTATACTTGTATTACTCAATCCTTTCACAAGATAAATATAACGATTTTCGTTTTTCAACAAACCATATGCCGAATATGCCAGCCAGTGTATGAGTTATATGTATATACTCTGGTTGACGCTTTGAACCGTTCTTTCATGTTACAAAAGTATAAAGTCTTTAGCATCACTTATATTATGATGTCAGTTAGTCAACAATAACATATCAATATCGAATATTTGCTGTACTGTTGTGATATTTGCGCAAACATGCGCGAAACTTCTTCTTCTTCATTGACTTGGACACCGCTTACCCGATTATAGCCGAGTTAACAGCGCGCCAGTCGTTTCTTCTTTTCGATACGTGGCGCCAATTGGATATTCCAAGCGAAGCCATGTCCTTCTCCTCTTGGTCTTTCCAACGGAGTGGAGGTCTTCCTCTTCCTCTGCTTCGCCCGGCGGGTACTGCGTCGAATACTTTCAGAGATGCAGTGTTTTCGTCCATCCGGACAACATGACCTAGCCAGCGTAGCCGCTGTCTTTTAATTCGCTGAAATGTGTCAATGTCATCGTACATCTCGTACAGCTCATCGTTTCGTCGAATGCGATATTCGCCGTGGCCAATGCGCAAAGAACCATAATTTGTTCGTCGAGAGAGGACTTTATTTCTGAATTGCCTACTCAGTCCGAAGTAGCACCTGACAAGAGTAATCCTATATTGGGATTCCAGGCTGACATTATTGGTGGTTAAATTCAATAGACTTTTTGCTATGCCAAGTTCTGTTATGCCGAGTTTCCAAATTATACAGCAGAACTGCTAAGTAACAGAAAGATGTACATTTTATGGTACCAAGAATGACAGAATAAATTACCGTCATGTTACGACTTAATTCTTTTAAGGTGAAGAAGCTTAGAATAGCTTGTAAATTGGGAAAATATTTTGGTCATTTTTTAATAAATACTTTTATCGATTAATAACATAATTGCCAAATAAGTCAATAATTATAATTGTAATGTACAAGTATGTTTAAGAAAACTTACAATAAATTCTGAAATTATAATTATTATGATGGTGAAATTCATTTCGCTTATAAAAAAAATTACCCAGATTTTGGGAACTTCCGAAGTAAAATTAAAAAAAGTCGCTTTTAACTATTTGATTATGTACATAATTGTTATTGCAGTTTGCCACTTTTATAAATACAACCTTGGCAGGAACAATTCCTATTAAGCTTACTTAATTAGCAACTATGCCATTATTAGACAAAGTACATACATATGTATGAAAAAGTAAGGGAGAGCATTCAACCCATTTATTGCGCGCAGACATATTACTATCAAGAATTTCAATTATAAATCTGACAATTTATTTACTAATATTTTCGGTAACAAGCCAACTATAGGTACTGGGGTTCAAATATTACTCTACGTGTTCTAATGGCATTATTGGTGCAAAGTTTTATCTGGTTTTATTAAAACCTGATTTTTATACCGGAAAGTAAGAAAAGAGGGCGTGGCTGCAGTTCGATTTTATCCATTTTCACATTGTAGCATAAAAATGTCAGGGGAATGTCATATATCAAATTTGATTCAAATTGATGGGACGGGTTTCGAGACATGTGTTTTCATATAAAAGTGAGCGCTGCCATGCCTATTATCCACTTTTGAGCCTGGCTATATTAAAGGCCCCTCATATCATCCCGTGGGTAAAATAAATTGTTTCTGCCGCATTTAGTTATTGATTTATCGCGTTTAAGTGGTTCAATTATATTTTATATGGGAGTGAGCGGGGTTATCATATGCTTTCATTAATGCCGCTAGAAGTTCATAGACAATTTGTTTTAAGTGACTTGGTTACTTTAGCTTGAATTTTTTAAGAAATATATACATACATTAAATTTTTTTGAGGGCGTGTACACTTTTTGCTTGTTCTACGAACGTGTAATTTTTTTGTAATAAGTAACCCGCATACCAAATCTCATCAAGATATCTCAATTTTTACTCAAGCTACAGCTTACACGGACGGACGGAGAGACAGGCAGTAACCCAGATTTAAACTTTTCTCATCATAATGATCATCTTTATATAGAAAAATCACGTGTCACGTTGTTTGTCCGCGTTGAACGCCTAAGCTAATGAACCGATATTAAATTTGATTCCACGCCGTGTGCAATTTGATCCAACTTAAAAGATAGGATATAAGCGTATACCATGTTCAGACCGACAACTAATCACACGATTTCGGCTGTTGAGTGGTTTATCGCACTAATCTTATAAATTCATCAAGATTGCGCTGTACAAAAATGACAGTTCCGAATCACTTCATTGAAATGATTTAGAACTAATCCACGCTAAATCCCTTTGTGCGACTCTGATTTTGTGTTATCTACTTGTCAGCGTTGGAAATCTGTTACATTATCTCAGCTGATTTAGATACTACAAAGGAAAAAAATATAAACAAACAATTTTTTTTTTTTTTTAAAGCAATAAATTTAATTTCACCTGAAAATCGACTTGACAAATGAAAAAATGCATCTATTATTTCTATTATATGGAAAATATTAAAAAAAAACGGCTTTTATATCAAAATACTATATGACAATCTTTTCTTTTGATAAATATTAAGCGATGTGAATTCTTGAATGACAATAGGAGCTATTTTTTGATCTTTCTAACGACAGTGAGAACGGGCTGATTAGTGAATGTAATTAACAGCCCTATTCTGAAAAAACCTCTCAACTGAGTTGAAAGGAAAAATTTGAGAGATTTCTTGTGAGGCATATTTTGTGAGGCTAATATTGCTCAAACCTCATAAGAAAAAAGCTTAAAAAAGTCACCATGTGAGGTAAAAAGCTTTTTGCTGTCAAACAGCTGTTTTAATAAAAATAAGCAAACAAAAATGGACACACAAATGGAAATTTCAAATACATATATATATAATAATTTCATATATTCCTAGGCGTACAAAAACGGAAAGGACAACTCAGGAGCAGCTGCAACATCACATAATGTTTTGCAAACAGCATCCTGAGTTGCAACGAGGGAAGCTAACTCCGACTAACCCTCAAGGGCTGAAAATACTTTGGTCGGAGTTAGCAGATAATTTAAATGCCTTAAGAGGTCCAACTCGGTCGGCAGCCAAGTGGAGGGAGGTAAGTTCATAAATACTTGTGTATGTTTCACATTATTAAAATATGTTTCCATAGTCCTTAATGCATTGGAAACATCAGTTGCGATGGCGAGCGCGCAAACTGATGGCACATGCGCAAGCGACTGGTGGAGGCCCTCCGATAAATAGAATGACTGAATTCGAGGAGCAAGCAATTACAACTTTTAGGGCAGCCGGGTGTTGCGACTTTGGGTCACCAGGTAATATTTTAATTTAATATTTGTCGGACTATTTTTACCAGGACAATGACCCAAAGCATAAGGCTTATAATGTGCGGTCGTGGTTGCTTTATAATTGTCCGCATGTCATCGATACACCAGCTCAGAGTCTAGATTTAAACCCCATTGAAAACTTGTGGAGCTATCTCGATAAGAAAGTGCGCCAGCGTAAAATAAGTTCGAAGGACGAGTTGAAGAGGATCCTCCAGGATGAATGGCAAAAAATTTAACCCAGTTTTTGTGAAAAGCTTGTTAAAAGTATGCCAAATAGATTACCAATGGTTATCAAAAACAAAGGAATGCATACAAAATATTAATATTAACATTACTTTTACTTTGATATAATGTACGAGTTTCACTTTGGCATTGAATTACATGCTATTTTACTTTTTACCTCACTTAAATTGTATTTGAATTAAATATTTAGTTTTGATTATTTTGTTTTTGTTACGTAGTAATATACTAATAAAATATGAAAGTTTTTTTGGAAGCGCTTATTTTATTTATGATTTTTGGGAATTTAATAATTTTTTCTTACTAGTACGAGTTTCGCTTGGAGCTAGTGTATTTTATTATTACATAAGGCAATAATTATTTAAATACAGCTCAAGCTCCAGCTTCCTCGCCAACAGTCGCATCGCCTGCTTCAGCGCCCTCACCAGCAGTCGCATCGCCTGCTCCAGCACCCTCACCAACAGTCGCATCGCCTGCTCCAGCTTTTCCTGTTCTTTCTATAAATTCTTCTTCCTCACCATCACCTCCAGACTCCTTATCTCTCCTATGCCATCGCCTTCTTACATCCTTTCTAAAAAATTTACTGCAGCGAAGATGCTTGGAGCAGTGCTAAAAAAATGGAGGATCGAGAAAAGCGAGAGAAGGAGGCCATTGCTCTACAAAGGAAAATTGTAGAGCAAAATGTGCAGATGAGAGGGGTGCTGAACCAAATGACACAAGCACTCGCTGTCAGAGGTTATGGCTAAACTGTCTGAAAAATTAAATGAGTAATAATAAAAATGTAAAACAAAAAAAAAATGAAATAAACTTAAATGAATTATTTAATAAATGAAATCAAATAAAATGAATTATTTAAACATATGTAGATGTCTTTTTATTCATTCTTAGAGGAAGTAAAATGTAGAGAGACAGTAAGTAACTTACATATATGTATGTATATACTTATATTTATATTCAATAAAAATACCGCAAGGCTTTTTTGACAACCTAATACAGTGAAAGCTCGCCAATCCGAATTAATAATTGCACACCCCAATTCGGATTAGCGAAATATTCGGATTAGTGGATAGGCTATATTTATGTATTTTATTTCACATAAGATGACGCCATTCGAAAATAAAACTCGGGATAGTATTTCAGAACTAATTTTTTTGATTATTATATTTTTAAGAAAGAATATTGCTTACTAAGGGTATAACTTTTTGAATTTTTTTGAAAAAAAAAAAAAATTACATGGCATAACACGATGAGGAATAGTAAAAAAATGATAACGGCGTTTTTAATTTTTCGATTTATTTCAAAAACTTCACGCAGAATTTAAATTGAAAATTCGTATGAAAATTTCATACATATGCCAAGAAAAAAACCATATGAGATTATGTTCTTTTCTTTGTGTCTGTTTTGTTTTGCTCTTCTTCCGTTATTCGTCGTATTTTTGCATATGACAAAAATAGATAGCGGTAAATTTGAGTAAATGCTTTATGAATGATTGAAACTTCGTATAAGCTTCGCGCCAGTTGCCTTTATTTAGCTGTCGGTCGCTCATTCAGTGCGTGGCGGCTGAAGTGAAAGTGTCTTTTTTAATTAACAATGTAAAGTGGTGCTGAAGTTTTAAAAAATTCAAAACAATGGGAAAACAATTTAATAACATTTGAAAAATCTAAGAATAAGAGAAGAGAAATCAATAACATTGAAAACCCCTTGAGTGAATTGTGTAAGATTCCAAAACAGACCGTGATTATAGGAAGGTATAATGAATTAGCAAAAATGGAAAAATTGAAAAAGGAAAGATGCCAGATTATTTCAAACCAAATGATTGCCTTGTGGTCGAAACTAAACTTTCCGAGCATAACATGGATAGCTGCACAACGGAAGATAACAAAAGTTTTAAATGATTATTTAACATTTTTAAAATTCCTGGATGGCAGAAATGTTACAATGGCGTTCAACAAGTTATGTGATATAACTGATTTAAAAGGTGTCTGGCTAGGAACTGAGGACAAAAAGTTGTATGAACTCCAAACAACTACAAATGGAGAAGTTGGGCACACGACAGCTAAAGCAGTTTGTTTGCATCCCTCCAAAGATGCCCTTTTAAGAAAAAATGTTCAAAGCACCTCGTGTTTAAATAAAGTGGCGCTCAACACTTCAACATCATCAGCTGAATCTGTCGAGCAATCACATTCTCCACCTGTTGGTGAATATAAAGCTCCTCTTCAAAGAAAAAAAAATGCGAAGTGTTCAACAAAAGCAGCAGTGGCAATGGTAACAACAGCCCATGTAAGCACCAAAAATGCCGCTAAAATATGCAATGAATTGTCCAAAGAAGGAATAAATATAGCAACACCAACACAAGCAGGTATTCATAAAGCGATGATTAAAGCAGCTTAACTCCTTAAGAGATGACATTTGGTGCATTCATTTCGACGGCAAGAAATTTGGGAAGAAACAAGTGCAGGCCGTGGTGTTAACAAATGAAGCTAAGGAAGTAAGAGTAGCGGCAATGGTTCTTGAAAACGGGAAAAGTTTGTCAATTTTTGAAGGTTTCTATTTAATAATATATTTTTAGAGCATTAATTATTGGATAAATTTAACCTTTGGAATTCCATTAAAATGATTGTAGTGACACAAAAAATACAGGGGTTAAAAGTGGAGTTGTTCGTTTACTGCAGAACTGTTTTCAGTAAAAACATTTGTCCCCACCGCAGTATATTGGATGCCAACATCATGTATTAGATTTAATTTTGAAGCATGTGATGAATGAAGTACTAGGTGGAAAGTCGACATCGCCAAACATCAGTTATGACATATTTACCGAAGTGATTATGAACTACGAAAACCTAAAACAAAACTACAAACAAACAAAGAAAAGTTGATCTTAAGATCTATTAAATGGCGTGATGACATGCAATTTTTGTATAAACTAGGGCAATATTTTAAATTTTATGAAGTAAACAACAAGTTCCCATACATAAAATTTAGAGTTTTACCAGCGCTCGGCAACACTCGATGGAATTCTAGATCTATAGTAGCGATTTTAACGTTCATACTAATACCGGAACACAGAATACAACTTTTGCCAATTTGCCAATTCATATGCAGCGCATGGTATGATGCTTGCTTCTCGGATCACCGTTTTCATAACAATGATTTTGAAATATTGGAAAAATCCGTCAAGCAATTTGAAACTGCGCATAAGTGTTTTCTTAAACACAGGGTAAAGGAAGATTCTGCCATTCTGAATTTAAAAAGATCTAATATTTGCGCTGAAAGAGCCATCAAAGTTATTCCCTTTTTGTAAATCTGAATATAGTTTAAATCTTAAGTTTATCTCAAATAATATCAAAATGAATTAAATAATGAACTGAAACGTATATTTACTATAAAAATGTATTTGTCTTGTACTTAAATTAGTCTTATTGCTTCTAAATCAAAATTTGTCTTCTTCTTCTTCGCATATAACATATGAATTTTTTCAATTTAAATTCTGCGTGAAGTTTTTGAAATAAATCGAAAAACTAAAAACGCAGTTACCATTTTTTTACTATTCCTCATCGTGTTATGGCATGTAAAGTAGGTGTTACAAAAATAGACTACCCCTATTGCTTACACCTTATTTATTATGATGTTTTTTTAACGAAATTTGTGATGCAAGTTTGTTTCTGTTTCAAAACACATGCTTCTAAAGCTTTATTATGCATTTCCTTGAGTACTAATATTTGATCAGTATCTATGCCTCGTTGCTTTGCCCAATCTTGGGTATGAATATTTTTCCAACAGGACTTTAGAGTTTAATCCGATACCCTGTTCCAAGATCGCTTAGGCAATTCACAAGCGTCGTACATACTGAATTGTTTCAAAAAAATGTCAGTACTGTCCGATTCAGAATTGACCAATTCACACAGGAGGTATTTTTTGTAATAAAGTTCAGTCAGGCGTATCGCATTTTGATCCATAAGTTGGATATTGCTAGTACAATTTGGAGTGAGAAACATAGTTTTATATTGTCCACATTCAGATGCCAACGGCTCCCCAGACATGTTGCATTATCCAATATCAATAGACCTTTTTTCGGCAAATTATTTTCAATCTGATAGTTTTTTACCTGTGGTATAAACGCTTTGAAAAACTATTCAGTAAAAATGTACATACATATGTTTTCATCCATGCATTTTTTGATGAGTAATATTCATTCAGCATATCTCCTGTCATCAAACAAACAGTCGTCGCACTCTCGACTTGGCACTCACGTCACTGTTGACAGTCATAACTTTGAAGTTGTAGATAATTTCGTCTATCTTGTAACCAGCGTAAACACCACCAACAATGTCAGCCTAGAAATCCAACGCAGGATAACTCTTGCCAACAGGTGCTACTTCGGACTAAGTAGGCAATTGAGAAGCAAAGTCCTCTCTCGACGAACAAAAACCAAACTCTATAAGTCACTCATAATTCCCGTCCTGCTATATGGTGCAGAGGCTTGGACGATGTCAACAACGGATGAGTCGACGTTGCGAGTTTTCGAGAGAAAGGTTCTGCGAAAGATTTATGGTCCTTTGCGCGTTGGCCACGGCGAATATCGCATTCGATGGATCGATAAGCTGTACGAGATATACGACGACATTGACATAGTTCAGCGCATTAAAAGACAGCGGCTACGCTGGCTAGGTCATGTCGTCCGGATGGATGAAAACACTCCAGCTCTGAAAGTATTCGACGCAGTACCTGCCGCGGGAAGCAGAGGAAGAGGAAGACCTCCACTCCGTTGGAAGGACCAAGTGGAGAAGGACCTGGCCTCGCTTGGAATATCCAATAGGCGCCACGTAGCGAAGAGAAGAAACGACTGGCGCGCTCTTGTTGACTTGGCTATAATCGCGTAAGCGGTGTCTACACCAGTAAAGAAGAAGAAGAATATTCAATCACCCTTTGTTTTTTAAATGACCGACGGTTTTTTGATTTACCAACCACTGCAATCGGTAGCTTGCGATTTCCATTCTTATTAGCACAACATAAGAAGGTGATTCTCTCTTTGCTCATTTTGGTGACTGGAGCTGATTTTTTCTTTAAAGTGCACTAAAGTTTTGTCTGGAAACATTTTCCAAAAAAGTCCAGACTCATCAGCATTATAAATTTTCAGCTTCAATTACATTGTAGAGCTCAGTTTGAAAAGCAGGAACAAGATCTGGTCCAGCAGATAAAGACTCTCCGCATATTTTTAAGTTTCGCACAGAAAATCGTTTCTTAAACTTTTGAAACCATCCATCGCTAGCTTTAAACAATTCATTGTTATACATTTTCTGATAAAGTGATTTTGCCTTTTGTCGTAAAACTCCCGCTGAAATGGTTTGATGTCGTGACTGCTTCTCTTCAAACCAAACATGTAATTTTTGCTCAAACTCTTCGTACTTACCCGTTTTGAGTGTCTTGCGCTGCTTCAAAAGTTTTTCATCAGAATTTTCAGCAAATCTTATAAAATAGGTATGTATACGTCTTTTTGCATTATTGTAATTTAAATTGATGTCGTCGCGTGTAATGCTATTCCAGAACTAAAATAATAACAAAATAAATCATTGAACATGCATTCATACATACATGTGTATTAGGCATATAACTTTTTACAATTTTTGCAAATACGAAAAACGGCATACCATAGTCGAATAGAGAATAAAAAAGTATGAACCCCTTTATTTTTTTTTTTGCGAAATTGCAAAAAAGTTTCCGCGCAAAACGAAATTACTTTTTATCCGAACTGCTGAAAAAAAAAAACAAAAAGAGTTTTGTACACTGTTCACGTTTTTCTTCATAATAATAGATATTTATTTAACTAATAATCTTCCTATTATTCCAAACGCCTTTTAATGGACCTAAGGGAAGTTCCCCACCCACCCCAAACTAATTTTTCTTCAGAAAAACGATGATCTGAAAAAAGAGTATGAACAAAATAAAGAGTGTATTAAGGTTAAAAGCATTAAATGGCGAAATGACATGCAATACTTATATGAATTGGTCGAATCTTTTAAATACTTCGAGAAAAATGAACGTTTTTCCTACATAAAATTTAAAGCAATGGAAGCACTCAGTAAAGCCCGTTGGAATTCTAGAGCTATTTTGGCACTTTTAGCTTTTATACTTATTCCTGAATATCGTTTACAATTATATCCTATTTGTAAGTTTGTGTGCGGTGCTTGGAGCGAAATCTGGTTTTCCGATCATACTTTCAATAAAAATAATTTCGCCACACTACAGAAATCATTGGCCGGCTTCACAAAAGCAAATGAATGTTTTCTCAGACATTGGGTAAATAAACCATCAACTATTAAGGAAGTTCAGCGAAGTAACATCTGCGCAGAGCATGCAATTAAAATTGTGCAAGACATTTTACGATTGTGTAAATCATCACATACTTTAAACTTAAAACTTATTTCATGTAACAATTACTAAATACTTAGGAATGACGCTTGACACTAAGCTACGGTGGAAAGTTCACGTAAAAAACAAACGTAAGGAGCTGGACATGCGACTCAAAAATTACAATTGGTTAATCGGTAACAAATCAGTGTTACCCATCGAAAATAAGTTGCTTATCTATAAACAAATAATCCGACCGATATGGAGCTATGGTGCACAACTCTGGGGATGTACTAACGCAAACAATAAGAAAGTCATCCAACAATTCCAAAACAAGTTACTAAGACTAATTGTCAAAGCGCCTTGGTATTGTAGATGTGCTGATATAGAGCGTGATCTAGGTGTAAACTCGGTTAATGCAGAAATATCAAAAATTGCAACAGCACATAGTGCAAGATTGCTACAGCACTGTAACGAAGAAGTAGCTATGTTAACTTCTGGAGATGGTCCACCAAGACGACTCAAACGCCTCAAACCCAGCGATCTTTTAAATTAGCCAATACTCTTATAGTAGTTTTGTGATTTTGTAATTAAATGTTTAAGTCATATTCAAGTTGCTTGTTAGTCCTGTCTTTTATTTGAACTAGTTGCAATGTGTGAACAAAATAAAAAAAAAAATGTAACCATTGACAAAAATGTAAAAATAAAAATATTAAAAAAAATTAAAAAAAAATTAGACGTTTTTTAGAAATCCATTTTTGCCCGCAACGTTTTTGAACCGAAATCCCCTAAAAAGTGATATTCATTACTTGTACAATATTTGCCACCACGTGGTGGTATGCCAAATTTTTCGTCAAAATTTGTTATATGCCTAATGTGTATGCATATCAAATGATGTCCCATTAGTTGTAAAATTCCATTCACACTTCGAGAACACGTTGAAACAGGCTTTCTACGTTGTTTGCACGCTACAAAAGGATATAAAAATTAAAATTCGGATTAGAGAGCGGCAATCAATGCGGACTATAGAGTATGCAACGCGTACTTTATTCAATTTGAATTACTGGATAAATCGGATTACACACCGTTCGGATTAGCGAGCTTTCGGTGTATATACATATATATTAATAGGAAGATTGGTAAATAGTTTGTATAATATAGAACATTACGTACTGCTTCTACACAGACACAGATTACTGACTCATAGAGAGCATATAACAAACACACCAGGAAAGGCAGATCAAAAGATATACTCGAGATCTGCACATCATGCGGCACCAATTCAAATATAAGTACTTTACATAGCGATTTCGGGAATCGAAATATATTTATAAATGTTATGTCTTGCATAGTAAAAGGATCGCTTTTGTCTCGTAAACCCTTCAAAACTTTCCTCCCACCCCCCGATTCCTCCTCCTCAACAATTGCCGCATACACAAAGAACAGTTCCTCCATGCTAGTTATAACACTGAAATATTTAAAAAAAATGTCAAATATTGATGTAAAACTAAACAAACACAGATGTTGCTGCTTTCACACGTCACAGATATTTGTGATAATAGTGAGCATTTGAGCCTTTGAATTTTCGCCAGCATACGGAAAACCTCACAAATAACAAAAACATCACTGTAGTGAGGTTGGTGAATTTTGTGAGGGCATGAGAATAGGGCTGTAAATGTAATCTAATCCCTTCAAATTTTCGGTCTGAACATGGTATTATATGTCAATTCACAATCGCAATATTATATTATTGCAGAATTATTTGTTAGCTCCAAAATATTCTAACAGATGGCGCTAATTACTGATTGGATTGAATAAATATTCAACAGATGGCGCTATGTTAAAACTGTGGCAGCACTGCGCCGTGTTATGCCCCTATCTACCTCTAAATGTCACGTAACCTTTTATAATTGAATTGTCATTTTGAAACACTTATGCCCGGTTTCACAGTCCATACTTATGTTGTGCTTAAGATAAAACAGGAAAATAGTGTTTTACAGTTCATACTTAGGTTATGCTTAAGCACTGAAAATGGGAGGCATAAGCAATGCTTAAATAACAGCTGATTTTTGTTTTGAATTTGCTTTGAATTTTCAGCGACATCTTGCGTAGCGTAGGGCAAGTGTCCGTTCGCTTGCACTCAATAACAGCTTATACTTTTCCTTCAGTTCCCATAGGTGCTCCGACTCGCTAGTGATGAAATTTGGGGTTCTTTTGTTGATTTCATCAATTTTTGATATAATTTTCCTCGCAAATTTATGTATTGTCTGTTATAATTTAAATATTTCAAACATATTTTTATGAATGACATTTGTAAAACATATGTTGCCCATAACGTTGCCATATATCATAATAAAATTTTATGGAAATTAAGCATTGACTGTGAAACGCAAACGACTACTCAGTTTGCAACAATGCTTAGCTAAGATTTTATTAAGGCACAACTTAAGTATGGACTGTGAAACCGGGCATTACTTCATTTTTTGAGATTGAATAAAGCACCACGTGTAATGCAGGGATAATGGGATGCCCAACTTATTCCAGTGTCAGAGCACCTCAAAATAAGCGTTTTTTATAACATTTTCCATTATGGCCAGATCGAATAAAATAAGAATTTTTGGGACTTTTAAATTAAAACCCCCAACATTTATTACGACTGCAAATTATTATACATATATTAAACTTGTAATATATGGCGAAACTACTTAAGTCCTTTTTAATGATTTTATAGTATATTAACACAACTGACTTTCGATCTTTCAGTACTTAATAAGGTGATTTAAGCCGGTTTTTAATCATTTGTAATTGAAAATTAATTCTAATGTGCATTAAGTTACAAAACGCTTTATGAAATATATTTAAATTTCGCATTTTCTTTAATTTTCATTGTTTTAAATTTTTATTAGCGATCTTGAACGGCGGCAACAAATTCCTCCGTTCAATATATTTTTGGTATAATTTCAATCTGGCCGTTCCAGTCATTCCAATTACAAAACGTCAAAACCTCCTCAATCCAGTCAACTGTCAAGTTTAGGTAGTTTTGACGTTTAGCAATTGTTCTCTCACTTCCAGTGAGAGAAGAGTTGGGCATCCCATTATCCCTGGTGTAATGTGATAAATTGGTGACCCCGATCTTCCTTTGATTATTTATGAGCACATCGCAGTATAACTTGCGTTCATCAGTAGCGATGTCAGAACTGGAAGGACTAAAAGTAGAGCTTCGTGATCTCCGGCGCGTACAAGAAGAACTTATGGCCCAACAGGTTTCATCTGTGTCAAACAGTATTGTTCAACGCGTCCACATCTCTGCTTTTAACAGAAGTCATCCTAATTTGTGGTTTGCGAAATTGAGCGTACGCTTAGACTAAACAACATAGTAACGGATGCAATCAATTCGATGTGGTGGCCGAACACTTTGAAGACGAAACTTTACTCACCGTAGAGGATCTCCTGCTTCATCCCCAAAACGACAATAAATATAAAGCTCTGAAAAGCCGTATACTGGCAAAATTCGGCGATTCTAATCAGAGTAAATTACAACGATTGTTGAAAGGCGACGAATATGTGGGTATGAAGCCATCTGATATATTAGCCCAAATGCGTCGGCTGGCACCAGACCAAGATGACTTCATTCGTCTGTTATTCCTTCAACGGCTGCCGCCAACAATACAACCATGGCTGAGTGTAGCAACGGACAACCTAAGAAGCATCGCCTCAATGGCCAAAAAAATGCTCTAGTCAATTGCAACGCCAGAAGTTCACTCTATTGGTAATGCTCAGCAAGATGAAGTCCAAGCCGTACGTAAAGCCAATCCACTATCTGAGCTGAGCGCAGCAATTGAGTCAATGAAAAATAAAATCGCATCCATTGAAAAGAAGTCACAGTCCTGCAAATGCAGTGGACCTGTACACCTCCAAGATGGTCAGCTTTGTTATTTTCATAAATGCTTTCGCAATGCTGCCCGTAAATGCAGTCCAGGCTGTTTACGCTCATCTTCGGAAAACTAAGTCGGCTGCCGTCAGCTTTGCTTGTTGACGGCAGCTTAGACGTAAAAAACTCAACTACGACCTCACAACGGGCATATTGTTTAAATCAAATTCACGAAAGCAGATTATCTCTGGCTCCTGTGTTTCGGTAATTCCTAGTTCTCTCGTTGACAAGAGACTGACTGTGGATGCACTTCAATTAACAGCAGCTAACCACGCGCAGATTATAACGTATGGCATCGAAATTGATCTCGGGTTGCCACGTAAATTTGAATGGACGTTTCTTATTGCCAACATACAGACACCATTAATTGCCGCAGGTTTCAAACTGATGGTGGACCTTAATCGTAAGCAGCTAATAGACTTCACAACTGGGCTAACGATAACAGGCGTAAGCGTCAATAGAATAGCACAATAGCACAATATAACAGTTATCAGCACAAAAATAGTAACAGAACCAGCACCGCTACCACGAAAAGCTCATAAGGCAACCTCGCTTCTTATGCAGTTGAACGACACCGAAAACACTTGCGCTTCATCAATGTCCATTGGGGACACAACTAAGTTGCAACCAATACATCAGATATGTCACCATATCGAAACTACAGGACCCCCAACCGCTAACGGCCGCGTCGCTTATCAGGTGAGAAACTCAATGCTGCGCGTGCCGAATTCGACATGTTACTCAAAAATGGCATTTTTCGTCCATCCAAAAGTGCTTGGGCAAGCCCCTTACATATGGTGGCAAAAAAGTATGGTGGTTGGCGTGCATGTGGTGATTATAGGAAACTAAACGCGCAAACAATTCCGGATCGCTATCCTATAGGTTATATCCACGATTTTGCTGAGAGATTGTCTAGAAATTCGATATCTTCTGCACTTGACTTAACTCGCGCTTATTACCAAATACCAATGGTTGTGAAGGATATTAAGAAGACTGCTGTATGTATGCCATTTGGCTTATTTGGATACCTTAGAATGCCTTTTGGACTGCATAACGCAACACAGGCCTTTCAACGAGTTATGAATAACATATTTAGAGGCCTTGATTTCGTATACGTGTACATTGACGATGTTCTAATCATGTCTAAGGATAGTGCAGAACATCGCGTTCACCTACGCACTGTACTCGACATCCTAAGAGAGAACGGCTTCGGAATAAATACTAAGAAGTGTGCGTTTGAACAAAGTCAAGTGCTATTTTTGTGATAAACAGTAAACAGCTCCGGCTGCCAACCGCCACTAGAGCGAGTGCAGACAATTTTGAACACCCCGCGACCGGTCCTTGAATTGCGCAGGTTTCTGGAAATAATTAATTATTACAGGCGTTGCATACCACATGCAGCCGAGTTACAGGCACCGCTAAATAGCTACCTTCACGAGTCAAAGAAACACGATAAACGAATAATTGACCGGACCGTCGCAAGTAATCAAGCTTTAAAGACTGTAAAATTTCAATAAGCAAAACAATGTTACTAGCGTACCCCTTAGTTGTGACGCTTCAGATTTAGCTATTATATATATATATCCTTAAAGCTTCGCTAGGTGCAATCCGAAGACAAAACTTCAGTGTACTGTGATGTCTCAACCGGACATCTTCACCTTTATATACCCAAGGAATTACGTTATCAAGCTTTTGCCTCAGTTTACAGTTCGTCCCACCCCAGCGGGCGCGCTACATTACAACAAATTCGTTCTAAATATGTTTGGGCAGCGATGAAAAAAGATGTTATTTCATGGGTCAGGAGTTGTTTACCGTGCCAACGGGCTAAAATTCACAAAAATGGTCACTTGCCACCGATAAAAATTGACATACCAGATAGCCGTTTTAAATATGTACATCTTGTTCTGGTTGGAATGCTTCAGTGAAAGTATACCGCTATACCTCACAATGATAGATAGATTTTCTCGTTGGCCCGAAGCGATTCCTTTGAAGGACATAACCGCGAACAAAGTGGCAACTAAATTTTGGACGCATTGGAATGCTCGTTTTGGCTGCCTAAGAACAATCACCATCGATCAAGGTACGCAATTCGAGTCTGCCTTGTTCTAATCATTGGCAAGATTGGTTAGAAGCAAACACATTCCACAATCCAACGGCATGATAGTGCGTTGGCACCGATCCTTCAAGGCCGCACTCATGTGCCACAGTGATAAATCGTGGGTGGACTTGCTTCCTACAGTCTTGTTGGGATTAGGGGCTTGCTTTAAGGAGGACATTAAAGCATCGGCTGCAGAGTTTTTGTACGGCAACACTCTTCGTCTTCCGCATGAGTTTCTCACAGAAGAAGAGATGCACATACCACATCAAAGTTTCACACATCATCAAAGGCCGAAAATGTTTGTGTTGAAAAATATGTTCGAGTGTTCACATGTCTTCTACGGACGGATGCAGTAAAGGCACCTTTGGAACCACCGTATAGCAGCCCATATCCAATAGTCAGTCGGCAGTCAGATCGAGTGTTCACAGTGAGAATCAACCGCAGCGAAGTTAACATTTCAACGGATCGTCTTAAGCCGGCATTCATAACCGAAGATGACAGCACTCATCCTAATCCTGCTGTACCACAAACGACTTATTGAAGTATCTTGCCTTTCCTTATGTTTAAATGAGTTAACCATCCACCCCCCTCCACCCGGTAAAACTAGCGCATCCTAATGCTACAGCGAAATTCACCACAGCTGATACCACTCAACACAACTCAACACACATCCACATCAATCAACCCACATAACAATAAGGCTGGGAAAAAGGACGGCGAATTCAATTCGATCATAAACTTGCGCAAGTACAAGTCGTCTCTCACATTCGCTCGACACTTCGTCACATAGCAGTGATCTGCAGTGAATACTTGGCTTATGAATACACTCTCATATTCATGAATCACCCCCAATATTCACTCACACTTGCTCTCACTAAAAATATTATCTTCTCACAATCACATGGCTTGCTTGTGTAATAATGAGTGTGAATATGTCTCACAATCACTTATCGCTCACACTTGGCTTGGCTTGCTTCTCTGTATACAATTGTTTGAGCTATTCGTTGCTTACCATTAGATGAGTTGAAAGGCTCATGAATACATTCATTAATAAGTGGCTCATTGTTTATTCATGAATACATTCACAAATTCCTTGCCTATTCAAAATATATTTTATACCTACGCGGAGGGGTTTTAAAAGGAACGAAACGCGCGATTGTAGTGACTACAAAACTGAAACTTCTTTGTTTATTATCCTTTTAGTCAATTATTTTCTTAAGCTTTATCTTACATTCTAGAAATTGGAGAGCTTAAGTAGATGAGTCCTTGAAGTTTATACCTACGCGGAGGGGTTTTAAAAATAACGAGTGAGTCTAGTGACTTCGTAAAAACTACAAAACTGAAACTTCTTTGTTTCTTATCATTTTATTCAATTATTTCTTAAGCATAAATGAAAAGCTTTATCTTACATTTTAGAAAGTGGAGAGCTTAGGTAGATGAGTCCCTGAAGTTTATACCTACGCGGAGGGGTTTTAAAAGGAACGAAACCCGTGATTCTAGTGACTTCGTAAAAACTACAAAACTGAAACTTCTTTGTTTCTTATCCTTTTATTTAGTTTTCTTTTATTTAGTTTTCTTTTCCCACACGATGGAACTCTTACCTAGTAATGCTTAAGTCCATTTCAGACAATTGGCCGACTATCGATGGTATTTTAACGGAAAATAATCAACAAAGTCGTTTGTTAGATATTAATATAAATATCGTCAACTCTTTAGTAGAATTGTGCCAATACTTCGACACAATTTCTAACAAATTACAGGGGTGTAATTTTGTGTCAATATGTTTTGTACTTCCTTCAATTTTTAGATTAAAGACGATATGTGAAGCAGTTCAAACAGACGTTCCAGCAATAGTCAGCTTTAAACGTAACATATTAACATATATCGACAGTATATGGCTTGCTAATTTAAGCATTTACCACAAAGTGGCGCCATTTTTATATCCTCCAGCAAAAGCTATGAGAGATGTCGATATTGAAGCTGTGAAGCATTTCTGCATTGAGGAGATATCAGGCAATATTGAGTTTTACACGTCCGAACAAAATGAGACCCCACAAATTCCATCTTCACCAATTACTTCAACATCAAATACGTCTTCACCTGCAAATGACCTGAACAGGAACGTATCGAAGATGAGATAGATCGATATTTTACAGAAAGAATACAATTTGATAATGACTTTGACGCAATTCAATGGTGGAAGCAACATAAAGCTAACTTTCCACGCATATCAAAACTTGTACTTAAAATATTAACTATACCAGTGAACGTATATTTATAGAGAAGGCCCAACAACGGACAAGCGTGTAAACTGTCAAAAGCTAACAAAATGCGATGGGTGCATTTCACCACATCTAGCTAAGAAGGAGAAATTTTTAACAGTGGCGCGTGAACAGAGTTGAGCATTAATTGAAAATTATGCTCAGAAACATACATTGCTATTGCAGACGTGCATATGTTGGCCTTTTGCTTATATTTTTATATGCTTACATGCCAATATATTAATTGATATGATTATCATTTTGCGAATTTTTATGAAAACATGCAAAACTGATAACATTCTAATTAATTTATGCTATTTTCGAAATATACTTACATATATTCGTAGTTAATGTGTGAATAACAGTTAATTTTTAAATATTTCTTATATTTGGTAATATAATATAATTTCATATATGAATATGTTTGTATATATGCGATATTATATATATGTACATATATATGTATACGAGATCCTAAAAACTTATATATTACAATTACATACATACATATATTGTATGTAAATTACATTTATTCATTTAAATTTTCATAAGCATCTACATATTAGCACATAATTACATACATAAGTACAATTCAAATTCAAATCGTGATGATACCATTTATCAGTAAAAAATGTGCGCGCACTGCTCTATATGTACATATGTATGTACATGCATATGTATACGACATTGCCGAACAAATAATGTATACGCAAACCAACATTCAAATATGTGTACACATGTAAATATGTGCGAATGACATTGCCACACAAATAACGCATACACAACATACATACTTACTTACATGCGTTCACATGTAGATATGTCAGTCGCAAAAATTAAGAATGTTGTTCTACAAAAATAACAATGGTTTCAAATAGCATTAGCAGCGTCATAAGTCAATATGGCAGCCAAACAGTCGATGCCCAAATTTGTAGAAAAACGCCTAACAACAATATTTTCATTCATGAACGCAAGCGCACTTTCAACAGGCAAACTTGCTTCATTCATAAAAACAAACACCATTACATCTCCCCGAGCATGTCTTTGCCTACAAGCGTCTTTTCGCGACGATGGCAAAAGCTAAAAATCATAAATTGAACAATTTCTGATATTTTACTAGAAGGAAAAAGTGTCAACCCCGCAAACTCGCAAAACACAGAAAGAAGTGACAAAAGTGGCAACATACTGTTGTCGATTTATAATATTTGTCAATTCTAAAATATTTTTCCATGGCTCGCAAAAATCTTCGTCGATATGTATGCAGACTCATACGTATATATTCATACATATTTACGCAAGTTTGTTGGCAAAGCTGTTAGAGCGGCAAGGGAAGCGGTGACAATAGGCGATCGTTTGCTTATTTTTTCGGCACAGCTCGGATTTTCTACCAACAACACAATGCTGTGTCGACAGATTGACTCGTTGACATGAAAGCAAAAAACGCGCTTCGCCATTGGTTGTCCGTGTCAACGGAGATTTCGCATGAAGCGTTAAATGTACATATTTACATACATATGTATGTCTAGACAAATTTACAAACATTATGCGTATGGTCTTTTTATATTTGTTTACATACAAACATAATTATATATGGGCAAATGTGCGACCGCTTGGTCTTTTAACATGATATCGAAAAGTTTATTGACCTAAGCAAATATTTACATATTTAAATATATTATATAAATATACATAAGTATGTATGTCGTACCAAACCTATATAATATGCATATATGTAGGTAGTAACACAAATTTTATCGAATTACTATATACATATTCATATATGTATATTTGCAAAGATTTTATGGAATTCATCATAAAATAGCCCATACTTATGTGCTTTCATAACAAATACATATACATATATGTATGTATATGTACATATATCGATCCATAAATTGTATGCAGCATCGTTTGCGCATAGTAAAAAAGGGAATCTGTAAGCGTACATTCCTTAACATCGGAATTATCATTATTTTTCTCAATCAACTCTGAAAATGCTCAATTCTGCTATTTTCGTGTCCCCTGATGTTAAGTGGTGAAATGCGCTAATAATTTTCTGTGGTGAAATGCACTCATCCAAAACAGTAAATATCCCAAAATAGAAATATCCCTAAATTTTTGACATCGTGAACCTTCTCTATAAATATACGTTCTCTGACTATACCTGCAAGTAGTGCGGCGTCTGAACGTGTATTTTCCTTGGCAGGCAATTTAATAACTGATAAAAGAAATCGACTTGCACCCAAAACCGTAGATAATATAATATTCCTGAATTCTATATTTAAGACTAACTAATATGGCAATAAGACCTTAGAAACTTAAAAAACAAAAATACACAATGATATTGAAAAGTAATTTTGTGCAATACCTCAATCTTAATATATATTTAGAAGCTATACTTATAATATATACTTGTATCTTTGGAGTTGAATCTTATGTATGTACATAAATCTTGAAGTAAATTTTATGCTGATTATTTTTATTTTTTACCGAAATTAACTGAAGTTTGCTATTTAGTTTTTTGATAATAATTCATGTAATTTTTATACCATTAAACTGATGTGATTTTTATTTTTAATTTTAATTCCATTGAAAGGAACTAAATTATCATTTTATAAAATACAATGTAATATTATAAGTGATAACATATTAATGTATGTAAGTATGTATATGTGATTTTTTTAAATAATAGAGAAAATTAACACAAAATATGAAAATCCAGTTTTTTATTTCATTATATGTAGTCATTATTTGAACCAGTTACCAAATCCTTGTTGTTATACAATAATAATTATATTAACTTATAGTAACTCTTACTAATTTCATAATGGATTTCTTAGCCTTTGGTTCATAGCGTTACGGCTCAAGTGGCTCAAGTGGCTTGCGCACAATTGAGCTTCTTCGTATATTCACAAGTGTTTTGTATTCATGAATGTCAGAGAGTCCTAAGCAAAGATTCATAAGTATTGTGAGCTCATAAGCAAACACTTGTGAATATATGTTTCATACAAGCTAAGCAGCTCACAAGCCAAAACTCTCTCTCTCATAATTGTAAGTGAGTAGTATTCACACTTATACGCTGAACACAATGGTTGCGACAGACGACAACCGACAGCTGTCAGATATTAAAATACACACGTTCTTATGGACACTGTTATTTAGACAGCTGCACGACTCCACGACGGTAGGCCGACAGTTGTCGTTCTCGCTAACTTCGATATTTTCCTATATTTGCCTGCGACAGTAGGACGACAGTAGAGTTGACAGTAGAATGGAAGATAGAGAGATGAGGAAGAGTGGTGATGCCACTAATATGTAAAATGTAAAATTATTCACAGCTCTTACAAACTTGACGTTATTTTACAAATAAAAGCATAAAATAGCTCTATTATAGCTCTGTTATATCATTTGTAATAACAATTGATAATTTAAAACAAAAATATATACCTATTTACTTATTTTTTGCATAAAAACTTTCACTTTGAACAAAATATTAAAATTTCATTGAAGTGCAAGGTATTAGTATGGCCACAATGAAATTGTGTACATGCAAAATGGAGAGCTGTGTTGTCCTGTGTACATGCGTTCAGGTAGTAGGATGCACAACGCCGTTTTCAGTTCACTGTCGTGATGCAATGTTGTGTCGCAACCATTGTGTTCAGCGTATTATACTCATTCCGTGAATAATTTGCTTGCTTCATACTCAATTTTTCGCAAGTGGCTCAAAGTTGTGTTTAACTCATTCACTGCAGATCACATAGTACAGTGCGCACAGCAACATACATACGTTTTTTCGTCACCGATCTCGCGCTGCAATCAACTCTCGCTTATACACTATAAATCGGGTCAATCCTGCATGTGGCGTACAACAATTAGTTTGACCGGGATTCTTCCAATTTTCATCCAAATACGATTAATTTATTCGATCATATTTTGACATGTAGCGAATGCCATTTTATTGTTAAATACGAAAGGTCAATATTTATCTTGTAATTAAATAAAATTGTACAGAAAAATATAAGAATATTTTTCTTACTCTCGTTTAATCATGGTCCTTCGAGCCATAGTGATGCCTATCAAAAATTAAAAATTATTAAAAACAAAAAAAAAAACTTTAAAGCAACTAATTTTCCAACTAAATACATACATATGTACAGGGTAGGCCATTTAAAGTTGACCCATCTGGCAACGCTGTAACTTTTAACAGCGCTGACAAATCGGCTAATGTCATACCGCGTTAGAAGCGTCATTCGAAGACAATTTATACCATGGAACAGTACACTCCAAAAGAACGCGCTGAAATTGTTCAGCTTTATATTCAAAATAACGTTTCAATTGTGTTAACTCAACGTGCGTTTCGCAAAAAAAATAAAGTGAAAAGTGCTCCAGTTAAGAACACAATTAAGTCTTTATACGCAAAATTTGTGAACACCGGTAATCTCAGTAATGCCAGTCATGCATCCAGACAACGCACAAGACGTTCTGATGAAAATATCGAAGCTGTACGAGCCAGTATTGAGGAGACTCCATCGACATCGAGTTATCGCCGCTCTCAGGAATTAGACATCTCTCGCACCACTCTCCGACGCATAATTCATAAAGATTTGAAGATGTTTCCATATAAAATTCAAATGGCACAAAAACTAAACCCAGCTGATTATCTGCGACGCCTTAATTTTGGCAAATGGGCCATCGAAATGGCTGAAAACGAACTTGACTTTTGGCGAAAACTCACCATGTCAGACGAGGCACATTTCTCGTTGAATGGAGGCGTAAACAAGCAAAATTGCCGATTTTATGCCACCGAAAATCCTCAATTAATTGAAGAACAGCCTCTTTACGACCAAAAAGTAACAGTTTGGTGCGGTGTTTGCGCGAATATGATCATCGGACCGTATTTTTTCGAAGACGATGATGGAGCCACGACAATAGTCAATGGTGAGCGTTATCGAGCCATGATAACGGATTTTGTGATACCCATTATTCGCGAAAATGACATGGATAACTTCTGGTTTCAACAGGACGGGGCTACATGCCATACAGCTCGACCAACAATCAATTTATTGCGACCATTTTTCCCCGGGCGATTGATATCGAAAAATGGTGATGTTGACTGGCCACCGAGATCACCAGATTTGACGCAACCAGACTTTTATTTGTGGGGTTATTTGAAATCCAAGGTATACGCTAATAAGCCAAAGACCTTAGCTCAACTGAAAGCCAACGTTCGACGTGAAACAGCCGCCATATCATCCGAAACATTGGCCAAAGTCATGGAAAATGTCGAAAAAAGAGTGCATTTAGGTGCCCATTTACGCGATCTAATTTTTAAATATTAGCTGAAACAAATCCCCTTGAACCAAAATAAATTATTTTTGAAATGAACAAAAAACATTGTTTTCTTTTGTTCTTTTTTTTAAAAAACAAATGGGTCAACTTTAAATGGCCTACCCTGTATATAAGAACCTGCAAAAGATAATAATAATTGTGCGGTGACTATAAAAGTGCTCTTTAGTGGTAAAATAAATATATATACAAACAAACAACAACATAAAAGTGTGCAAAGTAAACAAAAACCAAAAAAAAAAAACAGTAAAGAAAAAAACCAACATATACATACATATATACAACAAAAACTCCAGTGCAGTGTATTAAAAAATATATTTACATATATTTGTACGTATGTACGTAAGGAAATTATGAAAATTCCCGGTGGTAACAGAGAATGTGAAGTGACAAAAATAAAACAAATTAAATAATAAATCAAAATATACAAAGCAGTCAACAGGTACAATAAAAAACATACAGACATACGGGCGCGAAACCATAAAACAAAGCATAAATAAAAACAAAGTCAAACAAAAAACGGGCGTGAAAAACTAAAGCACCTGAATAGAAAACAAAAAAAGGTATTCGGGCGCGAACAAAAAATATATCCACTAAACATAAAGCAACAACATTACGAGACATACCAGCGGGAAACATTTTGAAGAGGAGCACAGGAATTTTGCTACATGCACATAAATATATTTAGCTACATTATTCTCTCAAAGGAAACCACAGTGAGCGTATTATGTCCTTTATTAATTTAATATACATATACACATATGTATGCCCGAAATTGCAGTGTTATTTAATATAAATATAAATATATTTAATATAATATATATTTAATATAAAACCTGTAATTAAAATCCGCTTTAACGGCAAAAACAAAAAAAAGTTACCTACCTATTTAGCGCTTAAGGTACCTTATGTTAAATATTATATATAAAAAGCATAAGAGCTTATCTTTGTGTTAACAAAACACCAAAGCAAATAACATCCAAGCAATTACGAAAAATTTCCGGCAAACCCTTTTTGCTTAATAAAGCAGTAAGCGGGATTGTATATAATACATCAATATGTATGTATAATTGCCAAGCGCAAAATATATATTTATACATATGTATATTCACATATTTCTATAATTACTATGTACAAGTGGATAGTTGCTTACGTATAAAATATACATTAGAGGAAAAACTTTTTCCAATTCCATTTCCAATCTCTCTCTCTCTTTTATTGAAAAATTAAATAATATTTACATATATATCAAAAAAAAAATAACAACAAAATATGCATACTTTGCACGAACTATGCATAATATATATTAACACATTTGTACATACACATATTATAAGGCCAGATTGGCACCTATACGGCAATACCGCTTGTTCTTTCGCAAACAAAAACAAGAAAAAACGTTAACTTCGGTTGCACCGAAGCTAAATGCCCTTCACAGGTGCATTTCTGTTAGTAACTATGTGTTCAGTTTGTATGGCAGCTATATGTTATAGTTAACCGATCTAAACAATTTCTTCGGAGATTACATTGTTGCCTTAGAAAATAATATATACCAAATTTCGTGAATATATCTTGTCAAATGTAAAAGTTGTTCATACAAGAACTTGATTCCGTTCGTTCAGTTTGTATGGCAGCTATATGTTATAGTTAACCGATCTAAACAATTTCTTCGGAGATTACATTGTTGCCTTAGAAAATAATATATACCAAATTTCGTGAATATATCTTGTCAAATGTGAAAGTTGTTCATACAAGAACTTGATTCCGATCGTTCAGTTTGTATGGCAGCTATATGCTATAGTTAACCGATCTGAACAATTTCTTTGGAGATTACATTGTTGCCTTAGAAAATAATATATACCAAATTTCGTGAATATATCTTGTCAAATGTGAAAGTTTTTAATACAAAAACTTGATTCCGATCGTTCAGTTTGTATGGCAACAATGTAATCTCTGAAGAAATTGTTCAGATCGGTTAACTATAGCATAAAAGTTAACCGATCTGAACAATTTCTTCAGAGATTACATTGTTGCCTTAGAAAATAATATATACCAAATTTCGTGAATATATCTTGTCAATTGCGAAAGTTTTCCATATGAGAACCTGATTCCGATCGTTCAGTTTATATGGCAGCTATATGTTATAGTGGTCCGATATCGGCCGTTCCGACAAATGAGTAGCTTCTTGAAGAGAAAATCACGTTTGCGAAATTTTAAAAGGATATCTTAAAAACTGAGGGACTAGTTCGTATATATACAGACAGACGGACAGACAGACGGACATGGCTAAATCGACTCAGCTCAACATACTGATCATTTATATATACACTTTATAGGGTCTCCGACGCTTCCTTCTGGGTGTTACAAACATCGTGACAAACTTAATATACCCTGTTCAGGGTATAACAAGCAGGATTGCGTACGAAAAGTGAATTGATCTCTCTAACGAGCTCTCAATTACTTAAAACAAAAACAAACCGAACAGAATTACAAGAGCACAATTACATTAGCACAAACAATTCGTGCATACTTAGGCACAAAGCGAATTGTTCTCTATAACGAGCTCTAAATCGCACAAAGCATAAGTACATACAAACATACTTATGTATGTATATACAAGTCCAGGGTGTACCTAAATACAAAATTTCGGACATTAAATATTTTAATATATAAAAAAGGCGGTTTTAAAGTAATTAACAATTCAAAATAAAATATAAATAAAAATAATATTGCAATAACATTGCAAATAAATAAAAAAACGATATTAATTAAGAATACGTTTTTTACAGATATAATCTAAAACAAAAAAAACTCTTCAAAAGAGTATTCAATTTATTATACTTTATCGCTTCTATTAGAATATCATAAATCAGTTTACACTGAGAAAATGTTTAACAGTATTTTAATATACAAATACTAGTAGACCCGGCAAACGTTGTTTTGCCATATAAATAATTTCCTAGTAATTTTTAGTGTAGACAAAATATAGCTTACTTATTGCAAGTATGTATGTATGTTAGAATGTGTATATTGTATGTATGTAAGAATGTGGTATATGCGTGAAATAAGCATGGAGCGCTGTGAACGATGAAGGAATATAAAAATAACAAAATGCAAACATTATTTTTAAGTTATTATAATTTATTCCTTAAAATAAATTATATATCATTAATTAAACAATTACGACAGTAACACTATTAAACAATATTAATCTCTTAATGCTGTAGCGTGAACAATATTTTTTGTTAGTCCATCTTTAGCTAACACAAACAAACTTGATGGTTTACCCACTCGAGAGCATGCCACGTATAATTGTCCGTGTGAAAAACATGGTGTTCTCAAATCTAATCCACAAACAGACATCGTTTGACCTTGGGATTTGTTGATAGTCATTGCAAATGCCAATCTAATTGGAAACTGAATACGTTTGAATTGAATTGGCACATCTGTAGGTATAATAGGAATCCGTGGAATGAGTATATTTTCACCTCTGAACTTGCCATTTAAAATCCTGGCTTCGATCACGTTTTTCATTAATTTTTGAATGACTAATCGCGTACCGTTGCACAACCGGGGCGGGTTCAAATTACGAAGCAAGATAATTGGAGATCCAACCTTTAATTGTAAATTATGCGGTGGCATGCCTGGCAAATCCAGTGAGTTCAAAAACTCTGTGGGAAAATTTACTGCTTCGCTGTCGTCGCAAACTGTATCAATGGATTTATATGATACCAAGTTCCCTGGCAACAACATTTGTATCTTCAGATTTAAATTGTCAACGTCTACATTTTTTGCCGCTAAAATCGCTCTTTCTGCAAGCCACTCATGATTTATGTACTGTGTGTGTATATCGGGAAATATTTGTTCAATGAGAGTGTCTTGCGAATCAGCGATTGTGCAGAAATCGGTCGGTAGTTTTACGTATCCAGTTTCATCTATAGCAACTTTTCCATCACCGATATCTAAGAGTTGTTTTGAAAATGTTTCAGCGGATGGATCTTGAAGCATTTGAACGCGCATATTTTTTTTTAGCTGTAATTTTTCAACATTACTCCACAATGGAGATGATTTTAAGCAAGCGTTGATCTCATCAGCGTGTGTTGAACGTGGAATGACTGGAAGTGTTTGTCTGAAATCACCTGAAAGGACCAACAGAGTTCCGCCAAATAGTTTGTCACTGTTTTTAATATCTTTCAATGTCCTGTTCAACGCCTCAAGTGAATGTTTGTGTGCCATAGTACATTCATCCCAAATAATAATTTTACACCGTTTTAGCACTGTGGCCATGGACGATTGTTTCTTAATGTTGCATACTGCGTCAGGGTTATTCTGGATATTTAGTGGCAGCTTAAATACTGAATGAGCTGTTCTACCTCCATCCAATAAAGTTGCTGCAATGCCCGATGATGCAACGGCCAATGCGATACCATTATTTGATCGTATTTCAGCAAGAATTAGCGAAATAACGAATGTTTTGCCAGTTCCACCCGGTGCATCCAAAAAGAAGAATCCACCTTGTCCAGCTGAAACTGCGAGCATAATGCGATCATAAATGGTTCTTTGTTCCTCATTCATTAGTGGGACATTGCTGGCAACAATCGCTGCCATTTCTACAGTACTGTACTGCAGTTCACGATTCATTTCAGTATTAATTAAATCAGATGCAGTTCGATTTGGCGAATTCATACCGAAATTACTAAGTGGTAAGTTGGCAATGATAATGCAAAGATCCTCAATAGCAATCAATGCTTCATTGTACATTTCGTCGCTGAATGTTATGGTTAGATCGTGGCCCCGTATACGATGTTGATGCAATATATCATCAGTCATTGAATCTTTGTGATTTTCCCATAATATCTGTGCTCGGGCTGGGAAACATGTAGTCAACACTATAGCGAATAGTAGACGAATTTGTATTGCTGTACAGTTCAATGCAGCTTCAGCAAGCATGCATTCCCACTGGTTGTCGTCTTCCAGCAAGCCGAGTGCAAGGCATGCATCTTTATACGTTGGATATTGTTGCCCATTCACTATACGAATATCTTGAAATGATAATGGGCCAGTAACATTAACCAACAACAGTCGAAGATAAAAGCACTCCGTGTGTCTTGGATTGACTGTAAATAATCGCCCCAAGGCGTTTGATTTAAATAAATTGAGACATTCAGCAACTGGTGAGCCTTGCTTGCGGGGCATCCATGTTTTTGTTTGAGTCCATGTGAAATAGCGTGGTACTTGTGAATAGAGTAATGTTCGTGCAAAGGCACCAAAATCATCCGCACGATTACACAATTCAAAAAATGCAGTGAGTGTAGTTTTAGGTGGATTTATTGCACGATCAATCGCTGTCTCGTTCGTGAAAAATACACGCTGACCGTTTTCAAGATGGATGGCTAACTGAACAACTGCTGGATCCCGTTCATGAATTGGAAAACCAAAGATACGTCAAGCAGCTTCATTGGAGCTGATGTACCGACCAATTTGGTAGAGCGTTATTTCATCGTTTTTATTCACTTGAGGAGCATTCACATTAGTATTTTCCACTCTAAACACAGCCATATCACTTCCTTTATGGACATACTTGCAAATGTATTTGATGCTCTTTACAGAACTGCATAACTTAACATTAATATGAGCATTATATGTCTTGCTCAGCAGAGGCGAATATGGCACCACCCAACGATTGTCAATATCAATGTCTGTGTTGATGATATTTTTAATAAATGATTGTCCGCCATTTTCTGGATTTCTTCGACGATATATTGGGTATCCGTCGACATTTGTGACCGTATCATTGGTAAAATCTTTAGGGAAATTTTTAGTACATTTTCCATCAGCCATGCAAGGCGATGAACTATTAAGAGTACCACATGGACCATGAATCATGTTTGTTGTAACAATATCAAACAGCAGTTGGTCAGTGGATGGATCTGGAATTTCGGCAGAAATGATACTATCGATTTCTTCAGGACGGATTTTGTCGATGAACCAAACCAAAATGTGTGCATGAGGTAATCCTCGCTTTTGCCACTCAACCGAATACATCCAGCAACGTGTGGGACCAAATACATTTAATTTAGTAATGAAACTTATTAAAGACTTCAACTTTTGTCTGAACACACGTGCTGTAATGTCATGGCGATGTATTGCATTTTGGCCAGGTAGTAGCAAAGATGTAATCTCTGGCCATTTTGGATTACATGTGAACGTGATAAATAAACATGGTCGTCCATATTCGCGCACGAAAGTCAGAGCATCCTGTATATATTCTTGCATATGACGTGGACTGCCTACGTACGATGATGGTAAAATGACATGGTTACCATGGTTACGTCTCGCAAATGAATGTACTCTTCCGCGCGCAGCTTTTGTTGATTATATCGTAAGTATCGTAGTCGTTCGCTTTCAATCTTCGCATACATGTCGACCATGAATTGTTGACAAAGCTCTCGACATCGTAAAATGACGTTGTCCAGGCCACGTCTAATCATTAATCGGTACGCATAATAATCCTTTGAGCTAACGTTCTTGTTTGTTTCAGCTCCTGTAATATTTGTTCATAAAAATTAATTTTAATTTATTACGTTCAATAATTTAATTGTTTTGTTAAATGATTAATGATCAAATTATTAATGAATGAAGTACCTGATACGGGATCTCGTTGTTTTATGTTTATGCAATATCCATCTTGTCCCTTCCAGAATATTAGCGGATATTGTAGAGCGTCATATGAACGATGTGTGTCAGCAATGAACTGAAGATTATTATTTCTTCTACGAATCACAATTTCTCGTGCAGTTGTACAATCGCCAACCATGATTACAGCAACATCATCAACAGCGGGTGCATTGAATCTACGAATATGCTCTCCAGCTGGTGTTTTATCAGGATTAATGACAATAGCGTGATTATCGCTTTGTGCTCGTTCAAAATAGAATCTAGCTCGCTGACGATGCGCCTGGCATAAAATGAATCAAGGTTATTATAATCACAACGTTCATTCACGCGATCGGCAAGTGCGCTTCCGGAATCCTCGCCGCCCATAAAGTATATTTGTAAGAATTTATGTTGTTCGTTTGGCATTGGCAGCAGTGAGCCCATTTTATGATAAACTTGGCCTCTGATTTTGAATGTAGAATTGAATTGTTGACCATTTGCATTAGTATTTCGAACTATTTCTGTTGCTCCGAACAATGTCATTTGAAAGAATGAATTTAATCTTCGAATTGACTTCAGGAACACGTTAGAATCTGGATCCGTGCCGATAAGTAAGCCGTTCAATGGTTCAGGTGGTGTTTCAATTTCAGGTAGTTGCACTTTTCCTAACCCGCAACACATCCCAGCTGGCTCATTTTTGAATTTCAGAGCATGACAATGCAGACATTCCTTGTCCATAGCACCAATTACCACTTTTGAATGAGCATAATATTCAATATCGGGCTCATACTGAAATGCTAGACGCAGGAATGAATCAGATATAAATGCTCGATGTACCTGTTGTCGTTGTTGGTCGTTTGTTCTTCGTCTATTGACTGTGAAACGGCGTGATTGTCGTTGTTCTAATCTTCTGACTTCATTGCGTTCAGCTCGTGTATCTTCTGGCTCTTCTTGATGCAATTGCGCCATTCTGACACGTACATCAGTATTTTGTTGCTGGATTTGTTCTTCTGTTCTTTCGGATCTGCTATTTCGCAAGTTTCGAGCTTTACTTGTACTGCGGCTCAAATCGGCCCCTTTGCGTTTTCTTGGCATTATTTAATGATGAAAAATAGTTTTGCAATGATTAGTTTTAATTTATGAAATTATAACAAAAATATAATTTTTATTGAAAAATTTTTCAAACAAAATTATAAAATTAAATTTTATGAAAACATTGTCTCTTATAATTTTTTTCATACAACCAGTATTTTCATTGACATTTCAAAATAAAGATTCATAATGATTGATTTTTTGGAAACTATGAAAATCTTAATTGTTCTATTACATTTTTTTAATAAAAATAAATTAAAATTAAATTTTTATAAGATCAACAACATTTTCGATATAAATAAAAAAAGTATACTTACAACACAAAATCCGTTGTTATTGGAAGCTCGTGTCACGTGTTTAGTACTTTTGAGGTTATAAAATCACTTGATTAACTAATCGTGCAAAATACTCTCAAAATAGATCATTTAATTATTATTTATAAAATAGGAATGATTATAAGTTAATATGAGAGTTACACTGAGATAGCAAAATAATAATTGTCAACGTTACTACTACACTTGATGCATAAACTATAATGAAGGCCGACAACTGTGTAGGTAGTGAGAAAGAAAGGAGACCTGCTTCGTTCTCATCCCTACTCCGTGCTATTTACTGGTTCAGAAGTGACACCTGTAGACATCTTGCGGGGATAACTAATTAAATGACGATTGATCAGTTATCGACCGGAGAGGAAAAATGATTAAATTACTAAAATGGCTATTAAAAAATAATGGTTGATTGTAGAAGGGTGAGGATTGTATGTTATTTTTGTATGTTGTATCATAAAAAAATAGAAATTAAAAATTTTGTCTAAAGAATAAAAAAAAAAATTTTTGGGATGGACTACCCCTAACATTTAGAGAGATGAAAAATAGATGTTGGCCGATTCTCATAGATACCGGATAAGCACACAAAATTTCATCAAAATCGGTCAAGCCGTTTCGGAGGAGTATGGCAACAAAAACTGTGACACGAGAATTTTATATACATATATAGATACAATATAATAAAAATGGTTAATAACGAAAAAAAAAGCGTAATACACTTGCAGCAGCTTTACGCTCAAAACAGGCTATTAAATTCATTTCAGAAAGTGACAGTTTAACAAGATACTGCACTAGATTTGCCTCTTCACCGATTCACGAAAACTCGGAATCGTTACTAGAAATCAAAATTATAAATCTTAATAATTTTTGGTCACGACTCCAAGCGGCTCATGATGCCATAGTAGAATCTGAAGATTCAGATACACTTCAAAATTTTAAATCATCGGCTTACGATATTTACTAAAACTGCTTGGACCAATATGAGGAAACAAAAGCTATGATCTCCGACCAATTAAAGAGATTGAACCTACCCTCCACAGTAGAGTAGAGCTGCCACAAATGGACAGTCACGAGGCAAGTTCAGGCATCCACCTCGAGTTGCCCGCATGTGACACGGAAACATTTTATGGAGGTTATGAAGAATGGCAGTCCTTCCGGGACATGTTTACAGCCGTTTACATCAACCATCCACAATTATCAAAGGCACAAAAACTGTATCACCTCCGATACAAAACAAAAACGAAAGAATACTGGTCGATAAGCAAGTAACGACACTATTAAACTTGCCTAAAATTAAGAAAGAAACAAGTGTAGAATTCATTAAACTAGAATCCACTGTTTCTAATTGTTTGTCGGTTCTATCGACACTTAATATCCCCACAGACAGCTGGGATCCTATTCTGGTAAACATTTGCACCGCCGCATTACCAGAAAAGTCGTTACTTCTATGGGAGCAATCGCTCTCATCACGAAAAAAGTGTCCAACGTGGCAACAAATGAAAGATTTTCTCACCACCCAATATGAAATTGCGGAAAGGTTAGAAGAAAAAATAATCAAAACTAAGACCATTAAACACGACCAAAACATAAGCTTAAATAGATCTCAAGCTAGAAGCAGAAACAATTTAACCAAACGCTTTCACATAACGCAATCGTTCATATCCGAGCAGAAAAAGAAAACATCATGCGAACTATGTAAAATAGGGCATAAACTTAAAACTTGCGAGAAGTTTAAAAAATTAAAAGTTAACGAACAAAATAATTTTGTCAGGTCAAAACGACTTTGCACAAGTTGCCTGTCACATGCGCACACATATAAAAATTGCAAAAGCAAATTCAATTGCATCTATTGTCACAAAAGATATCATTCAATGCTTCATTACAGCATATATCCCATCTCACCCCAAAGAAGCGCTTATAAAAAAGGAACCACGGGTTCAACTTCTAAAGAAAATACAGAAAACCAAAATACTAAATACTGCTAAGAGACACCATGTTGCTCAAAGGCGCAAAAAGTTCAAACGCTGCACAGCGAAACACAAAGTGGGCTAGTTACAGAACTAGCTACCACCATACCAACTCAAGTTGAGAAAAAATCAAATCAATACCTTAATTCACAATTAAGGAAAAGTCAAGAGATAGGGAAACTTCCTCGAATATTAACTAAAACTACACAATATCAGTATTGTAAGGGCTACTCGAGAGCCACAACTACTCGATCAAATAATGGCCGGTACGTCGTACGACTACCCCTAAAGCCACAATTTTTCAATACTTCACAAATTGGAATTAAAAACAAAGTCAGAGTTACCTCTGATAGTCAAAGTTATTAAAAGCACGTACAACTTTTCGGCTCCGCAGGATGGCTTTAGCCAATAATGAAAAAAAAGCAAATCCTGAACAAATCCCAGAGCGGTGGCGGGCTACTAAATGCCAAACTAATGCACAGGCACTCAAATATTACATACATATAATAAAATCGTTCAGAAAGTCGAAAAATCTACACCTATCATAAACTAGTGCCTAATAATTTTCAAATAATAACAAATAATTTTATTCACACTCAAAATAAAAAAAGGGTACACCATATGCCCAATGCAATACTATGACGCACATAGACTTGCCAAAAGCGAAGGTAGCTCTTATCGCACCTACATTAGCGCTTCTCATAAGGGTAGTTGGTGCGAATTTGTTGTACAACTTGAACATCCCACTTAAAAAATTATAATTCTAAATGAAGCCGTCCGCAATTACCGGCCACACCCCGCAAGATCCCTTATTGGCACAGCCCTAACTCCAGGGCAAGGGAGTACCCATTCTGGCCATATCTGAGCCAGGCGTGGAGTTGCTATCCTTCATAAGCCAAGAATAAATTAAATTGCCGATAATACAAAAATGGCAAATAATAAACAACCGGCATACCACACCGATTAAATATAAAATTTAAATAACCGCTAACAAATTAATACAAGCAAACAACTTTTTTGCTAAAATAATACAGTATATAGTACCAATACTTACATAAAATATAATTTTCTATTAAAACATTTCTCAAATAATATATGTATATAAAACTAGGCAAAATATTCGCCTAGGGGGCCTAGGATGTTTAAATGAGTTAAGCATCCACCCCCTCTACCCGGTAAAACTAGCGCATCCTAATTCTACAGCGCAATTCACCACAGCTGATACCACTCAACACAACTCAACACACATCCACATCCATAAACCCACATAACAAGTAGGCTGGGAAAAAGGATGGCGGATTAAATTCGATCATAAACATGCGCAAGTACAAGTCGTCTCTCACATTCGCTCGACACTTCGTCACATACAGTACGCACAGCAACATACATACGTTTTTTCGTCACCGATCTCGCGCTGCAATCAACTCTCGCTTATACACTATAAATCGGGTCAATCCTGCATGTGGCGTACAACAATTAGTTTGACCGGGATTCTTCCAATTTTCATCCAAATACGACTAATTTATTCGATCGTATTTTGGCATGTAGCGAATGCCATTTTATTTTTAAATACGAATTGTCAATATTTATCTTGTAATTAAATAAAATTGTACAGAAAAATATAAGAAATAGAATGAAACTTCGTAAAGCCGATAGTGAAAATCTCTTATTTTGTGTTTAATTTCGCAAAATAATACATTATTCGGACTTAAAACAATGCATTGAGTGTTTGTGCAAGAGTGTAAAGTGAAATATTCAGTGGAACTATTAATTTGTGCGAAATATTCGCTTATGAAAATAATTGTGGTGGCGTCAGTCGAGTGCGCACAGTTACAAGAACAAATTGCAGCAAGGGACTACAGGCAAACGAAAGGTTGCGAACAATTGAAAGTGTGTGCAACGTGAAAAACACAATAAAATAACTAAAATTGCTTCGGCAGGCCTAGATATGGTTTAATATAAATCTGTAAATAAATGAATTAAAATTTAGCAATTGGCAAGTGGCTCGTGTGAGTATTCGTGCAGTTGGAGGTGTTCGTGTCTAATGCAGAAACAAAAACTCAACAGACGGGGAACAGTTGTAAAGCCAAAGTAGAATTTTGTGTTGGTTTGCGACCTACATAAATTATTTCCGCTAGAGGGCGAGAAAAGAGAAAACTTTTCTACATAAATTAAGTGTTTAAGTCACATAAGCTCTCGTTCATTGCAAGAAATATTACGTAGCGTCATGCCGCCTTGCAACAACACAGGTGTAACCAAACATTATTGTCTCACTTGTAATGAGTACATTAAAGGAAATACATCCAGAATCCAATGTAGTATTTGTGAAAAATGGATTCATGCTAAATGCCTGGATATTACGAAAGATGAATTCTCCACGCTGGTCAGTGAAATAAGAAGTGGGGTACTGAAATGGAAATGTGCATCGTGTGTGTCCGAGACAAGTGTAATCGTATCTGAGGACATGCTGGATGACACCGAGGAGCCCGATACTGTTGATATGGGTTCCATTACTGATAAAATCGATAAACTACTTAGTAAGCATATTGAAGGTCTTAAACTTGATTTGGATAAAAAGTTCAGTAATTTTAAGAAGGATATTGAAAGCAAGCTGTCAACCTTAAGATCTGATATGGCCAAAATCTCAAAACAAAATAATTCGCTAACCAATCATTGCTCGTCATTGGACAAGAGGATTACCCAGGTCGAGGAAAGTTTAAAAAATACTACTTTGGAGGCTCCTATGACTGAAGACGTTATAGCTGAGATAAATGAGCGTAAAAGACGCGAAGCAAACGTCATCTTGATGGGGATCACTGAGTCCAAAAAGGCTTCTGGACAGGAACTTTTGGAGGATGATCGTGCAGCACTATCAACGATACTACCTCCAGAACTCTCAGCCAAGATCCCGGACTACAAATTGCGTCGTCTTGGGCGTCCAAATGCTGGTCGTAATCGTCCACTGTTGGTCGAAACGACGTCCGTAGGTGAAGCTAAAACTATTTTGAAAGCCAAAGCACCAGATAACTCACGTATAGCCTTTAAGTCCGACTTAACCCAAGCACAGCTTTCCTATCTCAAGAATCTTCGCTCTAAACTAGACTCACTGGCAGAGAATGGCACAACTAATAAAACAATTAAATACGTACATGGAAAACCAAAAATCGTCGACAAGAATTTTCGCGCGTTCCGTGAGGAAAAAACAACTCGTAACTCTACAGTTCTACTATCAGAACACGAGAGGTCTCAGAACTAAACTAAGTAAATTCTTAACAGCCTCAGCGTGCAGTCAATCAGATGTCTTGTGCATAACGGAATCATGGCTTCAAACGTCAATAGCGGATGGTGAAGTTGTCGACAGGTCTTATATCTTTAGAAAGGATAGGGATCCTATGATCAGTGGTTTTAAACGTGGAGGGGGAGTCTTCATTGCAGTAAAGCGTTCCATTCAGTCTGAGCTAGTTATCATAAACGACAACACCCTGGAACAGATATTTATTAAAATTAAAGGTAACAATACAGATATTGTCATTGTTTGTATATATATTCCTCCCCTGTCCTCTGTTGACACATATTTGCTCCATATAGATTCGTTGTCATATATCCGCGACAAACTACCGGATGCGAGTCTACTAATCATAGGTGACTATAATCTTCCCAGCAGTATATCAAGGACAGAATGCACAAAAATAATCTACGAAAATCTATCCATGCTTGGATGCCAGCAATTCAATAATGTCCTAAATAATCACCACAAAACCCTGGACTTGTGCTTCAGCAATGCTGGTATCGTGCTACGTAAAACACCAGCTATCATCGAGGAAGATAAACTTCACCCAGCAATAGATATTAGCCTTGAGTTTAACACGCATCTTAGACCAGAAGTATCATCAAGTTATGTATTCAAGAAAGCAGATTATGACAGCTTAAATAATTTTTTCATCAGAACTAATTGGATCGATCTCTACAAAATTGATTATATAGATGATAAATTGAATTGGTTTTACCAAAAGGTGTACGAAGGCGTTGATAAATTCGTCCCGCTACACGCTAAAAAACCCAGTAACTATCCGTGTTGGGTTACCTTGGAACTTATACGTAAAATAAAATTAAAAAACAAGGCACACGCAATCTACAAACAAAGAAGCACAAGACTCAACTATAATAGGTTTAAGACACGAGTGTAAAGCATTAAGTGCTAGATGTTACCGGAATTATGTGATCCAGGTGGAAGACTCCATCAAGACAAACACCCAAGCCTTCTGGAAATTCATCAAGAACAAGAAAAAAAATAATACAGAGATACCGGCGAAAGTACATTGGTACAATTCAACAGCGAACACTGGAGAAGATATTAGTAACTTATTTGCATCCTTCTTTGAGGGTACCTATACATCCACTGATGCTGAATACACACAAGATTCAGAGGCCGTACATGCAGCTCCAACTAATCATGACGGCAATTTCGGAACAAACTACAACTTATCCGACATGGATGCTACCTTTGACGTCGTCTTCAAACACCTAACATTACTTGATGTAAATAAAGGCGCAAGCCCCGATGGACTACCAAATATTTTTCTTCGAGGCTGTGCGGTAGGACTCTGTGAGCCAATATCTCATATATTCAGTAAATCGCTATCACAAGGAATTTTCCCAACATGTTGGAAAAAGTAATACGTCTGTCCAATACACAAATGTGGACGTAGATCTGATGTCAAAAACTACCGTCCAATTTGCATCCAATCGTCACTGTCAAAGCTCTTTGAAAAAGTAGTCTTAGCACAACTGGCAGCGTCATTCAAGGATATTATCATCACCCGTCAGCATGGGTTTGTTGGCAGAAGATCCACAACAACCAATCTGTTTGTTTATGTTAATTACATACTTGAGTCTATGAATGCTGGTACTAGTGTTCATGCAGTGTACACTGACTTCAGTAAGGCATTCGACAAAGTTGACCATGATACATTACTGATGAAACTCAAAAACTATGGTGTAAACGGCACGGCACTCAAATGGTTCCATTCTTACCTAGTTAACAGACATCTTCAGGTCAGAGTTGATGGTCATCTGTCAAAAGAATACGATGTGCTGTCTGGAGTCCCTCAAGGTTCACATCTAGGTCCTTTGTTATTCAATATATTTGTTAATGATATTGGTAAACATTTCAAGTCGGAATACTTGCTGTACGCGGACGACCTTAAAATCTTCAAGACGATACATGATGAACAAGATAAAATCGGTTTACAGCATGACTTAGATACTCTAAACACCTGGTGTAATACCAATAAATTATACTTAAATATCACTAAGTGCGCTGTAATGTCCTTCTCAAGAGCACGCTCACTTGAAGTCATGAACTACACAATAAACGGTCAAAAACTTCAGGAAGTTATCGAAACTAAAGATCTCGGGATAAATATAGATAATAAGTTAACTTTCAACAAACACACTGATAAAATTGCCTTACAGGCTTACAAAGTGCTTGGACTTATCATTAGAGCAGCTAAAGACTACAGTAATGCGTCCACTCTGGTTAAACTCTTTACGACGCTAGTCCTTCCTATCTTAGAATATGGGACGGTAATATGGTAACCATTTACTGATATTCAAGTCAATAGGCTTGAAAAAATTCAGAAAAAATTCTGCAAGTCACTGTCTTTCTTTATAACTCGGCAAACATCAACAGCAGCAGTGAAGGATGCAATGAAAAAGTTCCAGCTTAACCCTCTATTGATTCGGCGTAAACTGGCGGACTTAATGTTCTTTTATAAAGTAATGAATGGTCTCATCGATGCTCCGGAGGTACAAGACAGCTTTAAAATGATTACAGACGGCCCAAGTCTCAGGCGCAACCGCTTTATTAGAACAACCAAATCAACTAAAAATTATGTCATACATGGTCCCAGTAACAGGATAGCAAATTACGTCAATGATATGACTCCTCAGATCCAGTTCTTCGGAGGTTCCATCCATTCCTTCAACTTTAACCTGAGGAAACATCTGTACAACCACCACAATAGCTAAAACTCGGATTGCATTTTTTGAATTCTTTGTATTATATTTCATTTTCTGTGATATAGCGACTTAATTTATTCTTGCAATATTAATATTAATAATAACATTATTATTCTTTTTTACTGTATATTGCCGATTGGCGTTCATAAATAAATAAATAAATAAATATTTTTCTTACCCTCGTTTAATCACCCTAAGGGGTTCATTGGAAGGGGAGTGTCTGTGGCAGCACTGCGCCGTATTATGCGCCTTCTACCGCTAAATGTCATGTAACCTTTTATAATTGAATTGTCATTTTGTAACACTTACTTCCTTTTTTGAGATTGAATAAAACACCACGTGTAATGTGCTAAAATACAAACGTTTTATATAAGCTACAATTTAATACCATAATCACTAGGGCTATTCAGAGTCTGGTGCAAATGATCTTGCATATTTGCAATTGCAAACGAGCGAACATATTTTTGCTTTTACACTAACAAAATGTACAGCGATGTACCTGCTACACCATTGCAAAGGAGCAACACCACAACAACTCATTGAGAGCACAAAAATAGACGCCACGTGGGGTTTAATACGGTAGAAAGTGCCGCATCTGAAGGCTTAATACAAAACAGCAAGCGATGTCAACAGGAGCGAGTGTTGAAGGTAAGCGTAATGAATGCGACAAAATTTTGTCTAATGTTTATATTTCAGGCAAAGTTTTGCAGATGTGAACACACTTTAAACAGCTTAAATATATTTTTGTGAAAAAAGCCACAAGTGAATTACCATTTGAAGTGATTAATAGTGGCAGTACGTCTATAATGAATGAAAGCGCGGCCAGCCAATACTGGAAATCACTTTTTCTGATGTCGGCGAAGAAATTGCGTCTCCAATTGACATTGCCAATACTGAAAATCTACCACCAGGCAGTGAAAGTGAAGTAATTGTTCTTGAAAAAGCAAAAGATTTCGCGGAAAAAATGAAAAAACATGTCCCAAAATCATCTGCTGCAAATCTAGTTGCTTTTCAAGTCGAGCGTAGACAATTGCTTAAAATGAAAATGGAATGGGAAAAAGAGAAACATGAAAAAGATCACGCTTTGAATGAAAGAAGATTGCAAGCAGAAATTGAAAGAGGTAAAGCTGAAATAATATTCAAGAACCGTGAATTGGACTTAAAAATGTTAGAATTGGAAAGGACAACTCAGGAGCAGCTGCAACATTACATAATGTTTTGCAAACAGCATCCTGAGTAGCAACGGGGGAAGCTAACTCCGACTAACCCTCAAAGGCGGCAAATACTTTGGTCGGAGTTAGCAGATAATTTAAATACAGCCAAGTGGAGGGAGGTAAGTTCATAAATACTTGTGTATGTTTCACATTATTAAAATATGTTTCCATAGTCCTTAATGCATTGGAAACATCAGTTGCGATGGCGAGCGCGCAAACTGAAGGCACATGTGCAAGCGACTGGTGGAGGCCCTCCGATAAATAGAATGACTGAATTCAAGGAGCAAGCAATTACAACTTTTAGGGCAGGCGGGTGTTGCGACTTTGGGTCACCAGGTAATATTTTAATATAATATTTGTCGGACTATTTTTACCAGGATAATGACCCAAAGCATAAGGCTTATAACGTGCGGTCGTGGTTGCTTTATAATTGTCCGCATGTCATCGATACACCAGCCCAGAGTCCAGATTTAAACCCCGATGAGAACTTGTGGAGCTATCTCGAT
Source organism: Bactrocera correcta (assembly GCA_027475135.1). NCBI lineage: Eukaryota > Metazoa > Arthropoda > Insecta > Diptera > Tephritidae > Bactrocera > Bactrocera correcta. Next base: position 79,055,703 of record CM050322.1, on the reverse strand, counting down.
ACGAAAGTGCACCAGCGTACAATAAGTTCAAAGGACGAAATGAAGTGGATCCTCTAGGATGAATGGCAAAAAATTTAACCCAGTTTTTGTGAAAAGCTTGTTAAAAGTATGCCAAATAGATTACCAATGGTTATCAAAAGCAAAGGAATGCATACAAAATATTAATATTAACATTACTTTTACTTTTATATAATGTACGAGTTTCACTTTGGCATTGAATTACATGCTATTTTACTTTTTTACCTCACTTAAAGTGTATTTGAATTAAATATTTAGTTTTGATTATTTTGTTTTTGTTACGTAGTAATATACTAATAAAATATGCAAAAGTTTTTTTGGAAGCGCTTATTTTATTTATGATTTTTGGGAATTTAATAATTTTTTTTGACTTGTACGAGTTTCGCTTCGAGCTACTGTATTTTATTATTACATAAGGCAATAATTATTTAAATACAGCTTAAGCTCCAGCATCGCCTGCTCCAGCGTCCTCACCAGCAGTCGTATCGCCTGCTCCAGCACCCTCACCAACAGTCGCATCGCCTGCTCCAGCTTTTCCTGTTCCTTTTATAAATTTTTCTTCCTCACCATCACCTCCAGATTCCTTATCTCCTCCCATCTTATCTTCTCCTATGCCATCGTCTTCTTACATCCCTTCTAAAAAATTTACTCCAGCGAAGATGCTTGGAGCAGTGCTAAAAAAAATGGAGGATCGAGAAAAGCGAGAGAAGGAGGCCATTGCTCTACAAGGAAAATTGTAGAGCAAAATGTGCAGATGACAGGGGTGCTGAACCAAATGACACAAGACTCGCTGTCAGAGGTTATAGCTAAACTGTCTGAAAAATTAAATAAGTAATAATAAAAATGTAAAAAAATGAAATAAACTAAAATGAATTATTTAAACATATGTTGATGTCTTTTTATTCATTCTTAGAGGAAGTAAAATGTAGAGATACAGTAAGTAACTTACATATATGTATGTATGTATATACTTATATTTACATAGCGCCACTGGAAATATGTCAAAAAAGTCTTGGGGTAGTTCTAGTTTTATTCGTCTCATCGGGCCATGCTATACCTTTTTGGAAAGCTCATTTCGCGCGCTAACACGTGTTTGATTGATTGTCGTTTCGTTTAAGTCGTTCGTGAGTTATAGCGTCGCAAACATGGAGCAAAATAAAGAAAAAATACGGCATATTTTACAGTACTACTACGATAAAGGCAAAAATGCATCTCAAGCCGGAAATAAAATTTGTGCAGTTTATGGACCCGATACAGTCTCCATTTCCCCCGTACAACGCATAGTAGCAGCCGTAGCATTGGTCAAGAGCTGGGCATGAGTCATCAAACCGTTTTAAGCCATTTCAATAAAAAATACATAGAAATGTATGTTATAAAGACATGATGCAACGTTCTCTTACTCTAGCACCCTCCCTAAAATTGGGGTTTTCGAAAACAATTTCGGTGTCTTGTGATTCTTCTAAAACTTTCTAAAACTTCTCAAAGACGCTTTTTCAGGGCTGTAATGAAGAATGCGGTGTTTTGAGAGGCACCGGAATCGTGACTTCAAAACACCAAAGGCTCTCTCAATGGTATTACGTGCTTTGGCGTGCAGCTTATTGTAACGCTCTTCCCTTGCATTTGAAGGTTCAGTGACTGGGGTTAACAGCCATCGCTCCAATGGATATTCTTGGTCACCTAACAACCACGAATCACTTTGCGTGTTTTAGGTACCTGAGAGGTGTATACGTGTTAAGGACGTGGTTGAAATGACAGAATCATGGCAAGACCCGAGATATCTCGCGTTGACAGCGGTGAACAGAAGTCGATGATCACAAACCTGCCAAAAATGCAAATATATATGTACATATATATTAATAGAAAGATTGGTAAATAGTTTGTATAATATAAAACACTAGCTGACCCCGCATACGTTGTCCTGCGTGAAATTATGTGTTTTGAAATGAAAAAAAAAAAGTTGAATTTACGTTGTGTTAAAAATCATTTATTTTCGATTTTTCTAAATTTTTTTCAATGTAACGCAGTTTTATAAACAAAATTTTTTGGTTTCTATTCCGGAGCGTAAATGTGCAGAGAAGATGGTTTTCCACTTCGGGAACACGCCACGTATAACTGGCACGCACTCATGCAATCGTAGTTGCGATAATTTGGCAAATTTAGCATACTCGTAAACATTCGTGATGAGTTCATATTTCGTTGAAGTAAATTGACAAAAGGCAGGTGGAATTGATATCAAACCACTAGAATCGAAATTTGCCTATTTCCAATTCTTATCGAATACGATGTAAAATGTCTTCGGCAAGGTAATTTTGTTCGTATTCCAAAATTGACGCGGATTTGAAGGCTGATATGTCGAAATGACCATTGCGAAAAGTGTGTAGACTTCAGCGGCATGCGAAGTGGCTATCGAATTGTCCATCGTTTTCATTGATTATCATGTTCCAGCAATTGTAATTGCTTGCATGCTTCTCAAAAAGTTACACATACTCTACTATTCACAGTGCGCCATGACTCACATGAAATTGAACCACGTACATTTATCAATAGCCACCGGAGGTATTAGCAATCGTCGTTTTTCGGGTGGATTATGTAAATTCGTCCTCAGGAATTAGTTGAGAACACACCTGGATGTCAATCTACTGGTTGGCATTGCTTTCTGCGTAACTACTTCTTCGACGATGCATTCCATGTATAATATCAAGGAATTTCCGAATAGAGCAGTGTTCTCGCAAACTAATCTCTGACCCAAGTTTAGAAAACACTCGTCAATGTCAATGTTGTTGGAAGTGTTTCCGCTGGCTGTACTATTGCGATTCCGAAAGAAAAGCAAGTGGATAATGTTTCGTGCATTTATTGTTAGACATACAAACCGAAGTGGGATTGTGGTGTCCGCAAGGTCCATGAACCATATTGGGTTTCATCACTTCGTTTGATACTGGATCTTTCTCTGCATCAGGAATTTCCGCAGAAATGATTTCATCAATTTGATCTGGTGGAAACACTATCCACCATCCAAAGAAGAACCTCATAACTGTTGTTTGAAAGGTCTTGCTGTATTATCGTGATGATCGCTTGCTGATTGACAGCGATCCATAATTCCACACGTATGTTATCGCACCCTGGGAGTACTCGTTCATGTGCCTTGGCGCTGATTGCAAAAAGAACACCGACCGATATTAGTGGGACCTCTTCGTGGCTTCGTAACAAATTTCAATCTGTAATTGATCACTTCTTTTGAAACACACATAAAGTTTTCATTGAATAATTTTCAAAATTTTTTTTTTTTAAATAGCCGGAATAAAAGAGCAAGCGACCGAAATTGAACGATTCAAATAATTTACAAATCAAAATATTGAAAAACAAAAGAAAAAAGAATTGTATGAAAAAAGTCAATTTTTGGAAATTTCCAATTTTTCGACTTTTTTTTATGAAAGTTTTTTTTTTTATTTCTGAACCTTTCTAGACCCACAGCGAACAACTTCTGAAAATGTCATGAAGATTGGTTTCGCCAATCGAGCCTTAGCATTACTAACAAACAAACATTCAAAATAAAACGTTTGTATGGGAAAAAGAAAAGGGCTATTTTTAGGGGTTTTCCGGCAACTTTCGTAATTTTTTCTTACATAAGAACCTTTTCCTAATAATAACAAATACAACAAAAAAAAATTAGCCAAATCGGTTCAGCCATTCACGTGTGATGCCGTGACAACGAAAACGGTTTCATTTTTATATATAAGATTACGTACTGCTTCTACATTAAGGTTGTAAAATTCTTTCCGAAGGAGTAGTGGCGTCTGTGCTTGAGGGTGAAACAATCCCAATACGGGTACAATCGATTGCGCCGATTGTGCCCTTGATCCCTAATTTCGTGTAAAATCTTTAAGAAAAAATTTAATTATTTATACATATATATTTATTTTTATTTGTTTATATTACCCCTTCTTTGTATCTGAAACATCCTGCGCGCTTGAAGGGAAATAAATTTCACTGCTCTCAACATCCACAATTAATTTCGAAATAAAGTGCAGAGCTCTAGACACAGATTACTGACTCATAGAGAGTATATAACAAACACGCCAGGAAACGCAGATCAAAAGATATACTCGACTTCTGCACATCATGCGGCACCAATTCACCTATAAGTACTTTACAAAGCGATTTTGGGAATCGAAATGTATTTATCAATGATATGTCTTGCATAGTAGAAAGAACGCTTTTGTCTCGTAAACCTTTCAAAATTTTCCTCCTACTCCCCGATTCCTCCTCCTCAACAATTGCCGCATCCACAAAGAACAGTTCCTCCATGCTAGTTATAACACTGAAATATTAAAAAAAACAAGTCAAATATTGATGTAAAACAAAACAAACATAGTGTTACAAAAAGTAGTATTAAGTTGTATTTGTATTTTTGTTTAAGGTGTATTTGGAATAGCATTTGTCTTGTTGTAGACATCTGGCGCCGCGGCTGTCTGCTTGCGTCTGGCGCCGTATAGCATTATGTTCTGGTAATTTCCAGACGCGATATTCTAGAAGGACACGTCGGCATCAGCGAGAAGTGCGTGGCTATATAAGCCGTGGCAGCGCGAACGTAATCGATCAGTGCTAAGAGTAAACTGCTATAGTGTAGACGAGTTGTGAAATAAAGAGTAGTTGAATTAAATTAAACAGTTGTAGTTTTATTTGTCAATCCAGAGATACGAACCTAACAAAGTGAACTAGCAAGCAGTAAAATTTTGGTTCAAATAAAATTCCAAATTCAAGATGGTTAAATTCGGAGAATTGAGAATTCAGCAATTAAAAAAGGAACTGGAGGAGCGTAATTTGCCGATAAGCGGGCAAAAGGCGGATCTGCAGGCACGATTACGTGAAGCAATGGAAGCGGATGGAATTCGTGATGTGGACACCAAACGCGCCACATATGCATTGCCAAAAAGAACGTTTGCTGAAACGGTTTCGCACGCCCTCACACAGGAAACAGCTTCCCTACTAAGTAAACCAGCACACAAGGTACAAAGGGTTGAAATGGAACAACCGGCGCTGATGAAAGAAATATTGAAGACTCTGAAGACAATTGCTGCACCGCGAGTAAATACAACAGGCAGATGTTTCAACTGTGGAAAAGCGGGTCACTTTGCCCGAAATTGCAATATAAAAGTAAACCCATCAAAACGGAAACAACCAACAGATAACGAGGACGAAGCATCCACATCTCACAAGTCGTTAAACTAAAACGGAACAGTTCAAAGGGGCGTGAGCTGGTTCCCACAACTATTTGCCCCGCCATCTCGATATCACAAATAGGTCGCCATGACAACAATCTTACTATCAACGGCATCGTAAATGGACGACTGTCAACGCTTACTTTGGATACTGGTGCCACACATTCAATTATCCGACCGGATGTGGTAAGAGGAATGGTTGAACCATTAGTCGGTTGCAAGCTTCGAACGGCCACCGGGGAGGAAGCAGCTGTCGCGGGAAAAGTGTTTTGCGAAGTGATGATTGGTACCCTGGAAGTTAATCACACCTTCATCGTAGCAGAAATCACGGATGAAATTATAATGGGAGTAGATTTCATGATTGATCACGGGGTTACTTTGGATTTAAACAAGCAAATGCTGTTTTGCCAGAACATGGAGATGCCTATAAACACCGGATATGTGACCAACGTTGAAAGTAAGAGGGTGATTGTTGATGATAATCAGAGTATTCCACCAAAATCTGAGGCGATTGTATGGGCTAAAGTGAATGGAGGAGGTGGAACTGAAGAGTTGTGGATTGTGGAACCAACAAAAATAGATACACCCATATTGGTAGGAAGAACGCTTTTTGAAAACTAGAGAAGACGCCACCATTCCGGTCAGAGTAGTGAATAAATTCAACACGCCTATAAGTCTGAAGAAAGGAGCAGTAATTGGACAGTGCCAGAATATAAGTGCAATAGCACGATGCGAACGGTCACAACAGAAGCCTACTATTGAGCCACAGCAGATAAGTCCTACACTCCTAAATAATTTGCTGAACGAACTGCATGGAAATGAAAAATTAAAAGCAGAAAAACTATTAGAAAAATACGCATCCATATTTGCAAACGAAGGAAATACAGGAAGAACCGGCATTGTCAAACATCGCATAAATACTGGAGACGCTAAACCAATCCGACAAGCTCCGCGTAGGGTTCCACTAGCAAAACGTGAGGATGCTAACAAAATTATTGAAGACATGCACAAAAACGGTGTAATCGAACCTTCAATAAGTCCATGGAGCTCACCTATCGTCTTAGTTAAAAAGAAAGATGGTAGCACCCGTTTCTGCGTAGATTATAGGAAGTTGAATGATGTCACAAAGAAAGACAGTTATCCTCTACCAAGAATCGACGATACATTAGACACCTTGTCTGGAGCGAAATGGTTTTCTACATTAGATCTACAAAGTGGATATTGGCAAGTCGAGATTGATGAATGTGACCGTGAAAAGACCGCTTTCAGTATGGGCGACGGGTTATGGGAATTCTCTGTGATGCCATTTGGGTTATGTAATGCGCCTGCAACGTTCGAGCGACTGATGGAACATGTGTTAAAAGGACTCAACTGGAAGACATGTTTGGTGTATCTTGATGACATTATCATCATGGGAAAAAGTTTTGATGATCATCTGAAAAATCTAGAGGAAGTCTTTCAGCGAATAGCATCAGCCGGATTACGTTTGAATCCCAAAAAGTGTTCATTATGGAAGAAGCAGGTCACATATCTCGGACATAAAGTGTCAACTGAGGGAATTCACACCGAGGAAGGAAAAATAAAAGCAGTGAAAGATTGGCCTCGACCCACCAACATTCATGAACTCCGCAGCTTCCTCGGCTTATGCACGTATTACCGCCGTTTTGTACCTGGATTTGCGAACGTGGCTAGAAGTTTACATGATTTAACAAAGAAGAATCGCCCGTTTGTATGGCAGTTGGAACAAGAAAAAGCGTTTGAGCAGCTTAAAGAACTACTTTGTACGGCGCCGATGTTGGCTTATCCAATACCTGGAAAGAAATTCATCCTGGATACAGATGCGAGCGCTTATGGAATTGGAGGTGTCCTGTCTCAGCTCATCGACGGACAAGAAAGAGTAATTGGGTATTACAGCAGAGTGCTCGGGAAACCAGAGAAAAACTACTGTGTGACGCGAAAAGAACTACTAGCTGTGGTGGAATGTGTAAAACATTTCCACAAGTATTTGTATGGACAACGATTCTTGCTGAGGACTGATCATGCAGCATTAAAATGGTTATTACAGTTTAAGAATCCGGAAGGCCAAATTACACGATGGATCGAAAGATTACAGAATTACGACTTCGAAACGGAACATCGAAAGGGGATTCACCACAAAAATGCGGATGCATTATCACGTCGCCCTTGTCCACTGGAATGTAAACATTGCTCCAAATCAGAGGGAAAAGAAGGTATAATCGACGTGCGATTACTGAATATAGAACCTGAAGATAATTGGACTCCTCATCGCATCAGAATCAATCAGCTGGAGGACCCTGATCTTGCAAAGCTGGTAATGGCCAAAGAAAATGGGGTACGACCACCAAAGGAACAAATAAGTAACGAGAGTCCAACGGCAAAAGCATATTGGGCCCAATGGAACAGCATAAACCTCGTTAATGGATACCTTCATCGTACCTGGAAAAGCGAAGATGGCAAACAGTCTCGTCTGCTGATCATAGTACCGAAGTCCATGATCCCGAAAGTATTGAAAGAATATCACAATGGACCTAGTGGAGGGCACCTTGGGATTACAAAAACTATTGAGAAGATTAAACAACGGTTCTACTGGATCGGTTGTCGAGATTCCATAGCAGAATGGATAAGTAATTGCGTAGAGTGCATGGCAGCTAAAGGTCCTAAATCCAAGAGTCGCGGTAGGCTACAACAGTACAACGTGGGATCACCATTTGAACGAGTCGCAATGGATGTTGCAGGTCCGTTCCCAACCAGTACGGTCGGAAACAAATATCTACTGGTTGTCATGGACTATTTCAGTAAATGGCCAGAAGTATATGCCTTACCAAACCAAGAAGCGAAGACAATAGCCGAAGCGTTTGTAGAAAATTGGATAACAAGGTTCGGAGTGCCCGTCGAATTACACTCAGATCAAGGCAGGAATTTCGAATCTTCCATTTTCCAAGAAGTCTGTACATTTGGGGTTTTCGAAAACAATTTCGGTGTCTTGTGATTCTTCTAAAACTTTCTAAAACTTTCTAAAACTTCTCAAAGACGCTTTTTCAGGGCTGTAATGAAGAATGCGGTGTTTTGAGAGGCACCGGAATTGTGACTTCAAAACACCAAAGGCTCTCTCAATGGTATTACGTGCTTTGGCGTGCAGCTTATTGTAACGCTCTTCCCTTGCATTTGAAGGTTCAGTGACTGGGGTTAACAGCCATCGCTCCAATGGATATTCTTGGTCACCTAACAACCACGAATCACTTTGCGTGTTTTAGGTACCTGAGAGGTGTATACGTGTTAAGGACGTGGTTGAAATGACTGAATCATGGCAAGACCCGAGATATCTCGCGTTGACAGCCGTGAACAGAAGTCGATGATCACAAACCTGCCAAAAATGCAAATATATATGTACATATATATTAATAGAAAGATTGGTAAATAGTTTGTATAATATAAAACACTAGCTGACCCCGCATACGTTGTCCTGCGTGAAATTATGTGTTTTGAAATGAAAAAAAAAAGTTGAATTTACGTTGTGTTAAAAATCATTTATTTTCGATTTTTCTAAATTTTTTTCAATGTAACGCAGTTTTATAAACAAAATTTTTTGGTTTCTATTCCGGAGCGTAAATGTGCAGAGAAGATGGTTTTCCACTTCGGGAACACGCCACGTATAACTGGCACGCACTCATGCAATCGTAGTTGCGATAATTTGGCAAATTTAGCATACTCGTAAACATTCGTGATGAGTTCATATTTCGTTGAAGTAAATTGACAAAAGGCAGGTGGAATTGATATCAAACCACTAGAATCGAAATTTGCCTATTTCCAATTCTTATCGAATACGATGTAAAATGTCTTCGGCAAGGTAATTTTGTTCGTATTCCAAAATTGACGCGGATTTGAAGGCTGATATGTCGAAATGACCATTGCGAAAAGTGTGTAGACTTCAGCGGCATGCGAAGTGGCTATCGAATTGTCCATCGTTTTCATTGATTATCATGTTCCAGCAATTGTAATTGCTTGCATGCTTCTCAAAAAGTTACACATACTCTACTATTCACAGTGCGCCATGACTCACATGAAATTGAACCACGTACATTTATCAATAGCCACCGGAGGTATTAGCAATCGTCGTTTTTCGGGTGGATTATGTAAATTCGTCCTCAGGAATTAGTTGAGAACACACCTGGATGTCAATCTACTGGTTGGCATTGCTTTCTGCGTAACTACTTCTTCGACGATGCATTCCATGTATAATATCAAGGAATTTCCGAATAGAGCAGTGTTCTCGCAAACTAATCTCTGACCCAAGTTTAGAAAACACTCGTCAATGTCAATGTTGTTGGAAGTGTTTCCGCTGGCTGTACTATTGCGATTCCGAAAGAAAAGCAAGTGGATAATGTTTCGTGCATTTATTGTTAGACATACAAACCGAAGTGGGATTGTGGTGTCCGCAAGGTCCATGAACCATATTGGGTTTCATCACTTCGTTTGATACTGGATCTTTCTCTGCATCAGGAATTTCCGCAGAAATGATTTCATCAATTTGATCTGGTGGAAACACTATCCACCATCCAAAGAAGAACCTCATAACTGTTGTTTGAAAGGTCTTGCTGTATTATCGTGATGATCGCTTGCTGATTGACAGCGATCCATAATTCCACACGTATGTTATCGCACCCTGGGAGTACTCGTTCATGTGCCTTGGCGCTGATTGCAAAAAGAACACCGACCGATATTAGTGGGACCTCTTCGTGGCTTCGTAACAAATTTCAATCTGTAATTGATCACTTCTTTTGAAACACACATAAAGTTTTCATTGAATAATTTTCAAAATTTTTTTTTTTTAAATAGCCGGAATAAAAGAGCAAGCGACCGAAATTGAACGATTCAAATAATTTACAAATCAAAATATTGAAAAACAAAAGAAAAAAGAATTGTATGAAAAAAGTCAATTTTTGGAAATTTCCAATTTTTCGACTTTTTTTTATGAAAGTTTTTTTTTTTATTTCTGAACCTTTCTAGACCCACAGCGAACAACTTCTGAAAATGTCATGAAGATTGGTTTCGCCAATCGAGCCTTAGCATTACTAACAAACAAACATTCAAAATAAAACGTTTGTATGGGAAAAAGAAAAGGGCTATTTTTAGGGGTTTTCCGGCAACTTTCGTAATTTTTTCTTACATAAGAACCTTTTCCTAATAATAACAAATACAACAAAAAAAAATTAGCCAAATCGGTTCAGCCATTCACGTGTGATGCCGTGACAACGAAAACGGTTTCATTTTTATATATAAGATTACGTACTGCTTCTACATTAAGGTTGTAAAATTCTTTCCGAAGGAGTAGTGGCGTCTGTGCTTGAGGGTGAAACAATCCCAATACGGGTACAATCGATTGCGCCGATTGTGCCCTTGATCCCTAATTTCGTGTAAAATCTTTAAGAAAAAATTTAATTATTTATACATATATATTTATTTTTATTTGTTTATATTACCCCTTCTTTGTATCTGAAACATCCTGCGCGCTTGAAGGGAAATAAATTTCACTGCTCTCAACATCCACAATTAATTTCGAAATAAAGTGCAGAGCTCTAGACACAGATTACTGACTCATAGAGAGTATATAACAAACACGCCAGGAAACGCAGATCAAAAGATATACTCGACTTCTGCACATCATGCGGCACCAATTCACCTATAAGTACTTTACAAAGCGATTTTGGGAATCGAAATGTATTTATCAATGATATGTCTTGCATAGTAGAAAGAACGCTTTTGTCTCGTAAACCTTTCAAAATTTTCCTCCTACTCCCCGATTCCTCCTCCTCAACAATTGCCGCATCCACAAAGAACAGTTCCTCCATGCTAGTTATAACACTGAAATATTAAAAAAAACAAGTCAAATATTGATGTAAAACAAAACAAACATAGTGTTACAAAAAGTAGTATTAAGTTGTATTTGTATTGCTATATGCATCCCTTATTATGAACAATAGCTGTAGGTATATGGAATAGCATTTGTCTTGTTGTAGACATCTGGCGCCGCGGCTGTCTGCTTGCGTCTGGCGCCGTATAGCATTATGTTCTGGTAATTTCCAGACGCGATATTCTAGAAGGACACGTCGGCATCAGCGAGAAGTGCGTGGCTATATAAGCCGTGGCAGCGCGAACGTAATCGATCAGTGCTAAGAGTAAACTGCTATAGTGTAGACGAGTTGTGAAATAAAGAGTAGTTGAATTAAATTAAACAGTTGTAGTTTTATTTGTCAATCCAGAGATACGAACCTAACAAAGTGAACTAGAAAGCAGTAAAATCGTAACAATTGGTGTCAGAAGTGGGATTGTCAAATAATCCAAATTCAAGATGGTTAAATTCGGAGAATTGAGAATTCAGCAATTAAAAAAGGAACTGGAGGAGCGTAATTTGCCGATAAGCGGGCAAAAGGCGGATCTGCAGGCACGATTACGTGAAGCAATGGAAGCGGATGGAATTCGTGATGTGGACACCAAACGCGCCACATATGCATTGCCAAAAAGAACGTTTGCTGAAACGGTTTCGCACGCCCTCACACAGGAAACAGCTTCCCTACTAAGTAAACCAGCACACAAGGTACAAAGGGTTGAAATGGAACAACCGGCGCTGATGAAAGAAATATTGAAGACTCTGAAGACAATTGCTGCACCGCGAGTAAATACAACAGGCAGATGTTTCAACTGTGGAAAAGCGGGTCACTTTGCCCGAAATTGCAATATAAAAGTAAACCCATCAAAACGGAAACAACCAACAGATAACGAGGACGAAGCATCCACATCTCACAAGTCGTTAAACTAAAACGGAACAGTTCAAAGGGGCGTGAGCTGGTTCCCACAACTATTTGCCCCGCCATCTCGATATCACAAATAGGTCGCCATGACAACAATCTTACTATCAACGGCATCGTAAATGGACGACTGTCAACGCTTACTTTGGATACTGGTGCCACACATTCAATTATCCGACCGGATGTGGTAAGAGGAATGGTTGAACCATTAGTCGGTTGCAAGCTTCGAACGGCCACCGGGGAGGAAGCAGCTGTCGCGGGAAAAGTGTTTTGCGAAGTGATGATTGGTACCCTGGAAGTTAATCACACCTTCATCGTAGCAGAAATCACGGATGAAATTATAATGGGAGTAGATTTCATGATTGATCACGGGGTTACTTTGGATTTAAACAAGCAAATGCTGTTTTGCCAGAACATGGAGATGCCTATAAACACCGGATATGTGACCAACGTTGAAAGTAAGAGGGTGATTGTTGATGATAATCAGAGTATTCCACCAAAATCTGAGGCGATTGTATGGGCTAAAGTGAATGGAGGAGGTGGGACTGAAGAGTTGTGGATTGTGGAACCAACAAAAATAGATACACCCATATTGGTAGGAAGAACGCTTGTGAAAACTAGAGAAGACGCCACCATTCCGGTCAGAGTAGTGAATAAATTCAACACGCCTATAAGTCTGAAGAAAGGAGCAGTAATTGGACAGTGCCAGAATATAAGTGCAATAGCACGATGCGAACGGTCACAACAGAAGCCTACTATTGAGCCACAGCAGATAAGTCCTACACTCCTAAATAATTTGCTGAACGAACTGCATGGAAATGAAAAATTAAAAGCAGAAAAACTATTAGAAAAATACGCATCCATATTTGCAAACGAAGGAAATTCAGGAAGAACCGGCATTGTCAAACATCGCATAAATACTGGAGACGCTAAACCAATCCGACAAGCTCCGCGTAGGGTTCCACTAGCAAAACGTGAGGATGCTAACAAAATTATTGAAGACATGCACAAAAACGGTGTAATCGAACCTTCAATAAGTCCATGGAGCTCACCTATCGTCTTAGTTAAAAAGAAAGATGGTAGCACCCGTTTCTGCGTAGATTATAGGAAGTTGAATGATGTCACAAAGAAAGACAGTTATCCTCTACCAAGAATCGACGATACATTAGACACCTTGTCTGGAGCGAAATGGTTTTCTACATTAGATCTACAAAGTGGATATTGGCAAGTCGAGATTGATGAATGTGACCGTGAAAAGACCGCTTTCAGTATGGGCGACGGGTTATGGGAATTCTCTGTGATGCCATTTGGGTTATGTAATGCGCCTGCAACGTTCGAGCGACTGATGGAACATGTGTTAAAAGGACTCAACTGGAAGACATGTTTGGTGTATCTTGATGACATTATCATCATGGGAAAAAGTTTTGATGATCATCTGAAAAATCTAGAGGAAGTCTTTCAGCGAATAGCATCAGCCGGATTACGTTTGAATCCCAAAAAGTGTTCATTATGGAAGAAGCAGGTCACATATCTCGGACATAAAGTGTCAACTGAGGGAATTCACACCGAGGAAGGAAAAATAAAAGCAGTGAAAGATTGGCCTCGACCCACCAACATTCATGAACTCCGCAGCTTCCTCGGCTTATGCACGTATTACCGCCGTTTTGTACCTGGATTTGCGAACGTGGCTAGAAGTTTACATGATTTAACAAAGAAGAATCGCCCGTTTGTATGGCAGTTGGAACAAGAAAAAGCGTTTGAGCAGCTTAAAGAACTACTTTGTACGGCGCCGATGTTGGCTTATCCAATACCTGGAAAGAAATTCATCCTGGATACAGATGCGAGCGCTTATGGAATTGGAGGTGTCCTGTCTCAGCTCATCGACGGACAAGAAAGAGTAATTGGGTATTACAGCAGAGTGCTCGGGAAACCAGAGAAAAACTACTGTGTGACGCGAAAAGAACTACTAGCTGTGGTGGAATGTGTAAAACATTTCCACAAGTATTTGTATGGACAACGATTCTTGCTGAGGACTGATCATGCAGCATTAAAATGGTTATTACAGTTTAAGAATCCGGAAGGCCAAATTACACGATGGATCGAAAGATTACAGAATTACGACTTCGAAACGGAACATCGAAAGGGGATTCACCACAAAAATGCGGATGCATTATCACGTCGCCCTTGTCCACTGGAATGTAAACATTGCTCCAAATCAGAGGGAAAAGAAGGTATAATCGACGTGCGATTACTGAATATAGAACCTGAAGATAATTGGACTCCTCATCGCATCAGAATCAATCAGCTGGAGGACCCTGATCTTGCAAAGCTGGTAATGGCCAAAGAAAATGGGGTACGACCACCAAAGGAACAAATAAGTAACGAGAGTCCAACGGCAAAAGCATATTGGGCCCAATGGAACAGCATAAACCTCGTTAATGGATACCTTCATCGTACCTGGGAAAGCGAAGATGGCAAACAGTCTCGTCTGCTGATCATAGTACCGAAGTCCATGATCCCGAAAGTATTGAAAGAATATCACAATGGACCTAGTGGAGGGCACCTTGGGATTACAAAAACTATTGAGAAGATTAAACAACGGTTCTACTGGATCGGTTGTCGAGATTCCATAGCAGAATGGATAAGTAATTGCGTAGAGTGCATGGCAGCTAAAGGTCCTAAAGCCAAGAGTCGCGGTAGGCTACAACAGTACAACGTGGGATCACCATTTGAACGAGTCGCAATGGATGTTGCAGGTCCGTTCCCAACCAGTACGGTCGGAAACAAATATCTACTGGTTGTCATGGACTATTTCAGTAAATGGCCAGAAGTATATGCCTTACCAAACCAAGAAGCGAAGACAATAGCCGAAGCGTTTGTAGAAAATTGGATAACAAGGTTCGGAGTGCCCGTCGAATTACACTCAGATCAAGGCAGGAATTTCGAATCTTCCATTTTCCAAGAAGTCTGTACATTATTGGGCATCCACAAGATACGGACAACAGCGTTACATCCACAATCAGATGGAATGGTGGAGAGATTCAACCGAACGCTCGAAGAACATCTGCGGAAAATCGTTGATAAAGATCAACGGAATTGGGACAAGTGCATCCAGATGTTCCTGCTGGCGTATCGTTCAGCGAAGCACGAGACAACTGGTTACACGCCAGCAAAGATTATTTTCGGATCTGATCTGCGACCCCTGCTGATCTTAAGTTTGGAACGAATCCTACAGCTGTAGGAAATGATGGAGATTATTGTTCTGCCTTAAAGGAAGAAATGAATGAATTGCATCTAATGGTAAGACAGCACACGCATCTGATGAGCAATAAGATGAAGGACCGGTTCGATCAAGCGGCAAATTCAAAAGGATTTGAAGAAGGTGATCTGGTCCTGTTGTACAATCCACTCCGAAAGAAAGGCTTGTCCCCGAAATTGCAGACAGCCTGGGAAGGACCCTATATGGTGATGAAACGACTTAATGACGTGGTATACCGCATACAAAGAAATGGAAAAGCACGATGTAAAATGAAAGTAGTGCACTTGGAGAGGCTCGCCCCATTTGGTTCAAGAGGATTTGTGCCTAATCGGGACGATTAGGCTTTAGTGGAGGGCAGTGTTACAAAAAGTAGTATTAAGTTGTATTGCATCCCTTATTATGAACAATAGCTGTAGGTATATGGAATAGCATTTGTCTTGTTGTAGACATCTGGCGTCGCGGCTGTCTGCTTGCGTCTGGCGCCGTATAGCATTATGTTCTGGTAATTTCCAGACGCGATATTCTAGAAGGACACGTCGGCATCAGCGAGAAGTGCGTGGCTATATAAGCCGTGGCAGCGCGAACGTAATCGATCAGTGCTAAGAGTAAACTGCTATAGTGTAGACGAGTTGTGAAATAAAGAGTAGTTGAATTAAATTAAACAGTTGTAGTTTTATTTGTCAATCCAGAGATACGAACCTAACAAAGTGAACTAGCAAGCAGTAAAATCGTAACAATAGATATTTGTGATAATAGTGAGCATTTGAGCTTTTGAATTTACCCCAGCATACGGAAAACCTCACAAATAACAAAAACATCACTGTAGTGAGGTTGGTGAATTTTTTGAGGGCATGAGAATAGGGCTGTAAATGTAATCTAATCCCTTCAAATTTTCGGTCTGAACATGGTATTATATGTCAATTCACAATCGCAATATTATATTATTGCAACATCTATATATATAAAATTCTCGTGTCACAGTTTTTGTTGCCATACTCCTCCGAAACGGCTTGACCGATTTTGATGAAATTTTGTGTGCTTATCCGGTATCTATGAGAATCGGCCAACATCTATTTTTCATCTCTCTAAATGTTAGGGGTAGTCCATCCCAAAAATTTTTTTTTTTATTCTTTAGACAAAATTTTTAATTTCTATTTTTTTATGATACAACATACAAAAATAACATACAATCCTCACCCTTCTACAATCAACCATTATTTTTTAATAGCCATTTTAGTAATTTAATCATTTTTCCTCTCCGGTCGATAACTGATCAATCGTCATTTAATTAGTTATCCCCGCAAGATGTCTACAGGTGTCACTTCTGAACCAGTAAATAGCACGGAGTAGGGATGAGAACGAAGCAGGTCTCCTTTCTTTCTCACTACCTACACAGTTGTCGGCCTTCATTATAGTTTATGCATCAAGTGTAGTAGTAACGTTGACAATTATTATTTTGCTATCTCAGTGTAACTCTCATATTAACTTATAATCATTCCTATTTTATAAATAATAATTAAATGATCTATTTTGAGAGTATTTTGCACGATTAGTTAATCAAGTGATTTTATAACCTCAAAAGTACTAAACACGTGACACGAGCTTCCAATAACAACGGATTTTGTGTTGTAAGTATACTTTTTTTATTTATATCGAAAATGTTGTTGATCTTATAAAAATTTAATTTTAATTTATTTTTATTAAAAAAATGTAATAGAACAATTAAGATTTTCATAGTTTCCAAAAAATCAATCATTATGAATCTTTATTTTGAAATGTCAATGAAAATACTGGTTGTATGAAAAAAATTATAAGAGACAATGTTTTCATAAAATTTAATTTTATAATTTTGTTTGAAAAATTTTTCAATAAAAATTATATTTTTGTTATAATTTCATAAATTAAAACTAATCATTGCAAAACTATTTTTCATCATTAAATAATGCCAAGAAAACGCAAAGGGGCCGATTTGAGCCGCAGTACAAGTAAAGCTCGAAACTTGCGAAATAGCAGATCCGAAAGAACAGAAGAACAAATCCAGCAACAAAATACTGATGTACGTGTCAGAATGGCGCAATTGCATCAAGAAGAGCCAGAAGATACACGAGCTGAACGCAATGAAGTCAGAAGATTAGAACAACGACAATCACGCCGTTTCACAGTCAATAGACGAAGAACAAACGACCAACAACGACAACAGGTACATCGAGCATTTATATCTGATTCATTCCTGCGTCTAGCATTTCAGTATGAGCCCGATATTGAATATTATGCTCATTCAAAAGTGGTAATTGGTGCTATGGACAAGGAATGTCTGCATTGTCATGCTCTGAAATTCAAAAATGAGCCAGCTGGGATGTGTTGCGGGTTAGGAAAAGTGCAACTACCTGAAATTGAAACACCACCTGAACCATTGAACGGCTTACTTATCGGCACGGATCCAGATTCTAACGTGTTCCTGAAGTCAATTCGAAGATTAAATTCATTCTTTCAAATGACATTGTTCGGAGCAACAGAAATAGTTCGAAATACTAATGCAAATGGTCAACAATTCAATTCTACATTCAAAATCAGAGGCCAAGTTTATCATAAAATGGGCTCACTGCTGCCAATGCCAAACGAACAACATAAATTCTTACAAATATACTTTATGGGCGGCGAGGATTCCGGAAGCGCACTTGCCGATCGCGTGAATGAACGTTGTGATTATAATAACCTTGATTCATTTTATGCCAGGCGCATCGTCAGCGAGCTAGATGCTATTTTGAACGAGCACAAAGCGATAATCACGCTATTGTCATTAATCCTGATAAAACACCAGCTGGAGAGCATATTCGTAGATTCAATGCACCCGCTGTTGATGATGTTGCTGTAATCATGGTTGGCGATTGTACAACTGCACGAGAAATTGTGATTCGTAGAAGAAATAATAATTTTCAGTTCATTGCTGACACACATCGTTCATATGACGCTCTACAATATCCGCTAATATTCTGGAAGGGACAAGATGGATATTGCATAAACATAAAACAACGAGATCCCGTATCAGGTACTTCATTCATTAATAATTTGATCATTAATCATTTAACAAAACAATTAAATTATTGAACGTAATAAATTAAAATTAATTTTTATGAACAAATATTACAGGAGCTGAAACAAACAAGAACGTTAGCTCAAAGGATTATTATGCGTACCGATTAATGATTAGACGTGGCCTGGACAACGTCATTTTACGATGTCGAGAGCTTTGTCAACAATTCATGGTCGACATGTATGCGAAGATTGAAAGCGAACGACTACGATACTTACGATATAATCAACAAAAGCTGCGCGCGGAAGAGTACATTCATTTGCGAGACGCTATCAACAACAACGACGACGTCGCCGAAATTGGTAACCATGTCATTTTACCATCATCGTACGTAGGCAGTCCACGTCATATGCAAGAATATATACAGGATGCTCTGACTTTCGTGCGCGAATATGGACGACCATGTTTATTTATCACGTTCACATGTAATCCAAAATGGCCAGAGATTACATCTTTGCTACTACCTGGCCAAAATGCAATACATCGCCATGACATTACAGCACGTGTGTTCAGACAAAAGTTGAAGTCTTTAATAAGTTTCATTACTAAATTAAATGTATTTGGTCCCACACGTTGCTGGATGTATTCGGTTGAGTGGCAAAAGCGAGGATTACCTCATGCACACATTTTGGTTTGGTTCATCGACAAAATCCGTCCTGAAGAAATCGATAGTATCATTTCTGCCGAAATTCCAGATCCATCCACTGACCAACTGCTGTTTGATATTGTTACAACAAACATGATTCATGGTCCATGTGGTACTCTTAATAGTTCATCGCCTTGCATGGCTGATGGAAAATGTACTAAAAATTTCCCTAAAGATTTTACCAATGATACGGTCACAAATGTCGACGGATACCCAATATATCGTCGAAGAAATCCTGAAAATGGCGGACAATCATTTATTAAAAATATCATCAACACAGACATTGATATTGACAATCGTTGGGTGGTGCCATATTCGCCTCTGCTGAGCAAGACATATAATGCTTATATTAATGTTGAGTTATGCAGTTCTGTAAAGATCATCAAATACATTTGCAAGTATGTCCATAAAGGAAGTGATATGGCTGTGTTTAGAGTGGAAAATACTAATGTGAATGCTCCTCAAGTGAATAAAAACGATGAAATAACGCTCTACCAAATTGGTCGGTACATCAGCTCCAATGAAGCTGCTTGGCGTATCTTTGGTTTTCCAATTCATGAACGGGATCCAGCAGTTGTTCAGTTAGCCATCCATCTTGAAAACGGTCAGCGTGTATTTTTCACGAACGAGACAGCGATTGATCGTGCAATAAATCCACCTAAAACTACACTCACTGCATTTTTTGAATTGTGTAATCGTGCGGATGATTTTGGTGCCTTTGCACGAACATTACTCTATTCACAAGTACCACGCTATTTCACATGGACTCAAACAAAAACATGGATGCCCCGCAAGCAAGGCTCACCAGTTGCTGAATGTCTCAATTTATTTAAATCAAACGCCTTGGGGCGATTATTTACAGTCAATCCAAGACACACGGAGTGCTTTTATCTTCGACTGTTGTTGGTTAATGTTACTGGCCCATTATCATTTCAAGATATTCGTATAGTGAATGGGCAACAATATCCAACGTATAAAGATGCATGCCTTGCACTCGGCTTGCTGGAAGACGACAACCAGTGGGAATGCATGCTTGCTGAAGCTGCATTGAACTGTACAGCAATACAAATTCGTCTACTATTCGCTATAGTGTTGACTACATGTTTCCCAGCCCGAGCACAGATATTATGGGAAAATCACAAAGATTCAATGACTGATGATATATTGCATCAACATCGTATACGGGGCCACGATCTAACCATAACATTCAGCGACGAAATGTACAATGAAGCATTGATTGCTATTGAGGATCTTTGCATTATCATTGCCAACTTACCACTTAGTAATTTCGGTATGAATTCGCCAAATCGAACTGCATCTGATTTAATTAATACTGAAATGAATCGTGAACTGCAGTACAGTACTGTAGAAATGGCAGCGATTGTTGCCAGCAATGTCCCACTAATGAATGAGGAACAAAGAACCATTTATGATCGCATTATGCTCGCAGTTTCAGCTGGACAAGGTGGATTCTTCTTTTTGGATGCACCGGGTGGAACTGGCAAAACATTCGTTATTTCGCTAATTCTTGCTGAAATACGATCAAATAATGGTATCGCATTGGCCGTTGCATCATCGGGCATTGCAGCAACTTTATTGGATGGAGGTAGAACAGCTCATTCAGTATTTAAGCTGCCACTAAATATCCAGAATAACCCTGACGCAGTATGCAACATTAAGAAACAATCGTCCATGGCCACAGTGCTAAAACGGTGTAAAATTATTATTTGGGATGAATGTACTATGGCACACAAACATTCACTTGAGGCGTTGAACAGGACATTGAAAGATATTAAAAACAGTGACAAACTATTTGGCGGAACTCTGTTGGTCCTTTCAGGTGATTTCAGACAAACACTTCCAGTCATTCCACGTTCAACATACGCTGATGAGATCAACGCTTGCTTAAAATCATCTCCATTGTGGAGTAATGTTGAAAAATTACAGCTAAAAAAAATATGCGCGTTCAAATGCTTCAAGATCCATCCGCTGAAACATTTTCAAAACAACTCTTAGATATCGGTGATGGAAAAGTTGCTATAGATGAAACTGGATACGTAAAATTACCGACCGATTTCTGCACAATCGCTGATTCGCAAGATACTCTCATTGAACAAATATTTCCCGATATACACACACAGTACATAAATCATGAGTGGCTTGCAGAAAGAGCGATTTTAGCGGCAAAAAATGTAGACGTTGACAATTTAAATCTGAAGATACAAATGTTGTTGCCAGGGAACTTGGTATCATATAAATCCATTGATACAGTTTGCGACGACAGCGAAGCAGTAAATTTTCCCACAGAGTTTTTGAACTCACTGGATTTGCCAGGCATGCCACCGCATAATTTACAATTAAAGGTTGGATCTCCAATTATCTTGCTTCGTAATTTGAACCCGCCCCGGTTGTGCAACGGTACGCGATTAGTCATTCAAAAATTAATGAAAAACGTGATCGAAGCCAGGATTTTAAATGGCAAGTTCAGAGGTGAAAATATACTCATACCACGGATTCCTATTATACCTACAGATGTGCCAATTCAATTCAAACGTATTCAGTTTCCAATTAGTTTGGCATTTGCAATGACTATCAACAAATCCCAAGGTCAAACGATGTCTGTTTGTGGATTAGATTTGAGAACACCATGTTTTTCACACGGACAATTATACGTGGCATGCTCTCGAGTGGGTAAACCATCAAGTTTGTTTATGTTAGCTAAAGATGGACTAACAAAAAATATTGTTCACGCTATAGCATTAAGAGATTAATATTGTTTAATAGTGTTACTGTCGTAATTGTTTAATTAATGATATATAATTTATTTTAAGGAATAAATTATAATAACTTAAAAATAATGTTTGCATTTTGTTATTTTTATATTCCTTCATCGTTCACAGCGCTCCATGCTTATTTCACGCATATACCACATTCTTACATACATACAATATACACATTCTAACATACCTACATACTTGCAATAAGTAAGCTATATTTTGTCTACACTAAAAATTACTAGGAAATTATTTATATGGCAAAACAACGTTTGCCGGGTCTACTAGTACTTGTATGTTATTTAACAGTCAAAATTATTTGTTAGCTCCAAAATATTCTAACAGATGGCGCTAACTATTGATTGGATTGAATAAATATTCAACAGATGGCGCTATTTTAAAAATGTGGCAGCATTGCGCCGTGCAATGCGCCATCTACCTCTAAATGTCATGAACCTTTTATAATTGAATTGTCATTTCGTAACACCAGAGAACGTATATTTATAGCAGAGAACGTCTATCATAGAGAAGGTTCACGGCGCGGAGATCGGAAAAATATTTTAGGCTAACTCGGCAGAGATGGAAGAGTCTCACCACAGACAAATTATGAGCGTGTTTCACCACGAAATTAGCAGAATATATATCAAAGCACATGAGTATACATACATACTATGTATGTATATCTTAAAATTTACTTATAAATTACATAAAATCTTTACATATAAGTATGTATATAATACAGCAAGATTTATATTACTACACAAATATGCATTTGTATAGGTTTGATCAGGCATATATTTATTTACATAAATATGTATGTATATATTTGCCATTAATAGTTAATAAAAGTTTTGATATCATCTAAAAAGATCTAGCGGTCGCGCATGTACTCATATACATATGTACATATAATTATGTGTGCATGTAAACAAATATGACAGACCAGAGAACTTAAAACTATAGAGAAGGTGCAAATCGAAATCTGTATGATGGTTCGATTGCGCGGCTAACAGAGCTGATAGAATCATAGTAGGGAATTCACCATATTCGCTGCTATTTAGCAGATTTGAGCACGTGCAGTGGCAGAAATATATGTAAAATGACTGCGAATAAATAAAGAGAATTGCTTTGTAGAAAAGTATACAAAGTCACATAAAGAATGTAAAAAAGCATTCTCTGAGTGACATATGCATGTTTATATTGTATTATATGAACCATTGTCACATTTTTTTTACAAAATCGGGAAAAATTAGGAAAAAATGTTTTAATTTTATTTCTCTTTTTTTTATTGTTTAATTTTTAAATAAATTAATATTTATTTCCACTATTACAAAGTGAAGATGTGTAAAATGAACTTCATTTCTTCAAAAAAATTAATGACCTTCATGAAATATGCATATTCGCATTATTTCGTTATCATTTCCATATTTGTACCAATAGAATTCCTATGGCATATACATACATACTTATATTATTTCTTTGGCGCATTTGTATGTTTACGAAAGCAAATGCGAGCCACATGCATATGTACATAAATACATTCATAATAACAAGTGTCGCACGCGTCTTTTCGCATCTCCGTTGCCACGGTCAGAGCAGAGAACTTAAAACTATATATATATAGTTTTACTATTTTACTATTATATATATATAGTTTTAAGTTCTCTGCCACGGTCAACCAATGGCTGTGCCGAAAAAAATAAATTAATGGCCGCTGATTGTCACCGCTTCCCTTGCCCCTGTAGCAGCTTCGCCTACAACGTGCGTAAATATGTATGTATGTATCGTATGAGCATGAATACATATCGACGCAGATTTTTGTCACGGAAAAATATTTTAGACAAATATTATAAATCGGCAACTCATATGTTGCCACTTTTCTCACTTCTTTCTTCAAACAAACACCAGAAGATGTTCAATTTATGAATTTTAGCTTTTGCCATAAAATAAAAGGCAAAAATTAGAAATAATTTCTGTCGAGATTCGAACCCGCGCGCTCGTAGTGACTTCTCAAGCGGTTACCATTAGCACCACCATTGACACTTAAATTGCGTTGTCCTAATTATGGTTTGGTTATGCATGAAGAAATATACAATGGATCGCCGATTGTTACCGCTTTCCTTGCTGCTGGAACAGCATCGCCTATACGGTAGCGTAATTATGTATGCATATGTATGAGCTTGCATATATATCGACGCAAATTTTTACGAGCCACGGAAAAATTCTTATTTTAGAATTGACAAATATTGTAAATCGACAAGAGCTATATTGCCACTTTTCTCACTTCTTTCTGTGAAGAAGCATCAGAAAGTTGTTCAGTTTATGATTTTTAGCTTTTGCCATCGTCGCGAAAAGACACTTGTAGGCAAAGGCATGCTCGGGGAGATGTTACGGCGTCTGTTTGTATGAATGAAGCGAGGTCGCTTTTGGCATATGCGCCTGCGTTTATGAATGAAATCGTTTTTGTTGTAAAATTTACTACATTTGGGCTTCGCCAATTCGGCTGCCATATAGACTTGTGATGCTTCTGCTATTTAGGCAATTGTTGTTTTTGTAGAACAATGCTTCAATTTTTTGTTGGTGACATACTCACATGTGTACGCATATGTGTATTTGTACGCTTGTGCATTATTTGTTCGGCAATGTCTACAAATATATGTACATATAAGTATATATGAATGTATGAACATGCAGATCAATACGCGCACATATTATATTATACATTGATAAGTGATAAAATCATGATTTGA
Organism: Bactrocera correcta; assembly: GCA_027475135.1. NCBI lineage: Eukaryota > Metazoa > Arthropoda > Insecta > Diptera > Tephritidae > Bactrocera > Bactrocera correcta. The sequence continues at coordinate 79,031,116 of CM050322.1, read as the reverse complement.
ATTTCTGAACGCGCACATGCGCATGCATGCAATCATATGAACAGATAATAAGATTATGATATGAGCATGTGCAGATAATATGATGTATGTACATATATGTATGTATATTGTTGTGATAAATTTAATTTCTATTAGTAGGAAATATAATACAAAAATATTTATTAGTATAGTATATTATGTAAAAATCAAAGAAAATTATTAAATATGCAAGTCCAAATTGACTATAAATATTACTATGCATGCATTCATACAAAATTATAATCATATCATAATTATGTTTACATGTCAATATTCAATTGCCGACGGCAAAACGCAAAAGCATACATATGTACATATGTATTTGCATACATTGCGATTCCCAAGTTGAAAAATTGAAGCATGAAAATATCACAATGCTGTTGTTGGGAGTTTCAAAAGGAGCATGCATACATATATTTATGTCTCTTCATATTCTTGGGTATGTGAGACAGAGAATATAAAAAAATGTCTTTATGTTCTCTAGTGGGAGAGGTTTGTTTTGTACACATTTTTCGCTGTTAAAAATGAAATAAATATAAACAAGCAAAACGAAATTCTTCGTGGGCATGCTTACATATATTTATCTCTGTTCATATTCTCGCTTTGGCATATATGCATGTCATCATATGCCGTAAATACATATATTTATTTCTCTTCATCACATTCTCAGTCGAGTATGTGGAGAACTGTTAAAAATGCTAACATTTTACAGGGCGAATTCTGTGCTTGTGAGGTGAATTCCCTACTATAAATCTAACGAATGTTCGACATCGAACCTGCACCTTCTCTATACTTTACATTCTCTGGACAGATTGGACAGTTAAAATTGTAGATTATGTACAATTTAAGCAAGTTGCATGAAATTTACAAACAGTTGGAATTGCCAGAGAATGTAAGTATAGAGAAGGTGCAGGTTCGATGTCGAACATTCGTTAGATTTATAGTAGGGAATTCACCTCACAAGCACAGAATTCGCCCTGTAAAATGTTAGCATTTTTAACAGTTCTCCACATACTCGACTGAGAATGTGATGAAGAGAAATAAATATATGTATTTACGGCATATGATGACATGCATATATGCCAAAGCGAGAATATGAACAGAGATAAATATATGTAAGCATGCCCACGAAGAATTTCGTTTTGCTTGTTTATATTTATTTCATTTTTAACAGCGAAAAATGTGTACAAAACAAACCTCTCCCACTAGAGAACATAAAGACATTTTTTTATATTCTCTGTCTCACATACCCAAGAATATGAAGAGACATAAATATATGTATGCATGCTCCTTTTGAAACTCCCAACAACAGCATTGTGATATTTTCATGCTTCAATTTTTCAACTTGGGAATCGCAATGTATGCAAATACATATGTACATATGTATGCTTTTGCGTTTTGCCGTCGGCAATTGAATATTGACATGTAAACATAATTATGATATGATTATAATTTTGTATGAATGCATGCATAGTAATATTTATAGTCAATTTGGACTTGCATATTTAATAATTTTCTTTGATTTTTACATAATATACTATACTAATAAATATTTTTGTATTATATTTCTTACTAATAGAAATTAAATTTATCACAACAATATACATACATATATGTACATACATCATATTATCTGCACATGCTCATATCATAATCTTATTATCTGTTCATATGATTGCATGCATGCGCATGTGCGCGTTCAGAAATTCAAATCATGATTTTATCACTTATCAATGTATAATATAATATGTGCGCGTATTGATCTGCATGTTCATACATTCATATATACTTATATGTACATATATTTGTAGACATTGCCGAACAAATAATGCACAAGCGTACAAATACACATATGCGTACACATGTGAGTATGTCACCAACAAAAAATTGAAGCATTGTTCTACAAAAACAACAATTGCCTAAATAGCAGAAGCATCACAAGTCTATATGGCAGCCGAATTGGCGAAGCCCAAATGTAGTAAATTTTACAACAAAAACGATTTCATTCATAAACGCAGGCGCATATGCTAAAAGCGACCTCGCTTCATTCATACAAACAGACGCCGTAACATCTCCCCGAGCATGCCTTTGCCTACAAGTGTCTTTTCGCGACGATGGCAAAAGCTGAAAATCATAAACTGAACAACTTTCTGATGCTTCTTCACAGAAAGAAGTGAGAAAAGTGGCAATATAGCTCTTGTCGATTTACAATATTTGTCAATTCTAAAATAAGAATTTTTCCGTGGCTCGTAAAAATTTGCGTCGATATATATGCAAGCTCATACATATGCATACATAATTACGCTACCGTATAGGCGATGCTGTTCCAGCAGCAAGGAAAGCGGTAACAATCGGCGATCCATTGTATATTTCTTCATGCATAACCAAACCATAATTAGGACAACGCAATTTAAGTGTCAATGGTGGTGCTAATGGTAACCGCTTGAGAAGTCACTACGAGCGCGCGGGTTCGAATCTCGACAGAAATTATTTCTAATTTTTGCCTTTTATTTTATGGCAAAAGCTAAAATTCATAAATTGAACATCTTCTGGTGTTTGTTTGAAGAAAGAAGTGAGAAAAGCGATTTATAATATTTGTCTAAAATATTTTTCCGTGACAAAAATCTGCGTCGATATGTATTCATGCTCATACGATACATACATACATATTTACGCACGTTGTAGGCGAAGCTGCTACAGGGGCAAGGGAAGCGGTGACAATCAGCGGCCATTAATTTATTTTTTTCGGCGCAGCCATTGGTTGACCGTGGCAGAGAACTTAAAACTATATATATATAATAGTAAAACTATATATATATAGTTTTAAGTTCTCTGCTCTGACCGTGGCAACGGAGATGCGAAAAGACGCGTGCGACACTTGTTATTATGAATGTATTTATGTACATATGCATGTGGCTCGCATTTGCTTTCGTAAACATACAAATGCGCCAAAGAAATAATATAAGTATGTATGTATATGCCATAGGAATTCTATTGGTACAAATATGGAAATGATAACGAAATAATGCGAATATGCATATTTCATGAAGGTCATTAATTTTTTTGAAGAAATGAAGTTCATTTTACACATCTTCACTTTGTAATAGTGGAAATAAATATTAATTTATTTAAAAATTAAACAATAAAAAAAGAGAAATAAAATTAAAACATTTTTTCCTAATTTTTCCCGATTTTGTAAAAAAAATGTGACAATGGTTCATATAATACAATATAAACATGCATATGTCACTCAGAGAATGCTTTTTTACATTCTTTATGTGACTTTGTATACTTTTCTACAAAGCAATTCTCTTTATTTATTCGCAGTCATTTTACATATATTTCTGCCACTGCACGTGCTCAAATCTGCTAAATAGCAGCGAATATGGTGAATTCCCTACAATGATTCTATCAGCTCTGTTAGCCGCGCAATCGAACCATCATACAGATTTCGATTTGCACCTTCTCTATAGTTTTAAGTTCTCTGATCTGTCGACACAGCATTGTGTTGTTGGTAAAAAATCCGAGCTGTGCCGAAAAAAATAAGCAAACGATCGTCTATTGTCACCGCTTCCCTTGCCGATCTAACAGCTTTGCCAACAAACTTGCGTAAATATGTATGAATATAAATTATTGCCGGTTACATTGAAACGACAAAAAAATTATTTTTTTGGTCAAAAATGACCTTTATTGACAAAACGTTCTCTTAAGACTAATTACATTTTTAATTTATCCCTTATTTATAACTTAAAAATTACTTATGCTAGCACTATTGACTTATTTGTGTCGCGTAATTCTGCGTATGCCGGATGTTGATTTGCAATTGCTGCAATGCTTGCATTACTGTTGGTCGGCCTGGCTGTAGTTTACACTGCGCGTGCCGGATGTTATTTGGAGTTCCTTCATCATCTCAAGGCTGAGAATTTCTTCCTCTCTGTTCGATGGGATATTTGACTGTAGGATTGCGGGTAATGGTTTGCTAGTTAGTGTTTCGTTAAAGGAGTGTTTTTGGTTGTCGATTAAAACTGTGGAATTGCGATATTGAACGGCGTATGATCCCACAAGATTTATTTTCTGATTATCAATTTGAATTGTGCCATTATACTGGTTTAATAATATGATGCCAGGGAAGATGTTTTCTATCGATGGGATGTGCTGGTTATTTATTTGAGTGCATTCTGCTGGTTCGCTTCTGAGTAATTGCGGGACACAAGTAGTGTTACTAATATCTATCATATTCTTATAGTTACAAATTCTTATATGATTATTTTCATTACATTTTGTTTTTATTCCAAATACTATTATTATTAATTATTATTATTATTTTATTTATTACTACTTGATTATTATTATTGTTTATTATATTATTTATTTGATTATCTAAAATTACTAAATCGTCATGATCGGGATTTCCCGCGATCCATTTCCAGACTTTTCCTATTGTATCTATGGATTTTTTAAATCTTTTGGGTCGTAGTCTATTTAGGTAAGTTTGGGTAAGGGTTAATTCATTTATCAAGATGGGTAGAAAGGGATTTTCTGATGTTATCTTGGTTTTAATAGTGTTGTCCATTTCGTCGAGTGTCATTTGAAATGCGTCTAGGTCTACTTTATGTATTATTCGGTATGTTCCTGTTTGTATTCTAGTCAATCCTGTATCGAATGTTGCTAATTGTGAATTTGTATAGTCTATTATTTTAAAATCTGCGTACACTAGGTGCACAAAAAACCTGCAAGGTAAAAGGAAAAAAAATTACTATTGTCTGATGTTGCTTTTATGTACCGTCCGTCCTTTTTCAGTGATTACTACACTGGATTTGTCTTCCTTAACTGTTTCCTTTCTATATTTTGCTGTAAGTTTGGACCCTATTCGTTTATTTATTCTGACATAAATTACATCTCCAGGAGTATATATTTTCATAGGGTTTCGTGTTTTATTATGGTTTTCTAAATCTTTTGCCTGTCTTCTCCGAAGGGTTTCTATATTTTCCTGTCGTGCATTTTCATACTGCTCTGGGTCTACTGTAACACGTCTGCCAAAAAATGTCTCTATGGGTCGTTTCCCTGTTGCGGAATGTATGGTGTAGTTATATTCGTATGTACATCGGTCTAAGAGTTCTTGGAATGAGCGGTGTGTGCGTTCTGTTTGAAGGCAGCGCATAATTTCAGACAGGGTAGAGTGAAATCTTTCTACTTGTCCGTTAACTGTGCTTGTGTATGGGGGAGTTTTAAAAATTTTAATACCTAGTTGGTCTTCGACCATAAATTGTATGGAAGCTGAATTTAAAGATTTCTCATTGTCGATAACTATTGTTTTGGGTATACCAAAAGCGAAAAGTATTTGACGTAAAGGTTCTCTGATATCTTCTATTGATTTTGACTCTATTATTTTGACTTGAGAATTTATCTACTGCTGTTAGAACTAATTTTTTTTCCGTACTGTAAATATCTATATGCACAATTTCTCCAGGGTATTGAGGTATTGGGGTTTCTAGTAGTTGCAGTTTATTAGGGTTGCGATCATACTTGTTTTCCTTGCAGACTCTACACTGTTTAATTATATTTTCTATTTTTGCTTTCATCTTTGGAAAGTAACATCTTTGTATTAGTTGTTTTTTATTTTCGTCTCTATTCCTATGTGCTCGCTTGTGTTCGTTTAGTATTTCCTCGTTTTGTGCATCCTCACTTGTTATGTCCTTTACTTCTGTTTGGGTGTAACGAATTTTATAATTACTAAAGTGCAGTGGGTAAATTTCCTTCAGATGTAAATATACCATTATCACTGAGGGGTTAAGGTATCGTTTCAATAGTGAAGTTAAATTCTCTGTTGAAAAGTTGGGTTTAGTTATTATATGTCTATGGTAGGTCGGGAACGGTATTTTAAACTGGTAGCTGTCTTCGTCTGCTAACGAGATCCAAATTTGATTTTTGAATGCATTTATGGGTCCTTCGACTGCTGGAATTAGATTGTGTGATGAGCTTTCGTCGGAATGTGTAGCAACTGATAGGGAGTTTACTTCAAAAGGCCTGGATAATGTATCTGCAACTACATTGGCTTTCCCAGGTTTGTATTTTAATTCATAGTTGTATTCTTCTAGTATGGCTTTCCATCGCTTTAGTTTGGAGTTATTATTTTTATTACTGAGAGCGTATGTAAGTGGTTGGTGGTCTGTATGTATTACAACTTTTGCTGTACCGTATAGATAGTTTCTAAATGAGTTCAGTGCCCATATAATGGCAAGCATTTCTTTTTCGTTGACTGCGTAATTTTCTTCGGCCTTGTTCAATGTTCTTGAAATAAAGTTTATTGGTTTGCCATTTTGCTCTAAAACGGCGCCTATGGCATACTTTGAGGCGTCAGTAGTTAAGTCAAATTCTTTCTTGTAATCGGGATATTGTAAAATTACGTCTTTAGACGTCAGTGTGGATTTAATTTTGTTGAATGCAGATTTAGCTTCCTCATTTAGATTTATTTGGATTTTTTTCGAGGTTCTTTTCGACATTCTTCCTTCCTCACCTCTAAGAAGGGATGTAAGTGGCTTGGCCAATTTGGCGTAATCCTTGATAAATCTTCTATAATATCCAGATAAGCCTAAGAATGATCGTAAGTCCTTGATCGTCTGGGGTATGGAAAATTTAATATTGATTGTACTTTGGAAGGGTTTGTAGAAATTCCTTTGGAAGATACAACGAATCCTAGGAATTCGACCTGCTTTTTGAAGAATTCGCATTTATCGATTTGAACCTTCATGTTTGCTTTACTGAGGGTATCAAAAATTGTGTCTATGTGTTCGGAGTGTGATTTTTCGTCTTTACTGAATATAATTATATCGTCTATGTATACATAGCATATTTTGCCTATGTATTGTCTTAGTATATCGTCAAGCGTCCGTTGAAATATGGCCGGGGCGTTTTTCAAACCAAACGGAAGTCGGGTGAACTCATATTTTCCATTGTTCACTGAAAATGCTGTTTTTTCCACGTCAGATTCCTTAAGAGGAATTTGATGGAAACCGCTTTTTAAATCAATCACAGAGAAAATTCGGTTTTCTCCTAGTTGGGAGAGAACTTCATTTATTTCAGGTATTGGATACCTATCTCCAACTGTAACTGCGTTTAGCTTCCTGTAATCTATAACCATTCTAAATTTGTTTTTGCCAGATGCGTCCTCTTTTTTAGGCACTACCCATACAGGTGAGTTATAGGGTGATCTTGATTGTCGTATGATACCGTCGTCTAATAGTTTCTTTACTTGCTTTTCAATTTCCTCTTTAAGGCTAATAGGATAAGGGTAGGACTTGGAGTATATAGGCATGTCTGAATTTGTTCGAATTCCTGCAACTACTTTTGTTGTATAGGTTAGTTTTTCGTCCGGTTCCGAAAATAGATTTCGGTGCTTTTGTACTAGTTTCCTAATTGCTTGTTTTTCTACTGTACTCATATGTTCGTCGCGGATATGTATTAAGTTAACGTCCTGTACACTATATTGTCTTAGATAGATTCTTTTCGTATTTGCTAATACCATGTAATTTTCTTTTGTGTGTATGATTGCTGAAAGTGCTTTTAAGCTATCGTTTCCTAATATGGCATGGAAAGTCTTAAGTGTGGGTAGTAGAAAGAATTTGAGTCTGCAATTTTCCAAGTTGAAAAGGTTTAAAAATGTGTGTTGTGTAATTTTTATTTTTCCTCCAACTGAGTTGGCGAAAAAGGGGTTATCGTTTTCTTTTGCGTTTTTAACTAGACCGGATTGGATATAGTTTTTGTTAGATCCTGTATCCACCAATATGTTAAGTATTTCGCCGCTCTTCGTTTTGCATCGAAAATAGGGAAACGAAGAGCTATTCAGTCTAAAAAATGTACGTCCGTTAGGTCATATGGTTCTTTGTCTAAATTATTGTAAGCTGTTTCCTGACTGTAAGCTGTTTGTTGGGTGTTGTCGTATTGGTCATAATGTTGGTCTTCATGGTATGGATCGTAAGTTGTTTCGTCCGTGTCTATATGAAAGTTCCTTTGAGCTTTCGCTGGGGGGTGGTTGATCATGGATGCATTCAATGGTCGTTTGCCAGTTTCTTGGGGCTTAGGGCGGTTCACATAATTTACCGCTCTTGTTCTGACGCTTTCATCCACGTCCATGGGTTGAGGAGGTTTAGGTGGCCTTGGGGGAGGATAGTTTGGTTGTTGGTTATATGGATATCTAGAGTGGTTATAGGAGTTTTGTTGTTGGTAGCTATTGTGTGGATTCGAATTTGAATTTTGATATTGCTGGGAGCTATGGGGACTCAAATTTGGTTGGCGATAAGTTTGCTGAGGGTGAGGTATATAGGCTAATTCGGGATAGAATCTTGATTCGGGAAATCGTGAGTTTAATGGTTGTACCTGCCTTGCCATGGGGGGTTGTTGTCTAGGAATGAAAGAGTTGAAACTTTGATGTCTGGGGACTGATGGTGCATTTAACGCTTGGTTGTTGGCATGGTGTGCTCTAAAGCTTTGATTTTCCAGCTTTAGACAAAGGTGTAGTGCCTCTGGTAAAGTCTTGGGTTCTTTTATACCCAGAAGCCTCGGGAGGTCACCGGAAAGTCCTCTCACAAAGGTATCCAGGGCCTTGGCACGGTAGTTGTCCGTTAGTAGATGGACTGCCTCCTCGCCAATTTCCATGCATCCTATTTTGTTAAGTATTAGGGATAATTGACTATAAACCTTCTGATAAAATTCGTTTATAGAGCTCCTTCCCTGAATAAGGCACGTCATTTGATATTCTAGAGTGCCTATGTCGCGTTTATCGGCATAGTGGGTGGTCAGACAACGGGAGATGGCTGTCCAATCCAAGGGGGTGTTGTATGATTCTAACGCTACGTCCGCTTTTCCAACAATTTTGTTCCGGATTACATTAAAAATTCCGAAAAATTTTGGGGTGCTCTTTAAGGGTTCGTATATCTTTATAATTCGCTCGACACTTTTTTTCCATGAGCTGAACTCAGAGGCGTTTCCTGAGAATTCTCTCAAGGATCGTACGACATCTGGGACTTTATCCATTTCAGCCATATTGTTTTGGAATTGTTCGTCTATCGTTTGGTCCGTAATGACCGGGTTTATTTTATTATTAAGAATATTATGGACTACATTAGGTACACTTGCCTCTATTGCTAAAGTTACCATGTTTTTTATCATGTTCGCCAATTCTGGCGGAATTGTGTTATTAGGGCCTGACGGTGCTGTTGATGCAGCAGGAGGATTAATCCCAAGTACGGGGGGTCTAATTAGATTGTTTGGATTTGCCATTTTTAAATTCTATTATTATTTTTCTTTCAAAAAATTTTTATACCACTATTTTAGTTTGAATATTTATATTTTTTGTTATCCCTTCTAGGAAGGGGGCTTTTTTACCCTGGAGGGTCCGGTCAACTCCTGAGTTGGCTACGGAATCGCAGAGTTAAGCAATATTATTTTCAGTTTAGTTTATGTTATTGGCTGTACAAGCCGTATTTTATTTTTTGGTTATTTATATTTACTTACACTATGGTTTCACTTAATAATTTATTTATTATTAATAACAAAAATTTTTTTCCTAAACTTTTTCCACAATTTTTCCTCTCTGGTCTTATAATTAATTATATTTCTTATGCTACTTACACTATATACAGCTTCATGATGATCCTCGAAACCGATGAGTGTGTATTTGTCCTGTTCCGTGTTTGTACTGGGGTACACTTTCTCACACTGTTTTTGTTTTTGTAGGCTTTTTGCTGCTGTTCCTTGTCGGTGTCGCTGGAGCGTCCAGGAAGGATTTTCCTATCCTTTTCACGCTCTTTATGTGTTGGTTACTTTTTTATCCTTTAATCCGCTCGGCCTGTGAGACCACTTGTCACCAGTTAAAGGCTAACCTTGTCTTTTCCGCGGCGTTTTTTTTTAACGGCACTTTTAACTTTCGCGAACCGAACAAGCTTTCTTCTTTAGCTCGGGCGCCAATTATTGCCGGTTACATTGAAATGACAAAAAAATTATTTTTTTGGTCAAAAATGACCTTTATTGACAAAACGTTCTCTTAAGACTAATTACATTTTTAATTTATCCCTTATTTATAACTTAAAAATTACTTATGCTAGCACTATTGACTTACTTGTGTCGCGTAATTCTGCGTATGCCGGATGTTGATTTGCAATTGCTGCAATGCTTGCATTACTGTTGGTCGGCCTGGCTGTAGTTTACACTGCGCGTGCCGGATGTTATTTGGTTGATTGCTTAACCAGCATTATTCTGCTTATGGCAGTTAACTTTAGTGTTGCTAACTTATATACGTATGAGTCTGCATACATATCGACGAAGATTTTTGCGAGCCATGGAAAAATATTTTGGAATTGACAAATATTATAAATCGACAACAGAATGTTGCCACTTTTGTCACTTCTTTCTGTGTTTTGCGAGTTTGCGGGGTTGACACTTTTTCCTTCTAGCAAAATATCAGAAATTGTTCAATTTATGATTTTTAGCTTTTGCCATCGTCGCGAAAAGACGCTTGTAGGCAAAGACATGCTCGGGGAGATGTAATGGTGTTTGTTTTTATGAATGAAGCAAGTTTGCCTGTTGAAAGTGCGGTTGCGTTCATGAATGAAAATATTGTTGTTAGGCGTTTTTCTAGAAATTTGGGCATCGACTGTTTGGCTGCCATATTGACTTATGACGCTGCTGATGCCATTTGAAACCATTGTTATTTTTGTAGAACAACACTCGTAATTTTTGCGACTGACATATCTACATGTGAACGCATGTAAGTAAGTATGTATGTTGTGTATGCGTTATTTGTGTGGGAATGTCATTCGCACATATTTACATGTGTACACATATTTGAATGTTGGTTTGCGTATACATTATTTGTTCGGCAATGTCGTATACATATGCATATACATACATACATATAGAGCAGTGCGCGTACATTTTTTACCGATAAAGGATAACATCACGATTTGAATATGAATTGTACTTATGTACATACTGTGAGCGTCAAAAATAAGTAAACAGCAACTCTATCACTATTAAAGTGTTTATTACAACGTATACATATATATATATATAATATCGCATATATACAAACATATTCATATATGAAATTATATTATATTACCAAATATAAGAAATATTTAAAAATTAACTGTTATTCACACATTAACTACGAATATATGTATGTATATTTCAAAAATAGCATTAATTAATGATAATCATATCAATTAATATATTGGCATGTAAGCATATAAAAATATAAGCAAAAGGCCAACATACATATGTACATACGTTTGCAATAGCAATGTATGTTTCTGAGCATAATTTTCAATTAATGCTCAGCTCTGTTCACGCGCCACTGTTAAAAATTTCTCCTTTTTAGCTAGATGTGGTGAAATGCACCCATCGCATTTTGTAGCTTTTGACAGTTTACACGCTTGTCCGTTGTTGGACCTTCTCTATAAATATACGTTCTCTGGTAACACTTACTTCATTTTTTGAGATTGAATAAAGCACCACGTGTAATGTGATGAATTGGTGACCCCGATCTTCGTTTGATTATTTCAGAGAACGTCTATCATAGAGAAGGTTCACGGCGCGAAGAACGTAAAAATATTTTTGGCTAACTCGGCAGAGTTGGAAGAGTCTCACCACAGACAAATTATGAGCGTGTTTCACCACGAAAATAGCAGAATTGAGCATTTTCAGTGTTAGATGGGAAAAATAATGCTAATTCCAATGTAAACAAATTTATGCCTACAGATTCGTTTGTTTCCTATGCGCAACCGACTCGGCATATAATTTTCATATGATCCGTATATATTTGGCATCAAAGCATATACTAAGTACATTAGTATGTACATATGTATGTTAAAATTTACCTACATATGTATTTTATGATAAATTCCATAAAAACTTTGGAAATATGTATGTATATAACTCAATAAGATTTGCATTACAACCTAAATATGCATTTTATATATATACTTAGACTGTGTATTAGAGTGAAGAAGACGTGTTTTTTTGTGTTCTTCGAATCCCTTAGCAAATTCTGCTGTTTACTGGGGAAAAGTTAATTTTATCTTTTGTGTGGAACATCCAGAGAGGCTAAGCCACATAAGTGGAAATCAGGCCTAAAGAAAAAGATAAGTACACTTTGATTTTTGATAATATATAATCATCTGCACTTACGTTTTGTGTTTTCCCTCGCAAATTTTGTGAAAAAATATAATTATTTCCCCTTACAGGAGCGTGCACTTGTTTCTTATTTTTTCATTATTCAACCGTTTTGTTTTCTTTAGTTTGTGATCTATCAGCTGTTCCCCTTCTCGTGTTTTCTTTTGGCGGGTGCATTGCCAACCATCCCAAACACAAGTATCAGCTGTTCCCTTATTTCTTTTTGGTCTTCGCATTGCCAACTATTTTAGTTTTAAGTTAGACAGTAAAGCTAGGTACTTCACAGGTACACATCGACGGGTGTTACCAAACTATTTTCTCGTTGAGGTATGGCCTCCGAAAATAGTATTGGGCGAACACCGGATAATCCCTTCCGAAGAATTTCTAAAATATTGAGAACACCGCCCAATGGTAGAAATGAGGAACCCACCGCTATTGGATCGAATGAGAAATGTGATACTGCCGATCAAGTAAGCAAGGAGAGTAAGCCGGAGGAACTGCAAAGCGGAGAAACGGTTAGCAATTTTAGCAAACTGGGCAAAAAAATAAAGGAATTGGAAAGCATGATGGCGGGTCAAAGACACATTAACCAAACCATGCGCGAACTTGTGAGCAGTATTGGGGCGCTACACGCAAAAGCGGAAAAAGTTGAAAACCCATCGAGAAGAGTGAAAATAGGAAAATCATCTCAAATCACCATTGGTAGAGATGATAATACCACAAAAAGAATGCGAGAGGCATCGGGCTTTCTACCACCCACAAAAAAGCCAAAAAACGTAGCTGAGAAAGAGCAAATATCGTATAGTGGAGCAGTAAAAAACACCCAAAAGGATACCACAACCCTTCAGAGCGCAAATGAAAGATGGGTAGACGTGGTTAAAAAGAGGAAACCGATGGAAAAGAAAATTGAAACCAAACCGGATGCCATTATAATCACGAAGAAAGAAGGGGCATCGTATGCAGATATTCTGCGGAAAATAAAAAGTGACAGCGAGCTTGAGGAGTTGGGTTCGAACGTAACCTATGTTCGGAAAACACTCAAAGGAGACCTGCTTTTAGAACTGAAACATGGAGGAGACACGAAAGCTGAATCCTTTCAAAGCATCTTGGAAGGAGTGGTTGGAGAAATGGCTATGATACAGTTTAAAACCCACAACGTGACCATTGTATGCAAAGACCTAGACGAGATAACAACTCCCGAAGAAATTTGCTCAGCACTAAAAAGGGAGTGTGGAATCCAAAATCTAGAGACAACAAACGTCAAAAGTCTACGAAAAACAAGGAGCGGCACACAAATAGCACTTATATGCATGCGAGCTCAAGATGCTAAGGCCGCACTCAAAGTGGGAAAGATAAAGATTAGTTGGTCAATATGTCGCCTTCGGGAATACTCGCCTATTCCCAGGTGTTACAAGTGTTTCCATTTGGGTCACATGGCTCGTAATTGTTGCAGCTTGACAGACAGATCTTCCCTATGCACGCGTTGCGGATCCGCAGGACACGTAGCAAAGTCGTGCACAAACGTTCCGAGCTGTATGCTCTGCAAAGGGGAGCACTCTGTACTGAGCACGACTTGCCCAAATTACCTCGAGATGATGAAAACGCTGAGTAAATGAAGATACTACAGCTGAATCTAAACCATTGCGCAGCAGCACAAGATTTGCTAGAACAGACAGTCATAGAAGAGAACATTGATGTCGCCATACTAAGTGAACAATACTCCCAGCGTCCGGAAAGCACTTGGATTGCAGACAAAGCTGGCAAGGCAGCAATATGGTCCTGTAAAGGGCAACCTTTTAAGACCTGCTCCAGAGAAAAACATAATTGTTTCACATGGGCGAATATTCAGCGGATTTATTTTGTAAGTTGCTACGCTCGTCCCAGCGCAGCAATTGCAGAATTCAAAGATTTCCTCTTAAGACTGTCTTTAGAAACCAGAGGCAAAACACCCATTATAGTAGCGGGTGATTTTAATGCTTGGTCAAGTGCATGGGGCAGCAGATGCACAAACCACCGCGGAAGGCTAATTCATGAATATCTGAGTCAAAGGCACTTAACAATAATGAACACCGGAACTCGAAACACTTACCAAAAAGGCAATAAAGGATCCATAATTGACATTATGTTTGCAAACGACTCGCTGAGCAGGCACATTAAGTGGGCAGTGTCCGACATATACACAAACAGTGACCACATGGCAATTATAGCGCAAATTTTGTACTCCCGAGAGCAGGAGCTTCTAAGCAGAAACCCCTCCCGAAAGCGAAGTTGGAAACAACAAGAGTTCGACCCAGACCTGTTTGACCTAGTCTGGAGTGCATCAAAGGCATCTGGCGCAGGCAGCGCCGCCCACCTGGTATCAGCAGTTCGAAAAGAACTCGTGGCAGCATGCGATGCAACAATGCGTAGAACGTCACATCACCACAAGCGGCGGCCTGTATACTGGTGGAATGATGAAATTTGCATGCTGAGAAAGCTTTGTCACTCAGCTAGACGGCGTCTACAGCGTAACTGGGGCGAAACTAACGAAAATCGCCTTAGGGAGGAATTTAAATGCTACAAGAGGCTCCTGAAGTCGGCAATTATACGAAGCAAAAAGTCATGTTTTGAGAAGCTGTGTGAGGAAGCAAACCTTGACCCTTGGGGTACTGCATACAAAATATGCATGTCCAGATTTAAAAACAAGCAGCAGCAACCTAAAGATGCCTCTTTTATGGGAAAGGTCGTTGAAACACTATTCCCGAAACACGACCGGATTTCATATGCCAAGCGACGAAACGAAGCTGCAGAGTCACCCCCGTTAGTCACGAAAGAGGAACTATTGGCAATAGCAAGGAAAATCAAAAACACCAAAGCGCCTGGATTGGATGGCATACCAAACCGAGCTCTGAAGGAAGCCATAAGCTTAAAACCCCGAGTTTTCGCTAAAATGTACAACGCTTGTTTAAAGGAAGAGGTATTCTCCGACTCTTGGAAAGTGCAACGTTTGGTTCTGCTCCCTAAACCAAAGAAACCACCTGAAGAACCTTCATCGTACCGACCTCTGTGTATGCTCGACATAATGGGTAAAGTGTACGAAAGCATAATATGAAACCGCCTGGAGTTAGCAATCCAGAAAGCCGGCGGATTATCAGAGAGACAATACGGCTTTATAAAGAAGAGATCCACTATTGACGCACTACGAGAAGTCGTCGATACTGCGAGATGTGCAGTAAGTGGCAAAAGATGGAAAGGTGGCACAAAAAAGTACTGCGCGCTGATTACCTTGGATGTCAAGAATGCGTTCAACTCAGCAAAATGGACACACATAATCAAAGCCCTGGATGGAATATGGGCCCCTGAATACCTCATAAACATAATAACGAGTTATTTTAAAAACAGAAGGCTGATTTTTGAGACGGACGAAGGCACCAAGAGCTACTTTATCTCGAGTGGTGTACCCCAAGGCTCAGTGTTAGGCCCACTATTAAGACGGCAACCAACAGATATTAAACTAGTAGCTTATGCGGATGATCTCATGGTGGTAGCAGTAGCCAAACAACTAGCCGACCTAAGAATTAAATGTAATGAGTGCATAAATGGTCTACGCCAATGGTTCTCTTCTGTGAGTCTGAAACTTGCGGAGGAAAAGACAGAGGTTTTACTCATAAGTACTAGGAAGATAGAAGAACGAATAGAACTCACTATAGGGGAGTGCGAGATTACCTCGCAGCCGCAACTGAAATATCTGGGAGTAATATTGGATTCCAAATTAAAATTTAAAGAACACCTGGAGTATTCTTCCGCGAAGGCAAACAAAATCTATAATGCCCTAACGAGAATGATGACCAATAGAGGCTGTGTGAGTTCCAGCCGGCGATTCTTAATAGCGAAAGCAATGAGTTCCGTAATACTGTATGCGGCACCAATTTGGATACAGGCAATGGATATAAAAGCGTATGCTAAACAAATAATTGCAGTGCATAGGCTTTCTGCAATTCGAGTAATAAGTGCTTTCCGGACTATATCAACCGACGCTGCTGAAGTATTAGCCAGCATGCCGCCCATTGACATCCAGGGAGACGAACTCGAGCGTCTATATCAGCTATCAACGCCTAAAACAGAATCGGCAAGGATCGAGGAGAGAAACAAAAGCACTAAAATGTGGCAAGAGCGGTGGAATTCCTCATCCAAAGGGCGATGGACTCACCGACTTATACCAGACATCCACTCATGGATAGACAGACGACATGGAGACCTAGACTTTCATATGACCCAAATGCTTAGTGGACATGGATGCTTTAGAAGCTACCTTTTCAGATTCCACAACGACGTCAGTCCGAATTGTCCGACATGTGTAGGGTATATAGAAGACCCTGAGCATGTATGATTTTATTGCCCTCGATTTTCGAATACAAGGGAAAAGCTAAAAACTACACTCGGTGGTAGTTTTACGGTCGATAATTTAACGACACTCATGTGTCAGTCGACTGATAAATATATAAATAAATAATAATAAATATATTATAGTAAAACACCCAACAACAACATTTTCAGTCATGAACGCAAGCGCACTTTCAACAGGCAAACTCGCTTCATTCATAAAAGCAAACACCATAACATCTCCCCGATCATGCCTTTGCGCACAAGTGTATTTTCGCGACGATGGCAAAAGTTAAAAATCATGCATAGAACAACTTTCTGATGTTTCTTCACAGAAAGAAGTGTGTAAAGTGGGAACATAGCTGTTGTCGATTTATAATATTCAATTCTAAAATATTTTTCCGCGACTCGCAAAAATCAGCGTCGATATGTATGCACGCTCATACATTTTCATATATACTTACACAAGTTCCGTGATAAAGCTGTTACAGCGGCAAGGGAAGCGGTAACAATCGGTGATCGTTTGTTAGTTTCTTTCGCGTCTCGTCGCGTCAATGCTTCGACAGATTGATGTGCAGAACACATAGAACGCGACAGACTGCAAGCGCCATCTGAATCTGATATTGAAATACACACATTCTTAAGGACACAGTTATTTAGACAGCTGCACAACTACATAGTTGTGACCATAAGAACGTGTGTATTTTAATATTTGACAGATGTCGCTTGCAGCCTGCCCCGCTCTATGTGTTCCGGGCGTGACTCTTTGAGTTTCGGCCATTGATTGTCCGTGACAACGGAGATGCGAAAGATGCGTGCGACACTTGTTATTACGAATGTATGTACATTAGGGTGTGTCATTCTGGGACAACCTTTTTTTTCAACTATGCTATCTATGCAAAAATATTAATTTACTAATGAAAACATAAAATAAATTTAAATATTTGTAGGAAATAAATATATGTATATGTGCATACATGTATATATTGCACACACACATTCATATATATACATATAGATAGAGAGAAAGAAGTTTTACTTCAGTCGTGCGGTCATAAGCACACTCTATTTTTTTTATATCTATCCCTTTCCAGATCCACAGCGAACAACTTCTGATTTCATGAAGATTGGTTCCGCCGTTCTCGAGCGTCAGCGTTACTAACAAACAAACAATCATTTTTACTTACATACATATGTAGATATCTATGTATGTCTGTACATACATATGTATGTATCTACAAAATAAAACGTTTGTGTGGGAAAAAGAAAAGGGCTGATTTTTGGGGTTTCCAGCAGCTTTCGTAATTTTTTCTTACACAAGAACCTTCTCCTAATAATAACAAATACAACAAAACAAAATCAGCCAAATCGGTTCAGCCATTCACGCGTGATGCCGTGTCAACGAAAACGGTTTCATTTTTATATATAAGAAGATATAACAAAAAGAAAAGTAGGAATTTATTCGGAATTATCCGAGCCACAGTACAATATAGTACAAGAGAAACAAATAGAAATGTTTTCAAATGATAAACAATTTTAGTTTATAAAGAGCACAATGAGAGCACAGGATATAGAAACAGAAGTGGAAGCTGTTAAACAAATTTCGTTGTATCATATTGGAGAAAGTATGCATTCGGGCATACAAGAAACATATAATCAACATAGAAATAAAATTGATTATCCTAAATTAGGAGAGTTAATAAAAATAGTAATTAATCAATGCGAAACAAGTCAAGAAGTAAAATATGATAGGAGACCTCTTAAACAAAAATTTTTTCATACAGAAACGCCTATGTAATAACACCTATGTAATAAAAAGGTTCCATTTTTAACAATTATAGATAAATTTTCCAAATATGAAGTAGCATATCCTTTAAATGATAGAAATCATATTACATTCATCGAACAATTAGAAGACTATTTTACCAAAATAGGAAAACCGAAGAAAATAGTAGCTGACAATGAAATTAATGCTACAGGAATTAAGGAATTTTTAAATAATGAAACTATAGAACTCCATTTAATAAAACCCAACAGTCATACGGGTAATGCAGATATTGAAAGATTCCATAATACAATTTCAGGAAAATTTAGAATGTTATATAAATTAAATAAAAATGTATCAGTTAAGTAGCTAATTCAAAAAGCTATTAGGAATTTTAATGATAGATTTCATTCTACAATTAAATTCACACCCAACGAGGTACATAACAATAAAATAGATAAAGAGATAGTAAGAAAAAATTTAGAAAAGCAGAAAAAAAAGACTATCAACAAACTAAATAGGAACAGAGAAGACTATACAGAACAAAGAACAGCCTAAATATAGAAACAAAATAAATATAGAAAACAAAACTTAGAAAAAATCCATACTACGAGTAGTAATATAAAAAGACCTTTAAAATTTGCGGACTTGGATAGTGTGGACAGTAATAGCTTTCATGACACAACATTGTGACGGGACAATAGATATAAAGGAACAATAATTGCAAATAATACATTTCTAGTATTTGGAATAAAAATACCAAAAAATTTTGAAAATGTAAAAATACGAAAAATTATCTCAATACCTAAGAAAAATAGAAGAAATATTTACCTACAAAAATAAAACATTAATATTTGAAGTTATAAATCTTTAGAACAAATGAAAATAAGCAAACATTGTATTTTAAGAAATAATTGTAATCTTGTAAAATGTAAAGAACTCGAAATAATACAATTAAATGTAAAAACAGTTCTTATTAAAAATGCAAACACTTTAAAAATTAATAATACATGTAATCAAGAATTACCATTAATAAGTGGAAACTATGTAATAAAGTTTAATAATTGTTTAATTAAAATTAATGACTATTGTTTTTCAAATTTTGTCGAAGATATAAAAGAAAATATTGTAACATAAAAATATAATGACAGTCAGAATTTCACGAAAATAATTACTTTTGACGAAATAGTAGAAGAACATTAATTAAATATGGAAAACATTTTTAAATTGAAAATACATTCGAAAATATCTCACATTTGCAACATGTTAAGCATAATTACAATTATATTAATAGCTATTGTCATTATCAAAAAGCACAAATAGATAAAAATTATATTAAATAAAAGAATTCAGGAGAATTCTGCTATAAAGGGGGGAGTAGTTACATGTACGAGTACGTATGTAAAGACACCAGACAATGCATTTCATAAATACGATGAACTGTTAAAGCAAATTGCAACATAACACCATTTCCGGCTTTTGGAATTTGCTTAAACAAATAAAGTAACCAAAATATAATTTAACAAGCGAAATTAATAAGAATTATTGGAATTAAAAAAATTATGCTTATTCAGCCATAATATGTTAAAAGTAAGTTAATATTATCAACAAGCAAGTTGTAATTAGAATAAGCTTCATTTTAAGTCAATTTAATGAAATAGAGTAGTCTGTTCTTGATCGCCAACAACGCCACCTTGTTGCAATCTAATTTGATTCTTTTGACTTTTTTTAAAAACCCGTTTACCACGATTCAACACATAATTCGCGCGACCCAAAAGTGCTGCATTGAATGCACGGTCATGTCATGGATAATATGATACGAGACTCTTTGAATCGAGAGAGAGCTGTCAAAACTCGCATTTTTTATAACATTTGCCAATGAAGCCACTGCTGAAAAATATTAGACTGGGCATTTTAGAAACTACTTTTGGGCATTTTGCAATTTCCACACTATCACTGAGGTATGCAAATAGCGCGTTACCGATATTATTTTTGGGTGCTCGGTTCCCCAGTAGGCCTATATCACCCATATACAACATAAAATATATATATATATATGTACATATTAAAAATAAATACATAGTTAAGAAATTAAAAGAATATATATAAATATCAGAATCCAAAACAATTCATAAAAAATATCACAATGTGTATGCTACAAAGTACTAATATGTAGATAAATAAATACATTTCTTATAACTAATGTAACAATTTAAAATAATAAATGAACAGAAAAACAAAACAATTCATAATGTAACCAATTAATGTAATAAAAAAAACAGAAAAGCAAAACAATTCATTTAAAAATATCACAAATTGAAAATATATGTATTCAATACATACATATATATACTTAATTGATGTAACTTAAAATAATATTTACAGAAATATACATATACACAATGCCAAAGTTTCCCAGAACCCAGTTTCAAATAACAAAATATAATTAAAAAGACGAAACAAGAAGCCGAAATGTACAAATTTTGAAGCTATTTTTTTCTAAAAATCCTACATATGTGATACACATAATATTTTTGTTTTATAGTGAGGTCTACTAAGATTCCTATTGAAAAACTTAAGGGCGAAAAATATACGAATCCTAATATATAATGCTAGATTAGCATTACTGTCGCTTTTATTACAACATTTATAAGGGCTGACATGCTTCATTTTATCGAATAATAACTGCCCTACGCCTATCTTGTGACAAATGCTATCAAATTCCCTAACAAAAATTATTTCTATTTCTTTTAAGTAATCTAAAAATCCCTGAGGCGGCTTAATTAAATTGCATCCCAATTTGCCTTTCTTGCATAAAGAGGTATTCGACTGGAAAGTCATCTCCTAAATAAGGTAAGGGTTGAGAGCAAGTGTGTACCCTAAATATTTTTAAATAAAAATAGCCACTAACATATGCAAATACATTGTCTCTAAAAAAATCTCACTCAACATCATCTACCTCGAAGTTGCTGTCTAATCCTAGCCTATGGAACGAATGTTCAGGTCGTGGAAGTCCCTGGAACTCTTGCCACGATAAGTCCTGGATTAAACGGTCATTACACACACTTTCTATTATTTCATTCGAAATGTTAGGAGAAAAGCTTTCGTTGGGAGCTGTCGGTTCGCAGTTTCCGTTGGTTACCAAGTTGGCGTAACGCAACCCCCATGATTTTTTTTAAACCAATTGCAGAACATATAAAGTGTTATCCTTACACATCTGCCACCGCCCCTTCTGATTTGTCTAAAATAATTTTCAAGGTTGTCCTGGCATAATCGTCTTGTCTGTACATGTTGAAAACCTGAGCGTGACAAGAATCGCCACAATCGTTTTAAACTATTTATATTAAGGATCCAACCCTTATGATAGTTGAAAGATGAAGTGATGTCAGCCCCGGTGTCATCGTTAACCATAATCGTCTTTAAAAGTTTAAGAGCCTCATCAAAAAATTGCAATTGTTCGGGTTTTGTTGGGCAAAATAGCTTCAAAATTACTACTATTAAATATGTCAAATAATTTTTTAATAAATAAAATATATTCCGCCGTATTAAAATAACTATTCGAGGATCAAGTCAAATGACCGGAACTATAAATCGATAACATTCCGGAAGCGACTGTGTCACTGAACACTTGACTAGCAAGTTTGGCACTCATTTTTTGAAAATTATTTGGCGCAATATGAGCATCAGACAGTTCTGGTGCACAGCGAATGTGATTTTGCGAATCTTTATTATAAAAGTGCACTATATCGGACGCGATTTAAAATATACTTTATTTTTACAGTTTTCGAGACAAAATCTGGTATTTTTTTAAAAGATGGGGACAATCATTAAAAAATAACACCTCTTTGCCATTTACATTGAAGTATGGGCGCTCTTCGCAAACCCCTAAGACCCTAGCTAAATTGAGAAAGTTAGAACCCTGATGACAAACAAAATGGCATGGATTAAGACCTATGTTTTGTAGCTGGATAATGGACTCAAAAATATATTTTTTGGCTACATCATCTTTACAGGAACCATGAACAATAAAATATGATAGGGGGTGAGACCAAGGTGCTCCACCAATACCTTGGACCATCAGAATCATTGCACTATTACCTATTCTACAAGTGCGATTTTCATCGCTGTAATCCTCAACTCCTACAATTTTATCAAATTTAGGTAAATATTGCATATGACTCTTAAGTGCCATTTTGTCACACAAAATAGACACGAATTTTTGTTCCTGACTAAATCCCCGACTTCTCAACTATAAACATCTAATACTACTGCTATTACATCCTGGATCGCGCCATTCCGAAACAAACTCGTCCAGAGTTCTCTCATCCGGAAACCTAAGGATTGGCTTAAGGTGTCTGTAAGCTAAAGATGATAATAAGTATACGCCTAAAGCCAGTGTTTTAAAATAACTGTCCTATCTACGACCATTGGGATTTCGGTTGAAATTTTTTATACAATTGCGCACTATGGCGTTTATCTGTTGTGGAAAATTATTATTAAAGTGGCCTATTAAATCAAAACCTTCGTCTTTCTCTTTTAATTCCTTCTTTATTCTTCTATATTTCTTTGCTAAATCTTCTAACTGATATTTTAAGTAACTAATTTCCCTTTCCTTTTCTTCTAATTTATTCTTCAAACATAAATTTTCCTCCACCAATTTTTGTTCCCTAAGAGCTCCTGATACCAAACTTAAATTTGTTTGACTACCTATTTCCCTGGAATTAGCTATCCCTAAAAACCCTTCTTCCTCCTGGGCTTCTTTTGCCACGGATGCTAATAGCTGAATTGGTATCATTATTTAGAAAAGGAAAATCTTCCGTTCCCATTTCAATTATTGAATTGGAACTAAAAAGATTTTTATTTTTAAAACTGGATTCCGGCGCATTTGGCAAATGCGTGTCCGGAACAGCATTAAGCCTTAGCTTTTTTTCATCTTCATAGTTAGGGAAAAGTGCCGATCACAGGCAAACAGATGTTTAACTTTGGTGTCTCCTACACCCAACCGATTCAGCCAAATTAAATATTTAATAAAAATACAAATAAAGAAACCCTACACCTTACAACCAAAATCTTATTTATATTTATTTTAATTGAAGCAAATACTATTATACTTTTCTACTTATTAAACTATTATTTATTTTTAAATACTACACGTAATATATATACTATTCTAATTATAATTTTCCTAACAAACTACACTAATTTTTTAAATTATTTCTACACTGAGTACTACAATTAATAATGTGATACAATAAAATTTATTTTTATTTAACATACAAGTACGTAGTAGAATTTAATTACAAATATATTATTACAATATGTACTTAGATTAGTAAATTACATATTTTTAAGAACTACTATACTAACTCTATAAAATATCATGCACAAAGTTTAAATTTAAAAAATGCTATATGCAAATACTCATAATTTTTAACTTTTGGACTAACCTGTCTTTATCCTTTTCCTTACAAGGAAAGTTGAAAATATGCTCTCCGCCTTCGCATCCAACAACACACTTTCTCACTTTTGGCATTTTCACTAAATTACACAAAAATACTAAACTAATAACTTTCAAAAACATATACAAATATTAAAATGCAAAATCATTAATACACACAACACACAAAAATATTCTTTACCAAATATGCGTTCACTTCTATGAAATTTCGTTTCACACTGAATTTGTCAGTTAATTATAGCGGTTTATTTCTGGCATCCCGCCTTTTCTGAAATCAGCTGATAGAAATTCCCTGATCTCCATCGCTGTCAAATAATCAGGGAATGCGTTTGACAGAAAAAGAGAGCCAATGCGAGAGTCACGTATTGAAAAATCTCAAGCTTTTTTGAGATACGAAAAATAGTCGGGACACGTGAAATCACTAGAATTAAAATTCAACGAAAACTTAAACTTACGATATTGCGGCGAAAAATTAGCGAAAGAAAGAAAACGCGTGCGATCTTGATTCCAGTCTAATTACAATTCATTTCTTTATTTTAGCAACTAGATGACTTAGCCTAAATCTTAAAGCTAACGGGAAAAAACAGTTGGAATGTTAGTATGTATGTACAAAGAGGAGGTAAGTATAATTCATTTCGTTAACTTATGGTAATAGATTAGGGTAAGTATATTTAACATTATTAGGGTAAGTATACAATAACATAATTCAATATTTTATAATTTTTCTAATTTAATTTACTTAATTTTAGTTTTAGGTTTAAATATATATTTTGTCGCTTGACGCAACACCGGCCACCTTGACAGGATCAGATTCCTTCAATACCCAGTGGAAGGATGGCCAGTTTGTGGATGGGGCGCTTAATTGTGCCCGTCTTGGTTGCTACTTCTGCGACTCGCACCTTGCCGTCTTGCCCTTCGACGGTTGCGACTACGCGCCCTAGTACCCACTGCTGCGGCGGCACGTTGTCCTCGTGGACGAGAACGAGGTCGTTGAGCTGCATATTGCGTTTGGGGTGCAGCCACTTGTTGCGTATACTTTGGTATACTTTGGACCACTGTCGCCAGAGCTGTTGCTTGAGACAGCAAACAAGTTGCCATCTCTCGCAACAACGAACTGGGTCCACTGGCATCTTCTCTGGGGGTAATGCCCGCAGGGAGCATTCTATTAATAGATGCGCTGGTGTTAACGCCTCGCCGTCGTTGGGATCTTGGCTCAGAGGTACTAGGGGGCGAGAGTTGAGGATGGTCTCCACTTCGGCCAATAGCGTTGAGAGCTCTTCCGTCGTTAGTAGAGCGTTGCCGAGTGCGCGAACGACCAGGTGCGGCGCCCTGGGTGGTATAAAGCCGAAGCTGAATCCTTCTTCGACGGCGAATCCCATTAGCTCTGGAGCTTGCGCTAGAAAGGCTTCCTTCAGCTCGCGCAGCTTGCGGTCGGCGCCGACAAAGTTGGTTGCGTTGTCGCTGAATACTTTCTGTGGCATACCTCGGCGACCAATGAACCTTTTGAGGGCGAAATTAAAAGAATTAGTAGACAGGTCCGAGACTAGTTCTTAATGTACTGCTTTTGAAGTGAAGCAAACGAAAACTGCTATATAAGTCTTTACAGGTGGTCGACCACGTATTTTTAACGTTGTATATATGGGACCACAAAAATCTACGCCACATGTCAGAAAGGGTCGTAACACTCGAAGTCTTTCAACTGGCAAATTTCCCATTATTTAGGTTTGCAACTTCGGCTTGTAATGAAAGCAGTGTGTACAATTTCTTACGGTTCTACTGTAAGCTTCTCTGGCATTAATTAGCCATATGCGTTCTCGAAGAAGCGCAACCAACGCTTTTGCCCCAGCGTAGTGATTTCGAAAGTGCAGGAACCGTAAATAAGTGATAACGAAATGCGAATTTTTATTCAGTAATAATGGAAATTTGGCATAGTATGGGAGCGGTGCATTTAATAGGCGACCTCCTACTCGGATAAATTTAAAGGAAAGTGACGTATCCGAGTACTCATGCAAGAACGGGTTGAGTTTTGCAAGTTTGCGGGTATTGTCATGCCTTTAGTGAGTTTTTGGATTTCACTCGCAAACCCAGAATGTTGAATCACCTGGACAATTTTCAAAAAACTCAAGTTTAACTCGTCTGCCGTCAGAGCTCTTCCCACAGTAGGCATTTTTGGTCGTCTGATCCATCGTAATAAATATGCGACCACGCGAAGCAACTTTTGATGAGAAGAGAATTTTTCTATCAGCTCCATTATAGTGTTATCTTTCACATTTGCAGAAAATGTGACAGCGTTTTTCTTCTTCTCTAAGGCTTCGTTTTCTAGGGAGAGCTGGAAGTGAGCGTTAATTGGCCATAAAGCGGGGTCTTCTAGGAGGAACTGTGGACCGCCAAACCATATAGAATGATTCAATTCGTCCACCTTACAACCCCGAGACACTTGATCCGCAGGATTTTGTTTCGTTGGCACATGTCGCCACTGTACATTGTCAGTCAATTCTTGGATTTCGGACACTTTATTTGCGACAAAGGTTTGTAATGAAGATGGATGCGTTTTTACCCAGTGCAATACAATTTCAGAGTCTGTCCAAAATATAATTTTCTCGAATCGTCGACTCAACAATGGTGCAACTCGTGACCATAATTTGGCAAGAAGATAAGCTGCCGAGAGACGCGGAAGAGACTTGCTCTTCAGCGGAGCCACTCTAGACTTTGCAGTAAGCAGCATACATTTGACACCACTGGCAGATTGGCTTCGTATGTATATGCAGCATCCGTACGGTCTTATTGAAGCGTCAGAGAAGCCATGAACTTGACAAGTAGCAGTCGACTCTAGGTTTACATATCGAGGAATGCTAATTGACGAGAGCTGCAGTAGGTTGGCTTTGAAATTCTGCCAGCTAGTGTCGAGGCGCAATGGAATCGACTCATCCCAATCTAATTTTTGAATCCAAAGCTCTTGCAATAAGATTTTTGCCTTGGTAACTACTGGGGCTAATAATCCAAGAGGATCGAAAAGGCGAGCGGAGACTGACAATATGTTCCGTTTAGTGGCTCGCAGATCATTAAAATTGGCATCCAAAATAAATCGAAACAAATCCTCTTTCGCAACCAGTGGATTCCTAGTGTTTTAAATGAATTTTTGTCATTGAAACTTAATGACTTTTCAGTGCAATCGCTGTCGAAAAATTTAGGGTGGTTCGAAAACCACTTTGTTAAAGTGAATCCTGCCGAGTTTAATATTTTAATTACTTCACTTCTTATAAGATCTAGAGACTCAAAATTTTCAGATCCTGTCAATAAGTCATCGACATAAAAGTCTCTTTTAATGGCCAATGAACCGAGTGGGTATTTAGTTGTATTGGCATCACTGAGCATTTGCAAACACCGTGTTGCGAGAAATGGAGCAGGCGCAGTGCCGTATGTTACGGTGTTAAGACGAAAAATTTGAATTTGCTCAGAAGGATGCTCTCTCCACACAATAAGCTGACAATTTCTGTCTTCTTCGTGCACCATTATTGGCGGTACATTTTAGTAATGTCTGCCGTTAAAGCGTACTTGTGTAAACGAAAACGAAGAAGAGTTGAGTACAATTCTTCTTGGATGGTTGGGCCTACCATCAAAAGTTCATTCAATGAAATTTGAGATGAAGTACGACTCGAAGCGTCAAAAACAACACGTAATTTGGTTGTTGTGCTTTCGGGTCTTAAAACGCATTGATGAGGAATGAAATAGTGTGGCTCACTCGGAATCTTATTGCTTGTTGGGCTCATGTGACCCAGCGCTCTGTATTCGTTCATGAAGTCCAGATACATTTTACAAAGTTCTGGATCTTTCAACGTTCTTCTCTCCAGGGCCTGAAATCGCCGAACTGCGGTTTCATAAGAGTGACCGAGTAACTAACGGTCAGCTTTAAATGGTTGTTTTCACGAAAAATTTTTCACACTCTTTTTGCTCTTGTGTGAATTTGATGCCATTCGTTTCTGAAGGTAATTCTTCCAACGCCGAGAACTTTTGGACCACCAAATTAATTGACGTTAAGTCATCTTCAGATTGGCATAATGTGCTAGTTGCAGAAGGAGGAGGACTTAGATTGCTGGCATATTTGCCAGACACAATCCACCCTAGAAGGGTTTTCTGTAGCGTTGGTTGATTAGGGCCACTTTTAATTTGGCCAACCGCTAACAAATCGAAAAAGGTTTCTGCACCCAATAAGATATAAATCTTTTTTGATTTATGGAATTCTGGATCCGCCAATTTAATATTGTGCGGAATTTTCCAGCCATTAACATTTATGTTATGGTCTGGATGATTAGCCGAAATGCAACGCATTATCCAGAATTCCGCCGAAAATTCGTAATTATTTACCCGCGACTTAACAAACGCGCTTAGTTTTGTCCCCACTTTCGTGTTGGAATTTCCAATTCCTATTATGTATAACGTTTTGTGTTCGCGACGAATCCGCAACTTTTGTGCCAAGTCCTCCGTCATAAAGTTGACTTCGGAGCTTGAGTCCAGTAATGTTCTCGCAGGCAGGTATTCACCATAAATGGTCCTCACTTGTATAACAGCTGTCGCCAACATTACCCGATCCGGCATACTCGCTGTGTGCATGGCATGTGTGGTTGATGGTTGCGAATGAGATGCAGCGGGGAAGGAAATCGGGTACTGGTGTAACAATGTGTGATG
Organism: Bactrocera correcta; assembly: GCA_027475135.1. NCBI lineage: Eukaryota > Metazoa > Arthropoda > Insecta > Diptera > Tephritidae > Bactrocera > Bactrocera correcta. Next base: position 79,002,656 of record CM050322.1, on the reverse strand, counting down.
CGATCGATTGCATACACGACATCGATCCGCTCTGCACTTGGATACCGTATGCCCCTTACGCAAGCAATTTATGCATAAGGGCACCGATTTCACAAACTCGAACCTTTGCTGTACAGGAAGCGCCTTGAACGTGGGGCAGGCAGTTAAATGGTGCTCCTTTGACTTGCATTTTTCACAAGTCGGCTGCTTTGCATCTGCAGCAATTAAAGCAGATTTTGTCCTGTCCATGTGTTGCTGCTTCATGTGGCTCATGCTGGTTGTGGATCCGGATTTCGTCCTCGAACAGGATGCTCCTTCCACTGCTAACTGCTGAAACCTTCTATTCAAAGTTGCTTCGCAATCCTTCCATAATGGTAAGTGATCGTAGTCAAGTTGATCTACCCACTTGGATCGGGTGTCAGAGTCAACCTTTGTCATAACTATATGTATTATAATGGCGTTTGTTATTTGCTTCTCATCGCCCAGAGATAGCAAAGAGTCATAAACAGCAGACACTTCATCAATCATTGATCGCAATGAAGGCGTGGATGGCTTTGAGATGGTTGGAAGCTCAAAAAGTTTAGATATTGTATTGAAAAATATCAAGCACTTATTATCGTAAACTTTTTTGAGACTTGCCAACGCTTTCGGATAATTTTCATCCGACATCTGAAATGCTTTAACTGTTCCCAGAGCCTCTCCAGACAGACAATTTACCAAATGGTTAAATTTTTCTATATCTGGGATATTTGGATCATTATGAACCAAGCTCTCAAACAAACTCATAAAGTTTTTAAATTCTAAATATTCTCCCTTGAATTTCGTGGCCCACTGCCACGCCCACAAAATGGCGGAAACCGAAAACCTATAAAGTGTCATAACTAAGCCATAAATAAAGATATTAAAGTGAAATTTGGTACAAAGGATTGCATTAGGAAGGGGCACATTTTGAGGTAATTTTTTTGGGAAAGTGGGCGTGGCCCCGCCCCCTAAAAAGTTTTTTGTACATATTTCGGAAACTACTACAGCTATGTCAACCAAACTCTACAGAAACGTTTCCTTCAGGCATTTACATATACAGTTCAATGGAAGAAATCGGATAATAACCACACCCACCTCCCATACAAAGGTTATGTTGAAAATCACTAAAAGTGCGCCAACCGACTAACAAAAAACGTCAGAAACACAAAAATTTTACGGAAGAAATGGCAGAAGGAAGCTGCATCCAGGCTTTTTTTAAAAATTGAAAATGGGCGTGGCGTAGCCCACTTATGGACCAAAAACCATATCTCAGGAACTACTCGACCGATTTCAATGAAATTCGGTATATAATATTTCCTTAACACCCTGATGACATGTACGAAATATGGATGAAATCGGTTCACAACCACGCCTTCTTCCAATATAACGCTATCTTGAATTCCATCTGATGCCTTCTCTGTATAATACATACATACATATGTATAAATGAAAATACAATTCAATACTCAATGTACACAAATTGATCTAATCTAATTAATTTTACAGCAAAATAAAAAAATTTGTAAAAGACGGATAATGAAATCTCGATTATCACTTTATCATGCGAGAGTATAAAATGTTCGGTGACATCCGAACTTAGTCCTTCCTTACTTGTTAATTATTGATTTCGTTTCAACAATTATGTCCTCTAACTCCCCTCGGGTCATGTCGTCTTCATAAATATCTTTAATTTTAGATTGGCATTTCATTAATTTTTCGCTATGCGAATTTAGTATGTCGAGCCGACATTCCAATTCAATCGGATCTAACGACATGGTTTTTTCTAAAAGGCCCGTCTTTATTCGTAAAATACTATTTTTTGACACCGTCCTTTGACGCTTTAATGACTTTAAGTCGAGTAACTCCTTACTTGGAGAGAGGTTGGCGATAGTTGGCTTTGGCTTGCTCATTTTGCGTGTTTAAATGAAATTTCCGGAAAAAAAACTACAAAGGTTGGCAAAAGATATATTAAGAATCGATAACGAAAACTAAAAAAATATATATGTATATATCGATTCCCAAATATACGAAAGCCAAACCAATAGCAATAGAAGTTGGCAACAAATATATTTGGAATCGGTTACAAAAACGAGAAAAAATAATATCGATTCCCAAGTATACGAAAGCCAAACCGATGAGTTATACAAAATGAGCACTAGCACAGTCGAAAATTTAACGCGAAAAAATATTGTCCAATAATTAAATTTGCGAAAACACTAGATAATGTGCGAAAAAACTGACCGAATTAAGATTTTTAAATTATTCGATTTACAAAAATGTCTCACCTTAATGTAGGCAAATCTGCAATCCCAAAATCTCTTCACATTCACTTCAATATATGTATGTGATATATAAATGTATAATATATAATATATGTAGAAACGATATACTTGTATATATGTATGTATAAATAGGCGTGTAGTGTGAAAAGGGAGAGCCAAAAACTGAAAGTGTGCGTTTGCAATTTTATTAGTATTGTTTTTCTTTTCTTTTTTGTTTGCACCATTTTCAATAATTCGCACTCGTTACCTGGTGCGTCGGCTGTTTGCCGGCGCTTACGTCCCTCTTGCACAGGATGCAGCGGCAGCTCATTCCCACGACGATTTAAGCAGCAGCGGATAGACGGCAGCAACGAAGTGATGGCACCAGCGGAATTATAGGAGCAGCGAAATTGGAAGAGCAGCGGCTTGGCACCAGTACTGGAGTGATGGCAGCAACGGGGCGATGAAAATAGCAGATTGATGGTAGCAACCAGTTGTACCATAAGCGGTGTGATGGCAGCAGCGGAGCGACGACAGCAGCAACAGATTGACGGCAGCAGCAGATTGAAGGCAGCGACGTGATGGCAGCAGCGGAGTTATAACAGCAGCGGAGCGACGACAGCAGCAGCAGAGTGACGACAGCAGCAGAGTGACGACAGCAGCAGCGATACTAGCAACGACGGGATGGGAACGGAGATGTGATGATATCAACGGAGGAAAACGGTTTGTCTTTTTTACCGGCACTTTGGGTTTTACCGGTTTTTAGGCTTTTACCGGTTTTTTAGTTTTGCGGCACTTTAAACAGTTTATAAAACCGTTTTTTTTTTTTTAACTGTAACGTAATTATTATTTTTTGGTATTTTAAAAACTTTTGACCTTTTATTTGCGCCCACCACTTTTCCGCATAAATAATTCACCTTGCACTTTACTTATCAAGTACCACCTTTTATTTTAATTCGTTATTCTTCGCCTTGGTGGATTTTTCACTTTACACTATGCACACACTCCACAATTTTTCTCCTTTTTTCTTCTTTTGATTTTTTGTTTTAGGCTAAGGTACGTATACAAGTAAGTATTTCAGTACTCGATTTTACACCGTATGTGGGTATATATATATATTTCTCACAGATTTCTACTGCACTTATATTATAAATGTATGTAAATGTATATTTTGTGATTTTTATTACAAATCCACTGCGCGCACTATATATGTATGTCGGTATATGTTGGAAGTTTTCACTGCACGCACTTTAAATAATATGTACATATATGTACAATATATGTTTGTATATTTGGATTTTTAATCCTTTTTATAATATTTTTTTTAACTTGGTTCTAAGCTTGTCACTTCACTTAACCGTGAAAACTGAAGATCCGAAAACCGAAAACGATATTTGGCAATTGGTTGCGAAAAAGATGTTTTGTATTGTGTTATAATTGTATGTAGTTATTTTAATTTTTTAATCACGCTCAAGTCCCTGCTCGGGCGCCATGAAAAATCTCAAGCTTTTTTGAGATACGAAAAATAGTCGGGACACGTGAAATCACTAGAATTAAAATTCAACCAATTGCCTACACCGAAAACTTAAGCTTACGATATTGCGACGAAAAATTAGCGAAAGAAAGAAAACGCGTGCGATCTTAATTCCGGTCTAATTAAAATTCATTTCTTTATTTTAGCAACTAGATGACTTAGCCTAAATCTTAAAGCTAACGGGAAAAAACAGTTGGAATGTTAGTATGTATGTACAAAGAGGAGGTAAGTATAATTCATTTCGTTAACTTATGGTAATAGATTAAGGTAAGTATATTTAACATTATTAGGGTAAGTATACAATAATATAATTCAATATTTTATAATTTTTCTAATTCAATTTACTTAATTTTAGTTTTAGGTTTAAATATATATTTTGTCGCGTGACGCAACACGTATCATATTATCCATGGTAATGTTGCATTGCATGTGATGAGCGGTGCTCACACAGTTTTAATTCCGATATAACCAATTGTTAACTTAAGTTTCAGAGCAATAGTTAAGTGGTAGTCAATAAGAATAGTTAAGAAAAAGAAGTTGGATTAAGAAGACATAGTCTTCCCCACAAATAATAATAAATAAACGAAAAAAATTAGATTATAAAATAAAATCTTTTTTAAAGTAAAAATTAAAAAGTATTTTATTAATTTACATACGTTAACCCCAAAACAGAGTGAGCGTATTCAGTTCTAATTTTACTATGCATATATGTACATATGTATGTAAAAATATCTGATTTATGTATATATACTTGTACAATTCTATAACGCCACTTTAATACGGAACGGATTTAATCCGGCCTAGTATATAGGATGGAGTCATGTGTAGAAGTTCACGCAAGTGAGGAAAGTTCTCTGATAGCCATTCACTTGGGAGTGGCCAGAAACGATTCTTTTACATATGACTCAAGCAGCTCTCGACTTCCGGTCTTTGACCAAGTGTCCTCTGGGTAGCCTAAGGACACCCGTTTGAAGGGGAGCTTAAGTGAGAAGGCGAAATATTCCCTACTTAGGGTTGTGCGCTGGGTTTGAGACCCGCCACTTAAAAACCGCCCCCAATGAAAAAGTTTAAACAGCCTCGGATAAGTGACCCCCCTTTTGATGACGACCATGGCAAACGAATTAAGGACTGCGATTTCAGGGCATGAACCTGGAATGTCCGGTCCCTTAATTGGGAAAGTGCCGCTGCCCAGCTGGTTGATGTCCTCGTGAAAATAAAGGCTGACATCACCGCCGTCCAAAAAATGCGATGGACGGACAAGGACAGAGACAAGTAGGTCCTTGTGGCATTTACTACAGTGGCCATATAAAGGAACGCAAGTTTGGTGTTGGATTCGTGGTGGGAGAGAGACTCCGCGCCGAGTACTATCACACACTCCTATGAATGTACGTCTAGCCACAATCCGCATCAAAGCGAGGTTCTTCAACATATCGCTGATTTGCGCCCACGCCCCGACGGAAGAGAAGGACGATGTGACCAAAGATGCCTTTTATGAGTGCTTGGAGCGCACTTATGAGAGATGCCACCACCACTATGTCAAAATCGTGCTTGGCGACTTTAACGCCAGGGTGGGCAAAGAAGGTATCTTTGGCACTAAGGTCGGTAAATTCAGCCTCCACGAGGAAACCCAAAATGGGTTGAGGCTGATCGACTTCGCCGGGGCCCGAAATATGGTTATCTGTAGTACTAGATTCCAGCATAAGAAGATTTATCAAGCTACCTGGCTGTCTCCGGATCGAAAAAACCACCAACCAGATCGACCATGTTGTGATAGACGGAAGACACGTCTCCAGTGTTTTAGATGTGCGTGCGCTCCGAGGTCCTAACATCGACTCGGACCAGTATATTGTTGCAGCCAAAATTCGCACCCGCCTCTGTGCAGCAAAACACGCACGTCAACAAACACAAGGAAGGTTCGACGTCGAGAAGCTGCAATCACAACAGACAGCCGAACGATTTTCTACTCGGCTTGCACTCCTGCTCTCTGAGGGCACTCGTCAACAACTCGGTATAAGGGAACTATGGGACGGCATTTCAAACTCCTTACGTACAGCTGCAACCGAAACCATTGGTTTTCGGAAAGTGCAAAAGAACAGCTGGTACGACGAGGAGTGCCGTGTCGCAGCGGAGAGAAAACAGGCTGCCTACCTCGCAACGTTACGATCGACCATAACATGTGCGGGATGATATAGATACCGAGAGTTGAAGAGGGAAGCAAGACGCATTTGTAGACAGAAAAAGAAAGAGGCCGAAATGCGTGGGTACGAAGAGCTTGATAAGCTGGCCGACAGGGGTAATGCTCGAAAATTCTACGAAAAGATGCGGCGACTTACAGAAGGTTTCAAGACCGGAGCATACTCTTGTAGAACCCCCGAAGGTGATCTAGTGACCGATGCCCAGAGCATACTTAAATTATGGAGAGAACACTTCTCCAGCCTGCTGAATAGCAGTGAACGTACAACGCCAGGAGAAGGCGAACCCGATTCCCCAATCGATGACGATGGAGCAGACGTTCCATAGCCCGACCATGAAGAGGTTCGAATAGCAATTGCCCGCCTGAAGAACAACACAGCGGCTGGGGCCGACGGATTGCCGGCCGAGCTATTCAAACACGGCGGCGAAGAACTGGTAAGGAGCATGCATCAGCTTCTTTGTAAAATATGGTCGGACGAAAGCATGCCCAACGATTGGAATTTAAGTGTGCTATGCCCAATCCATAAAAAAGGAGACCCCACAATCTGCGCCAACTATCGTGGGATTAGCCTCCTCAACATCGCATATAAGTTTCTTTCGAGCGTATTGTGTGAAAGATTAAAGCCCACCGTCAACAAACTGATTGGACCTTAATAGTGTGGCTTTAGACCTGGAAAATCAACAACAATCCTGACGGAGCCTCAACACCCGCGCCGTTAGTTCTGCTTTCTCCAGACTTAACAAGGAAGCAACACAAATGGGTGTGGCAGTGAACGAGGGCAAGACGAAATATCTCCTGTAATCAAACAAACAGTCGTCGCACTCGCGATTTGGCTCCCACGTCACTGTTGACAGTCATAACTTTGAAGTTGTAGATAATTTGGTCTATCTTGGACCAGGGTAGACACCACCAAAAATGTCAGTCTGGAAATCCAACGCAGGATTACTCTTGCCAGCAGGTGCTACTTCGGACTGAGTAGGCAATTAAAAAGTTAAGTCCTCTCTCGACGAACAAAAACCAAGCTCTATAAGTCACTCATAATTCCCGTCCTGCTATACGGTGTAGAGGCTTGGACGATGACAACAACCGATGAGTCGAACTTAAGAGTTTTCGAGAGAAAGGTTCTGCGAAAGATTTATGGTCCTTTGTGCATTGGCCATGGCGAATATCGTATTCGATGGAACGATGAGCTGTACGAGATATACGACGACATTGACATAGTTCAGCGAATTAAAAGACAGCGGCTACACTGGCTAGTCATGTTGTCCGGATGGATGAAAACACTCCAGCTCTGAAAGTATTCGACGCAGTACTCGCCGCGGGAAGCAGAGGAAGAGGAAAACCTCCACTCCGGTGGAAGGACCAAGTGGAGAAGGACCTGGCTTCGCTTGGAATATCCAATTGGCGCCACGTAGCGAAGAGAAGAAACGAGTGGCGCGCTGTTGTTGACTCGGCTATAATCGCGTAAGCGGTGCCTACGCCAGTAAAGAAGAAGAGAAGAAGTATATAGCTAGCTAATGACCGTTTGCATATTTATGTTTAGATATTGGCTAAATGAGCCTTAGTGGCCTGCCCCACACCACACCTACACCCATCACCAACACGCACACTCACCTCGACATCACCACACTCCACATCAACACCACCCACACGCGCGAGCGCAGGATCCACACCCCCAAACACACACCACTCCACTGAAAAAGGGTCCGCTTTACACAGTTTTCAGTTTCGATTCGATCGTCTTGGTCTCTACGTCGCTTTTCCGCAACCGCCACGCAACAATTTAGTCGAAAAGTATTCGCATCCTAAGTGAATTTCATTTACCATTTTAAAAAAGTATTCGCACACTAAGTGCATTTAATTTAACATTATATAAAAGTATACTCAGTGAATTTAATTGAAAATTGAAAATTGAAAAAAGGTATTCGCACACTAAGTGCATTTAACTTAACCTGGTATAAAAGCAACGAGTTGTCAAATATACAAGTGGTGCATCCCGAAAGTTTTCCTTTTTTTATTTTTCAAATATACAACGTACACCAGTGGTAAGTGAAACAATGATCCAGACATATGGTCCTTCGAGCCGCAAAGAACGGCACTATTGAAAAAAAATCAACTTCTGTGACATAAAACATATTAAAAACTTGCAAAATTTTGTGCACCAGTGTGCCGCCTTCCATTTATACACATATACAAATATACAAAAGTAAGTGCAATATACATACATATGTATATACAAAAAGTTTATTGCAAGTAAAATTAAAAAGAAGTGACAAACACATACATACATCCAAAAAAAAAAAAAAGAAGTTGAAAACGGAAAACACAAAACGGTTCCCTACCGTTACATCAAAATCAAAAAAATTTTTAATCAAAATCAAAAAAAAAAAAAAAACTATGCTAATACGAAAAATTTTAAAACGCGTGTGTAATAAATTTCAAACAAAAATAATAAATAATAAAATTAATACTGGTGGAAATAAAATACATCTGCACATACCAAACAATCACAGGAAGAGCAGAAAGGAAAGGGATACCGCAAACAACCCTAACAACATCAACATCAGCAGCAACAGGAAACAAATAGGATACAACTGGGACAGCGACAAATGCAAACAACCCAAAACCCTCAAATACCGCATACTAAAGCCCTCAAATACCCTTGAAGCAGCCCAAACTACCAAACTGTTTGAACTTACGGTTGCTTTCCGGGAAACCGAAAACAGTTTGGTACATTACATATGTATGTACATCCAAATATATGTATGAACAGTATATAGTATAATATATAATTATATGTATACTGGCATATATGTACATATCTGTTAAAAGCCTAGTTATGCTTACACTTGTGTTCCCAAGCACACAAAGTTTATAGAAAAAAAAAAACATTTTCAATTATTCACTTGACAACATTTTCCGGCAATACCCCTTATGCTCAAAACAGTATAAGCAGGATTGCGCTAAGTAAGCTAAGGCAATTCCGAAAATTAAAATAAAAGGAACAATACCAACCATACATATAAGCACAATATTCACAACGTATGTATATACATATACAGTACATATATTACCAAAATTGAGAACAAAATAAATTAGCATAAATATTTATAACTTCCACAAATTTGCATTTGTGCTAAAGGGCATACCTGCACTATGCCATTTTCTCATACCGCGTTATTCGTACGGCAATAATATACACGCATACACACGGTATACAACTTGCCTGTATGTATGTACATACATATAATGTACATAGTGTACACAATTAAATTCAATTTAAAATTACAATTTAAAAATTTCGGTGCGATAAATGCAACCGCTTACTAAGGAAACAATCCATTCTATTAATTAAAAAAAAAATTAAAATTAAAATATATACGGACAAACTAAAATAAACAAAAAACCAACATATTAACATCTAATTATATATTTTATATTCAAAGGACAAATCGGCATATTTCAGCAATACCCCTTGTTCTTGTTAATATACAAGCAAGCAGGATTGCAAACGAAAAAAAATCTTTTTATATACAAAGGTCATTAACCCCTTTTCTCGTTCCTTATTATCGCCCGTAACGAGTGCGAAACAATAAATAAAGTAGAAAAAAAACAAGAACAGACTAATAGCACAACTATTAGGAGGACGAAGAAATAAACAAAACAAAAAGAAAGCAAAACAAATTAATAGCAACTATTAGGAATAAGGAAAACGAAACACTCGTTCGTTGGTTCCTACCTTGCGGATACAACAAAAATACAATACTATAATAAGGAAAACGAAACACTCGTTCGTTGGTTCCCACCTTGCGGATACAACAAAAATACAATTTTGTAATAAGGAAACAAGTATTAGATACTTGTGTATACAACAACCATACAAACCGCGTATCTTAAAGATTCAAACGTATTTATTACCACCATAAATACACTGAGAGAAGTTTTATGAACGGAGATTCTAAGGAATCTAAATCGATTTAATATCTAAAAGTACAAAAAAGGATTTCTGAGGAAAAGAGCCCATGTACACCTGCTGAAGCTACACGCTCGAAGCAAGGTGCTACAAACAAAAAAAAATTAAAGACATTTCATATACTATTGCTGAGAGTGACAGTTTAATTCGATACTGCACTCGATATTCATCTTCACCGATTCAGGACAATTCTGAATCGGTACTAGAAATCAAAAAAGAAAATTTAGGCAATTTCTGGACACGTCTCCAAGCTGCGTATGACGCAATTCTAGAATCTGACGAATCAGATCTTCAGGAAAATTTTAAATCCTCGGCTTGCTCAAAATACGAAAACTGCTTAGACCAGTACGAGGAAACGAGAGCTATGATCTCCGATCAATTCAGAGTAATAAAAGCAATTGCACCTACTCCACAACCGAGAGTAGAGCTGCCTCCAATTCAAAGCCAAGAGGCGAGTTCCGGCATTCACCTTAAAGTGCCAGCGTGTGATACAGAAATACTTCACGGAGGTTATGAACAATGGCCGTCCTTCCGGGACATGTTTACGGCCGTGTACATAAACCATCCTAAATTATCACAAGCGCAAAAATTGTATCACCTCCGATACAAAACAAAAGGTCAAGCAGGCGTAATAGTCAAACAGTTCGCTCTTAATGACGAAAATTTCAATTATGCTTGGGAAGCTCTAAAAGCTCGTTACGAAAACGAAAGAATATTAGTCGACAAACAAGTCACAATATTAATGAATTTACAAAAAATTCAGAAAGAAACAAGTGAAGAATTTATAAAACTTCAATCCACTGTTTCGAATTGCTTGTCGGTTCTAGCGACACAGAATATTCCCACACACAATTGGGACCCCATACTAGTAAATATATGCTCTGCGGCATTACCGGAAAAATCTTTGCTTCTGTGGGAGCAATCGCTCTCATCACGAAGAAAATGCCCAACGTGGCAACAAATGAAAGGTTTCTTAACTGCCCAATATGAAATTGCGGAAAGGGTAGATAAAAAAACGGTCAGAACTAAAAACGTTCAACAAGACCTAAATTGAAGTTTTATTAGACCCCGAGCTAGTAACAACCACAATTTAAACAGAAGCTTCTTTAAAAATCAATCGTTCACATCCGAACAATATAAACAAACGTCCTGCAAAGTGTGTAAAGGAGGGCACAAGCTGAAAGCTTGCGAAAAGTTTAAAAAACTTAATATCAATGAAAGGAACAACTTTGTCAGGGCAAAAAGACTCTGTGCAAACTGCTTGTCCCACTCACATAATCTCAATAATTGCGAAAGCAAATTCAATTGCGTATATTGCCACAAGAGGCATCATTCAATGTTGCATTGCAATAACTTTCCTAGCACACCCCAAAGTAGCGCTTTCTCCAAAAGAGCCACGGGCTTAGTTGCGACCGCAACTCCCGAAATTTCCGGTAAATCCCGAAATTTGCCAAGAGACACCATGCCGCTCAAAGGCTTTAAAAACACAAACGCTTCACAGCGAGAATCAACTACCCACAGCAGTTATCTCCATCGAACACCGAGGAGAACTTTTCAAATTGAGAGCCCTAATAGACCAAGGATCACAACGATCATTCATAGCGAATAGGGCACGAAATAGGCTAAATCTGCCAACAAGACAAGCCAATTTTGAAATTACGGGAATGGGCGGAAGAGTAGTTCAAAACTCTAATAAAATCTGCCCCATTACCTTATTTTCCCCCCAAGCGGATATAAGAATACAAGCAGAAGCTATAGTCTTACCGCAATTAACCAATATGTTACCAAGCTATCATATAAATAGCAAGCATTGGGAAAAGGTTTCACACCTTAAGTTAGCAGATCCCAATTGCAACCCCCCCGCTCAAATAGACCTTCTATTAGGCAGCGATCTCATACCGCAGATAATTCTCGAAGGTATTGAGAAAATTTCAAACACCCTTCTAGCTCAAAACACTATATTCGGTTGGATACTAAGTGGACTAGTAACAGAACCAGTTACCACCATGACAACTCAAGTGGAAGAGATATCCAATGAATTCCTTAATTTACAATTAAGGAAATTTTGGGAGTTAGAAGAACTCCCCCCCCATTACAATTACAATGCCAGAAGATCAGTATTGTGAAGACTTTTATAAAGCCACAACTACTAGATCAGGAAATGGTCGGTATGTCGTACAACTACCATTTAAACAACAATTTCCAGATACAGTCGCCATAGGTCACTCTCGCACCTCTGCAATACAGCAGTTTCTAAGTATGGAAAAAAACCTACTTAGAAAAGGTGAGCTCAAAAAACATTATGATGGTGTCTTAGAAGAATACCTCCATTTAGATCACATGGAGGAAGTAAGCCCATGCGAAAAAATCATAAAAGGCAAATATCATTCATTCTACTTGCCACACCATGCAGTAGTAAAGCCTGACAAAAAAAACAACAAAAGTTAGAGTTGTCTTTAATGCCTCCAGATGCACTAGCTCGGGGAATTCGCTCAATGATATTCTATTCACGGGCCCCACACTCCAACCAGATTTAATGCTCCTCATACTAAATTGGCGTATATACAAATACGTTTTCAATGGGGATGTTGAAAAAATGTATCGACAAATAGTCGTACATAAAGACGATCAAGATTTTCAACGAATTATTTTCCGAAAATCTCCCAATAGTCCATTACGCGACTTTAAATTAAAAACAGTTACCTTTGGCGTAAACTGTGCCCCATACCTCGCCATTCGTACCCTCCACGAACTGGCAGAAGACACAAAGTCAGAGTTTCCTCTGGCAACACAAGTCTTAAAAACACATACGTATGTAGACGACATCCTGTCTGGGAGCCACAGCCTCTCACAAGCATACGAGTCCCTATCACAAGTGATAAAGGCCCTCAACACCGCAGGGTTTCCTCTAAAAAAGATCATAGCTAATTACCCAAGTATATTAAAAAATATACCAAACGATAACAAATTGGATACTAATTTCCTTATATTTGAAAAGGAAAGTGTAACAAAAACACTGGGCATCCAATGGAATGCGATATCGGACCAGTTCTCATACACGACAGAGTCCATAACCGCATTATCCGCCATAACAAAGAGGCAAATTTTATCCTCAATGATAAAACTTTTTGACCCCGCAGGATGGCTTGCGCCAATTATGATACAAGCGAAAATCCTGATTCAAGAATTATGGCTAGACGGAACAGACTGAGGCGAACAAGGAAACCTCTTCGCTTAGAAAAGTGGTCCCAGTTTGCTAATAATCTAAAAGACATCTCGCAGATACAAATTCCACGGTGGGTAAACTATTCCCCCGAATACAAAGTAGAACTACACGGCTTCTGCGATGCCTCTGAAAAGGCATATTGTGCCACGATCTATGTGCGCATACAAAGCGACACCACAACCACAAGCCACCTACTAGCTGCAAAAGCAAAAGTAGCACCTTCAAAAACGATAAGTCTACCACGACTTGAACTCTATGGCGCTCTGCTACTAGCAAAGCTGGTTTCCATAGTGCAGACCCACTTGAACATGACCAAATGCAAATTGTTTCTATGGTCGGATTCCGAAATCGTTCTAGCCTGGTTAGAAAAGCCACCCCACTCGTAGAAAACATATATTTCTAATCGAACCTCTCAAATACTTGACCTAGTAGGAGCAGCCACATGGCGACACGTAGCCAGTGCCGACAATCCTGCTGATCTAGGTACAAGAGGGTGCAAGCCCCGGGATCTTGCCACCTCCACGCTCTGGTGGAATGGCCCCCGATGGTTAATCGAATCCACAGATTCTTGGCCACAATCGACAATGCGCAACATAATCGCCCCAGAAAGTCGAAAAATCGACACCTATCATACAATAGTGGATGATAATGAAATCCTTGAACGATTTTCATCGTTCCCCCGCGCCCTCAGAGTATTCGCATATATGCTCAAATTCATTGAGCAGCTTAAACTTAAAGGAAAAGGCGTAACTTACACCCATTGCGATACATTGACGCACCAGGACTTACAAAAAGCAAAAGTCGCGCTTATCGCCTCAACCCAAACGCGCTACTTTAGTCGCGACATATCGTTACTAAGAGAATCGAAGCCAATTGACAAAAAGAGCTCACTCTTAGTACTAAATCCATTTTTAGACACGAAAGGTCTGCTTCGTGCCAATGGTGGGCTCGCTAATTCAAGCCTGACTTGCAACGAACGCCACCCCATCATAATGCCTGAGAAGTCTCCTTTTGCCACATTACTCCTGAATTACATCCATATATTAATGTTGCATGCCGAACAGCGCCTCATGCAACATATGGTACGCCAAGAGTATTATATTCCCCGTCTTAAGCCCCAGATCAAAAAATGCATTTTCATGTGCAAGACCTGCACTATGCATAAGCAAAAAATGCGAACGCAGATTATGGCAGCACTTCCACCTGAACGCTGCAATTTTGCTCTGCCTTTCACGGGCCTTTTCAAATAAATGCGTCTATGCTAAGATCTCCCACTTTAATGAAAGGCTATGTGGCTGTCTTTGTATGTTTCACGACAAAGGCAGTACACCTTGAGCTGTGTACTAATCTGACGACGGAGGCTTTTCTCGCGGCTTTTGCTCGCTTCGTCGCTCGACGTGGCTTCCCATCCAAAATCATGAGCGATAATGGCAAAACATTCATAGGAGCCCAACGAGCCACAGAAAAATAGTTTGTGGCTTTCTTAAAACAAGTGTCCCCGGATATCGTACAAAAGTACGCCCCTCAAGGTATCAATTGGCAATTTATACCTCCAAGCGCTCCTCATATGGGTGGTTTATGGGAATCAGCTGTAAAGAACTTCAAATCTCATTTCAAGAAGCTAGCCGGCAGCTATAAATTTAACTATGAAGAATTCACGACCATATTAGCTAAAATTGAAGCCGTTCTCAACTCACGGCCGCTCACAGCACTATCGCAAGATCCCTCCGACTTCACAGCCCTAACTCCAGGGCATTTCCTAAAAGGAGCACCCATTCTGGCCACACCTGAGCCAGGCGTGGAGTCGCTTTTCTTATTAAATAGATGGGAAAGAATTAAAATTCTCCATCATAATTTCAGTAGCCGATGGAAAGAAGACTATATAAAGGACCTCCACAAGAGGTACCGGTGGAAAAATACAGAAAATGCGCCAAAAGTTGGAGATTGTGTCCTGATTCACGACGATTGCCTGCCACCTACCGAAAGGCGGCTGGGCCGCATAGAGAAGCTTTATCCAGGCTCCGACGGTCATATTCGCGTAGTCGATCTCCGTACGCAATCCGGAAAGCTAACAAGACCGCTGGTCAAACTATGCTTCTTACCGATCGCCGCTAACCGCGAAACAAAACCCATAAACCGCTTAAATAAACCAAATAGAAAAACAAATAAAATAAAAATTTATATAAATACGTATACATATATATATTTAAAATACCACACAAATGTAGTCGATTAATCTAACAACTCACTCATGCCGCATAACGTGGCAGCCATGCTCATATGTCCTATATGCAACCAAATCCTAATTGAAATAACACTCTTTCAAACAGGTCAATATGGATGTAGACATGCCAGCATGCCTCGGAATGGAAGGTAGCATTGCCGCCAACACCCGCGCTTTTCGTCGACCCACAACGCCGTAGATGTCCCCTATGTCGTCGACCCCACCGGCTATGTCGTCGACCCCACCGGCTGCCGCAATGCGTCATCTTTAAGGGATTGCCGCCTCAACAACGTCAGTTGGTCGTGCAGGCGCACGGCCATTGTCTGAATTGCCTGACGCCTGTCCACCAAACTCACGAGTGTACGTCGGGCAATCTGTGCCAAATTTGTATGCGGCCGCATCACACCGAATCACTCGGAATGACACCCGTCAACAACCTTCCGGCCGCAATGGCGGAGCAGAACGACGACCTCAGTAAGCCGGGATGCGCGGCCCCGTCGAACAAGTGGGCCATCATCATCCCGTTCCCGACGGCCACACAATGGGGCATCAACACGACGCCAGCAACAAAGACCGCGTCCACGCCGCACCTCAGGCCTTAGCAGCGTCGTAGCCACTCTCCAGCAGCTTCAAAGCATTCTAGGCTGAAATATTCGCCTAGGGGGACCCGGATGGCTAAATGAGCCTTAGTCGCCTGCCCCACACCACACCTACACCCATCACTAACACGCACACTCACCACACTCACCTCGACATCACCACACTCCACATCAACACCACCTACACGCGCGAGCGCAGGATCCACACCCCCAAACACACACCACACCTCTCCACTGAAAAAGGGTCCGCTTTACACAGTTTTCAGTTTCGATTCGATCGTCTTGGTCTCTACGTCGCTTTTCCGCCACCGCCATGCAACAATTTAGTCGAAAAGTATTCGCATCCTAAGTGAATTTCATTTAGCATTGTAAAAAAGTATTCGCACACTAAGTGCATTTAATTTAACATTATATAAAAGTATACTCAGTGAATTTAATTGAAAATTGAAAAAAGGTATTCGCACACTAAGTGCATTTAACTTAACCTGGTATAAAAGCAACGAGTTGTCAAATATACAAGTGATGCATCCCGAAAGTTTTCCCTTTTTTTATTTTTCAAATATACAACGTACACCAGTGGTAAGTGAAACGGGCAATGATCCAGACAGATATATTATGTATGTATATGTACCTCTTCTGTTAAAAAAGAAAAACAGTAAGCAGGATAAACATAAGCAAAACAAGTATACACAAACATACGGCATTAAATCTACCAAATACATTTCCAAACAGAAACGAAATAAATATATTAACAGAGTATACGAGAGTATACAGGCACATTACCCAATTCGCTTTCGCGTTCTCCTCACAGTACGAACATACATATATACATGGACCACCGTAAATGCAAATATACATCTTATATTAAAACATAAAAGTTCAAAGTCCACATTTGCAATTATCCGGCAATACCTCTTGTTCTTTGGCAAACAAAAACAAGCAGGATTGTGGACAAAAAGCTAATTGATCTCTCTAACGAGCTCTCAATTGCTTGCGAACAAAGCATAACAAACAATTCGTGCATACTTACATATCTCAATTGCACAAAACATAAGCAACTTCATACGCACATACAAACATACATATAAGTCCAAGTATTAGGGTGTACTTAAATACAAAATATTCGAACATAAAACATTTTAATTAATAAAAAGCACGGTTTTTAATAGCAATTAACAATTCAAATATATTTTCGAACTAAAATATTAATAAATGAGATTATTTTGAAAAATGGATAACAACAATAATCAAAATACACCTGCTGGAGCTACACGCCCAAAACAGTTTGCTAAATTTATTTCAGTTAGTGACAGTTTAACAAGATACTGCACTAGATTTGCCTCTTCACCGATTCACGAAAACTCTGAATCGTTATTAGAAATAAAAAGTCAAAATCTTAAAAATTTCTGGACTCGTCTCCAAACGGCTTATGACGCCATAGTAGAATCTGACGATTCAGACCTACCACAAAATTAGAAACAATCGGCTTACGCAATATATGAAAACGCTTAGACCAATATGAAGAAACAAAAGCTATGATTTCCGATCAATTAAAGCAAATAAAAGCAATTGCACCTACTCCATATCCGAGAGTAGAGCTGCCACAAATGCAACAATATCAAGAGACAAGTTCAGGCATCCACCTCGAGGTGCCCGCATGTGAAACAGAAACATTCTATGGGGGTTATAAAGAATGGCCGTCCTCCCGGGACATGTTTACAGCCGTGTACATAAACCACCCTCAATTATCACAAGCGCAAAAATTGTATCACCTCCGATACAAAAACAAAGGTCAAGCAGGCATAATAGTAAAACAGTTCGCTCTTAATGACGATAATTTCAATTTGGCATGGGAAGCTCTAAAAGCGGAATATGAAATGAAAGAATACTGGTCGATAAATAAGTAACGACACTAATGAACTTGCCAAAAATTAAGAAAGAAGCATGTGAAGAGTTCATCAAACTAGAATCCACTGTTTCAAATTGTTTGTCCGTTCTATCGACACTAAATATTCCCACAGACAGCTGGGACTCAATTCTGATAAACATTTGCACCGCCGCATTACCAGAAAAGTCGCTACTTCCATGGGAGGTGCCCAATGTGGCAACAAATGAAAGATTTTCACACCACCCAATACGAAATTGCGGAAAGGTTAGAAGAAAAACCAATCAAAACTAAGAACAAACACGACCAAAATAGAAGCTTAAATATACCCCAAGCTAGAAGCAAAACCAAATCAAACAGAATTTTTAACAAAACACAATCGTTCACATCCGAACAAAGAAAAGATTTTCACACCACCCAATACGAAATTGCGGAAAGGTTAGAAGAAAAACCAATCAAAACTTAGAACAAACACGACCAAAATAGAAGCTTAAATAGACCCCAAGCTAGAAGCAAAACCAAATCAAACAGAATTTTTAACAAAACACAATCGTTCACATCCGAACAAAGAAAACATACGTCATGCGAACTATGCACAAGAGGGCATAAGCTTAAAACTTGCGAGAAGTTTAAAAAATTAAACATAAATGAAAGGTCAGGTTGTCAGGTCAAAAAGGCTCTGAACAAACTGCTTGTCCCACTCACACAATCTTAATAATTGTAAAGGCAAATTTAACTGCTTATATTGTCACAAAAAACACAATTAAATGCTTTATTACAGCAGATATCACATCTCAACCCAAATAAGCGGTTATAAATCAAGAACCACGGGTTTAATTGCAAACGCAAATCCCGAAAACCAAAATTCTAAATATAGCCAAGAGACACCATGTTACTTAAAGGCACAAAAAGTTCAAACGCTGAGCAGCGAAGCACAAGGTAGACTAGTTACAGAACCAGCTACCACCATACCAACTCAAGTTGAACTCAACTTGAGGATAAATACCTTAATTCACAATTAAGGAAATTGCAAAAGTTAACGAAACTTCCAATAACAAACTAATCTTTAAAAGATCAGTATTGTAAGCGCCACTCGAAAGCCGCAAATACTCGATAAAATAATAGCCGGACTACCACTAGAGCCAGAATTTTCCAATACTCCACAAATTGGTATAAAAAACAAAGTCAGAGTTACCTCTGACAGCGGGCTAGTAAACGCCAAAGTAGTGCATACATAAAAACATAAAATAAAAACAAATAATAAACACAGTTGTATCAAAAGTCGAAAAATCGACATTTTTTCATAAATTTTCAAATTAAAATAAAGTCTTAAACAAAATTAATGTTCAACGAGCACCATACGCCCAATGCGATAGTATGACGCACCTAGACTTACAAAAGCAAAGGTCGTTCTTATCATTCTTACATAAGCGCTTATAAGAGTAGTGGATGGAAATCTGTTGGGAAACTTTAACATTCCACTTCAAAATGTAGCTAGAATTACCACGATACAATTTGAAATAAAGCCGTTCCCAATTCACGGGCATTCTCTTGCAAGATCCCTCTATTGTCACAGTCCTAACACTAGGGCTAAGGAGTACCCATTCTGGCCATATCTGGCCACGCGTGGAGATACTAACCTTCATTCATTAGTCGATTATAAAAAATGTAACAATTGTCGATAACACAGAAAAGGCAAATAATAAACAGATAGTTTAACAAACCAATATTAAAGTAATTCTAAATAAAACGACAAATATTAATTCTATCAAGGAAACGAAAGCAAATACATACCAGATATGTTTAAAACTAAGTCTGTTTTTAGCATTCACCTGTAAATTCTGCACCCTCGGGTACTCTACCAGAACTGCTCCGAAATACATACAATCGCATATAGGGCACATACGCATAATACTAGGCAAAATATTTGCATAGGAGGCCCAGTATGTTTAAATGAGTTAAGCCTCCCCCACTCTATCCGGGAGAACTAGCGCACCCTAGCACCCACCACATCATCACCAATACACCACATCGGGGGACACATTAGATTTCACCACAGCAGATGTTAACTATCAAAAGGATTGGATCATCGCTGTTTGCCTACACATTCGTTTCTTTGTGAACCATGAATAATTTCGATTGAAAATTAAATGTGTCTTAAACTTCATATGCATTTATTTTGTTAATCAGAGGTACTTAGTGCGACAGTGGTAAAACAAATGAAACATAACTATAAGTTAAACACTTTGTGATAAGTTTTTTTTTATTTTAATAATAGTATGAAACAGTTTTACTTCTTTTCATTTTTTTTATATACCTAAGGAAAAGTTTTACTTTTAAATGCTTAAAAAACTTAGGCCTTTTTTTTGCAATAACTGTAACAGCAAATAAAAAATTTTGATGAAAAAAAAAGTTTGGAAAATAAATTTTGTGTAAAAAATTGTTTTCTGAAAAAAATTTTTTTGGCAACTACTATAGCTGTAAATAAAATATTTTTATTAAAAAAACAATTTCAAAAACTGACAGACGGTTATAATTGGAGGTCATAAATGAAAGGTATAAAAAAGCTATATCATGAAAGATAGAGCCGATAGCGACAAACTGATTACAGATTTGAATTCAGCGTACCCAAATTAACTCGTATCAGTTGATAAATTCAAAGAAGCAAATTGAGTGTTGGCCTGTGTTAACAGTAATTATTTGAGCGACAACAACAGTAATGTTTGTCGAGTAATCTGAAGTCCGCGACTTTAATACAAGATTGACTGAGTATCAAACATAGTAAAAGTTTCTTAACTTATTTTTTGTGAATGTTAGGGGAAAGACTTAAAAACCGTTGGCAATTATAATTCAAATATTCAGCGTTTCCAGAAAATACTCATCCGGTAAACTATTTAAAGCAGCAAAGGATTTTCTTTAATGTGTACTCACAGTTTTTACGGTTTTCCAAAAGTGTCAGCTTGTTTTTGCAATGCATGCTCTATGTTCTCGAGGGTATGACATCGATGGTCTAAAAAGGCAGCTAATGATTTCCACGATGGCAACTCGTTTATTGACAAACTTTCTTCCCATTTTGTTGGAGTTACTTTGTCCAACTTTTGAGTTAAAAATTGTACCACTATGCAGTACGTTTTTGCTCTTTGGAACCAAGTGACTGCAACGCACATATGTATATGCGAATTGACCTTGTCCATTCCGAAAATCTCCCTGATATGTGGCTGAAAAATAGGGCGTTTTTTAATAGTAAGATGGTGTCAAGAGCAAGCTCCACTCAAGCAGGAACGCAAATGTTGCAAATGTCCACACTAAATAGGTCACTGTCCTTATCGATGAATTATATGAACATTGAATAGAAATTTTTCCACTTTATATAGGATCCACTGAATTTAGGCAACGTTAATTGTGAACGGTTAGTATTCACTATAATAGGGTGGAATTCTTTACTGTCCATCTTTAATGTGGAGCAATGTTGAGAAGCGCTACGTTTTCCACTTACAGCTTTTAAAGTAGCCTTCAACTGAACCAAATTCGTATCAAATTGAACAAGTAAATTACTTCCAATAGATTTAAAGTCGTGCATTTCCAAACTTGTGCGTGCAGCTAAGAAGTTTTATTTCAGTTCGGTAACTGAAACAATTATTGCCGCTAAAGCATATTCTTCATTTACAGGAAGGTCTCCACCTGCATTACTACTGATTGATTGATTTAATGACATATCCAAAAAATTTAACCAATTAAAAATTGAACGAGGTTTGGTGATCAGCGCGGTAACGTATTGCGGATAACCGTACTAAAACGTTGAAGAAACTAGCGGCACACGATATACCATGCTTACGGTTTTAACCCTTAACCACCTGAGCCCTATATCAGTTACGTAACCACCTGAGCGCGGTCACAGTGACCGCATCGGATACACTTGAATTTTCTTAGAATTTTAAGGTTTTATTATAAGAATACATTAATAAAACTCTTTAATATATATTAAATTATTTATTTAACTGAAAAAGGAACAAAAACAAAACATCTTTTTCTCATAAATGTGAACAATTGAATTGCTGGCACATTTTAACTAAAATTACATACTAGTTTACATATTGAGATCTATCCACATAGGAACAAAATGTTATATAAAATTCTGACCTTCTTTAAAGAATATAATAATATTCTAATGACATAAAAAATAAAAGTTAAAAAAAAAATCAAAACTTCGAGAAAATTACAGGGGGTAAATTCTTACAATTTTTCACGACAATTTTTGCACATTTTGTTAGAACATTCCACACAGATTGGATTTTTACATATAAAACACAAATGAAATGTTTTTCGTTTTTTCTTGGGATCACAAGTTGAACACGTTTTACGTTTTTCAAGATGACCAGCTTCAGAAACAGAAGGCAATTTTTCTTCTATTTTCAAGATCCGGCGAATAGAAGTTTTGACGTCACGAAGAGTGTGCTTGTTATTTTCTCGACGATTCAGGTGTGGCATGGCCAGATCTTCTGCTAGCTGCTTCATAAACTTAAATCTACTTCTAGTTTTCTTGGCCTGATTTTGTACGCTCATGACATAAGTATTGGAAGCTTATACATATATCTGACAGACGATAAAAAATGCACAAAGGCCATCTTTGCGTTCGTTGCGCCGTGGTATAATTCGCACACCTTTGATCCAATAAATCAACGCCAATTTTAGTTTCATTGTAGTGTAATATTATTTCAGGCTTTTTTGTATTATCGCCTACGTTTGCTGTATGGTACATGCTGGAAATTAACACCACAGCACGGTTTTTTCTCGGCACAAAAGATGCCAAAGTAATATTTTTAGTAAAACCGAAAAGCGAGGTTCCAAAATCTCGTCGCCGATTTGGTTTGAATTCTGCCGGAATTTCTGTTTTTTCTTTTTTGTTTTAAAGTACCCACAACAACTTTTTATCTTTCAAAACATCGACTAGTTCAACTGAAAAAAAAACCAATTATCAGCAGTGATGTTTCTATTCGACCCTTCAATTGGAGATATGAGTCGTAAAACTGCTTGAGTAGGTTTTGAAAATCGAGTTTGTTCTGATGTCAAATTGGTCCCGTCCGACTCTTTACCTAAATATATGTAAGCATTGAGTAAATAACCATTTCGAGCATCTGTAAGGCACATAATTTTTAAGCCATATTTAGCGGGCTTCTTTGGCATAAACACCCTAAAACGACACTGACCTCGAAAAGCTACCAGCATCTCATCAATATAGGCACAGGTTCCGATGCTATAAACCTTTTGGCAATTTTGAATGAAAGAGCTGAATAGCTCGGCGATTGGAGCAGAAATGTCAGTCTCCCGCCGTTGCGCTCTTGTTTCTGCATCATCGAAACGAATTGCTTTCATTAAAATATCGAATCTATTTTTACTTAGAATGCAACGATATATTTCTCTTCCTGAGCCATCAGAACTATTCCACGACGTATAATGTTCCCGATTGTCTTTAAAAATAGCTGTATAGAATAAAAAACCAATAAGTGCTTTTAAATCTATGAGATCAACATCATGAACACAGCCTTGGTTTTTATATCTTGGTCGTAACTGCCTTATTTTGTCGTTGGTATGTATCACTATGTTTTCCAGCATCTCATCTGTAAATAAAATGCTCCAAAGGTCAAGAGGTGTTGTAGAATCATTGAGAACTTCATGAAAGGCCAATTTAAGTCCTTGTCCTTGCGATACAATGTTATGGCGCTGAGTTCTAGTACGACTAGCAATTGGCACAGAAGACCACCGAAAATGATTTTTTCCAAAATAGTTCCGATTTCTAGTCTGGAGTTGTGACAAGGGTAACTCGTCTTCTGAAGAAAACTCCCCAAATATAACTCCCTCCGGCTGTCCATCGGCACTTTTCTCATCAGAAGACGACACTTGCAGGCAGTCATCTGATTCACAATCATCTAAAACCTCAGGAACTTCCAAATCCTCAAAGTCTATATCGCTGTAACTCTCATCCAGGATTTGCTCCACATCCGACAGTTCCTCCTCTAACTATTTTTTCGATGTTTACATCCATTTTTACTCTAAAACAATAAACATAAACGTAACACACAATAATCACATAACTACCTGCACGCAGTCACCATGACCGCTATCAAAATATTTTTACTCACCCAAGTCAAACGAGCTCACTTGTATGCTTGCCGAGCGCACACGCGACACTAAACCACCACCAGAAAAGGTACACGAACGCACACTGACACGCGATAACGAACTCCTACAAAAATAAAATTCAAAAAGTCGTTGCGGTCACCATGACCGCTGGCAGAAGGTTAAGGGTTAAATAACGTTAGAAAACGGTTTCGCTTAAATAATCAAATTTACCGTAATATCGCTTTCTAGAAAGCACGCCAATATTTTGTCAAAAATCAAATGGATTTTAAATCACGAGTTTAATTTATCGATTGTTCACTGTAAAATATGTCCATTAATTGTACACTAGCACGGTGGCACACGGACTAATAGTTAGGTATTTAATGTCAAGTTTAACTGTATCACCAATAAACACACACAGCGATCACGTCGGGGTCACCAAAATGTTGAGCTACCAAGCCTTTTTGATAGCTTCGAATGGCGATGCAAAACAACCACGATATATACTTACAAAGTATTTATTAATGTAAACATATATAACACAACGAGTGGAAAATTATGTGGCTGTTGATTTAGTAGGTGAAATTCCCTTGGTTTCCAGGTATCGAATGTAAAAGACGAAAGACTTAGGCAAAGCTAAGCTTAATTATTCTCACATGTATGTATGTAAGTTAACAATAGTTAACGTAATGAAGTTCCCATGCTGCCAAAAATTGCAATGCATCGTTCACTTCATTCGCGATCAAATTAAATGTTTAGTCAGCTGTTGTAATTCGATGATCAGCTCGATGCATGAGCATGGCACATGAGCGTGGGAAATGCTTATGGAAGCAATTAGAGACCGACGCTAACGGCAGCAGCGACGGTAAGAATAGTAGGCTAGCAGTAAGCTTACGAATTAGTAAATAAACAGTTTTAAAAAGAAACTCAACGTGTTAACACATTTCAAAGTAACTAACTTTGGGTAGTCGACAACACCGTCGTTACCGCAAAAGGAGTTATAGAAAGTTAATCAAAAATAAACCAGAGCAAACCCACGCAGAAAGAACCCCCAATCATCACCATCACCTGGAGGCAGAGGAATCAAGACCCCACCGATAAATTATGTAAGTGAAACTTTTTTTCTCTCCGCCCTCTGTTTATAATTATAGTACATTAGTGATAATTTGACAATTTAAGTGTGGTTAGTGTGGTTGTAACAAACAGGGTTCCCATTTTATTGTTTTTTTGTGCACTTACGTCCGCTACCCGTCCGTGCCATCTTAACTACCTTGCATGAGCAAACTTGAAACTAGTGAACTGTTGGACAGACTTGACAACCAACTTTTGACAAGTAAAAGCCTCAGGCGCCAACAAGACATGAATGAACAACAACTGCAAGGTATTATCAATGCGGCCGTTAGGGCCGTACTACAAGTACAAAGAAAAGACTTTGAAACCAAGCTAGAGCAGCTTACAAACCAGTTTCAGGCCACAACTGTGGCAGCTGCTGAAATTAAGGCTTACGAACGAATAAAAATCATAGACGGGGTAGAATGTCATGAAGGCCTGGATGCAGTGAAATCACTTCCAGAGTTCGATGGCTCACAGGAGCAATATGTTTCTGGCGGAGTGAGTAGTTCAAAACACTATCAAGCTGTCCTCATAATTCGCAACAGAATTAGGGGATCGGCTGATGCAGTTTTAGCATCATTCAACACGGTCCTTAATTTCGACGCTGTCATTAGCCGTTTAGATTTTACATACTCAGAAAAGCGATCATTGCATCTGCTAGAGCAAGAGCTAGCTAAGGCAAGGGCAACTGTCGAATATTCAATTTTATAAGGAGGTTGAGAAAAAACTCACTCTTTTCACACATAAAACCACAATGACGTTTGAGACCGATCAGACACGGTACATGAATGAAAAGCATTGGGCCGGTGCCCTGCGCGTGTTTGCCTCTGGGTTAAGGAGAAACCGCACGGATGTTCTTTTTGCGGCCCAGCCCAAAGATTTGCCCTCGGCCCTTGCAATGGCCCAGGAAATAGAAGGAAATCACGATAGACACGCATTTGCGGCCCAGTTTGCAAGATCGTTGTAGGAAAAAATTCTCAGACACCTCAAACCCGATCTTATCAGAAGCAGTCCGACATTCAGTACAGGACTGGAAAAAACCCATATTTTACCTGGGAGCAAGAAGCTCGCCTTCCAAAGCGCGACCAACTTGAGAAAATGAAAGTGGATTCATTCTCGAGGTTCCATCAGAGCACTAACTTTTCAAACCAGAACAACCAGATCACTCGTAACTCAAGCTTACCTATAACATATTTCTTTAGCAATAATCAACCACAGGTGCATTCAAGAGATCTGCGAATTCTCAAAGAACGTCGGCCTACAGACGCCAGAGGATTAACCATTTGACGGAAGAAAGAAGCGTAGTGTATGAAAAGCAGTACGATCTAGCCGCTTATGATGCAGCGGCAGAAATAGAAGCTGAATATGAAGAAGATGCACTTATTTTTTTAGCGGAGAGTCCCTGCTACCGTTCATCCAACGAATAGTAGTAGGGAAATCGTTGAAATTCTTAATTGACATCGGGTCGTCAAAAAGTTATATAAAGCCTAATATAAGCCTTTTATCCTCTGTCCCAGTACATACCCCGTTTGTAGTTAAATCAATTCACGGATTTAACAAAACCAGAAGTAAAAGCTTCATTACGATGTTTGGCATAAATAGCCCGTTTTTCTATTTACCCGGAGGCGACAAGGTCACTCCACTGTACGCCGAGGAAAAGATAGACGCTGATCTAGGAACACCCGTTCTTATTAAAGGGTGGGTGGTCCACAAGAACAACCTCAAATGAAACTCTCAATATAATACCTTTTTTACATAATTTTTACTTTGAATTTCAGGCATACGCCCATCTTCGCACTTTTGATTTGGGCTGCGCTGATAGCTTCCAAATTAAGGGACTACTCGCACGCCGACTACATACCGATCCTGGACGGTACTGCAGTAATTTGAAACGAGTCGAGGTAAATAAGGCACATATGAAACTTAACGGAATGTGGACAATACATACAAGAATCCACAGACTTGACTCGCGTCTTCCCACACGAGAAAGATCCTAGAAGTAAACACCAGGCATTTACGTATTTTATTAGGGACATTAGAAGTACACCATAGGCATGCTCGGAGCCTAAACTTTTTGGGCTCCGCCCTGAAGGTAATAGCCGGCACGCCTGACTTCAATGACTTACTACAAACAAGACTAACGGAGTAAGAGCTAATACAGTCAAACAATATGCAGATCGTCATTAATTCCAGAACTCAGGAAGAGATTAACACCCTTACAATACGGTCAATAAAATTCTCAATGTAAAAAAAGGAAGAAATAGATTTATCACACCTCTATGAAACACTTTTGGCTAGAAACAGAATTTTAACATTAGAGATTCACAATTTAATAATTGCAATCACACTGGCTAAATTTAACATAATAAACCCTGCTATTATTGATGCAGCTGGTTTGGAGGCGGTTATGAAAGAGAGTTTCACAGGAGTTACAACAACCCAATTGTTTAGCATAGCTAGAGTTAAGGTTTTAGCAAGTAAGTTTTATTATCGGTTTTCCTTGACCTAAATTATTATGCAAGAAGATTACTATTTTTCCCGTATCGCGTGCTGGCCGTATAATGCATTTACTGGACAACAATATAGCTGACTGCGGAGGCAACATTACTGCTGTTATACGAGTATCCTGCATTGATACGCCAAATTAAATGTTTGGTCAGCTGTTGTAATTCGATGATCAGCTCGATGCATGAGCATGGCACATGAGTGTGGGAAATGGTTATGGACGCAATTAGAGACCGACGCTAACGGCAGCAGCGACGGTAAGAATAGTAGGCTAACAGTAAGCTTACGAATTATTAAATAAACAGTTTTAGAAAGGGCTAATACATTTCAAAGTAACTAACTTTAGGTAGTCGACAACACCGTCGCTACAACAAAAAGAGTTATACAAAGTTAATCAAAAATAACTTGTATAAACATAGCAAAGAATAAAGGGAAATGATTAATTAGAATAGCGAGTAATGCTGTGGTGGATATGCAAACTTAGAGTGACCAGATAACAATTAATGTAATATATTGAATATGTACAGTGTTTTCTCACTTCTGTGGGTTGAATATATGTATGTGTACGTATAAATTTAGACTTAAGTATACATAATAATCTAAGATTAATGCTACTTGTAAAAAAGCTGTATTGAATTCCGTCAATTAAAAAACGTCTGGATCGTATAACCATCTATCACCAAATAGGCCGCTTCTTTATTGTATACCTCCTTAAATATACATTTAACGGATTGTAGCATCACGCCACATAATGCATATTCACATACTTACATATATGCATATCTATAGTTTACATATTTAAATTCACTAAGTTAGAGTGAAACCACTAGTCTACGAATACAAGGCTAAAAGTTTGTGTGCTCCAATCATATTGATCATTCAGTAATAAGCTGACTAGTATTGGTTTGTGTCCTTACTAATTAGGCGCAGGACTGCATTCTCCAGAACTTAGATCTTGAACATTCTGCCCGGCTGAACACTGGCGGCTCAGTAATTCTGTTGCCTGTTAGGTGGCATAACTTCTGCACCGGTCGCTGACACCGCTGCTTAATAGGAAGTCCATTTGATGATGTCTGGTTGGCATTGTACTCTATGGTCACGGTACGTACCAGGTCATCACTTCCCGGGTGAACGTCAATCAACCGATGGGGGCAAATTTTCATCACGTATAAGAATTACATCTCCACGCTGAACATTGGGTTCCGATCTAGTAAATTTGTTCCTTGTCTGAAATTGTGTTGAACATTTTCTGGAGGCGTTCCCAATATCGAAGACGATTTTATGGAGCTTCAAGCAATGGAGGATCTGGACGACAATTGAGTGGTGGTCCAATCAGAAAGTCACCCGGGGTTAGAGCTACCCCTCCTTCTGAATCATCGTAGAGAGCTATCAGTGGTCTCGAATTTAGACACGCCTCGATGCGAGTCAGGAGAGTAGACAATTCGGTGTAACGCATCGTCTGACTGCCCATGACCCTCAGCAGATGCTTTTTAGCTGAACGAACTGCTGCCTCCCATAGACCACCGTGATGAAGGGCGAAAGGTGTTATGAACTTCTAACATGTACCTTCAGCTGCCAGATGCTGTTGAGCATGTGCCGCTATCCAAGCCTTTAAATCTTCCGGCATTTGACGAATGGTCCCTACAAATTGAGTCCCATTATCACTGTATAAGATGGTACCGATACCCCGTCGACTTATGAAACGATCGTAAACATCTATAAATACCTGTGTACTCAAGTCCTCTGCTAGCTCAATGTGTACCGCTCATGACGCCATGCAAATAAATATGGCAGCATAAGTTTTTGTAGTCGGGGTGGCGCGATGCGATGCACGAATATGGAATGGCACAATAATCCAAGCCACTACGAGAGAATGGTGGAACCACTAGTACACGCTCTTTCGGGAGCGAAGTCATTTGTTGACGTTGTATAATTTGAAGATGCCTGCGACTTGTAGTGCAGGCCCAGATGAAAGACTTTACTTGCACTCGTGCGCCTATAAGCTAGAAACGTTATCTAAGGAACTGAAGCATTTGTTGTATTCCACCATGTAAGCAACGTGTATGAGCATCAGCGACTAGTAAATAGGCCAGAGCCCCACGCGTAATTATAATTTGATGTCGCTGATCTTGTGAGTGGACAACCTACTCTCAGTATAACGTCTGCATCCAAGAAAGGATTGAGTGCTAAAATTTCACCACGACCCGCAATTCCGGAATGTAATGCAAGAGCATTAATTTCTTGTTTAAAATAATTACCTTGTGCTTGTCGTAAAGCCCAGTGCTGGTCTGCGACAGAAACTATATCCTTCCTGTAACCACGATATTTGGGTACCCAGCGCCTTAACCAAACAGTAGTGTTAAGCAAACGACTCAATTTGCTAAATTTCTCTATGAGAGGTACCGTGTTGTCTTTCGTGGATGTCCTAATCCACTGATAATTAGCTATGGAAACGAAGATGCAGACCACACGAGACTCAGCAATGGAAAGGTGCTCCTCCTCCTCCGTTAAAGAAGGTAAAGGCATTTCCCCCACGCCTTGGTGAGTGTACGTCAGTCCGGTTCACCAAAGATGATGATCTGCTAAGGCGGCGAGAGATAGATCTCTATTTGCACAGTCAGCTGGATTTGATTCCGAGCGAATGTACTTCGAAGCGTTGATGTCTGAATTGGCTTGGATGTAAACTACCCGATTGGACACATATTGTTTGAACGTGGATGGTAGTTTGAGTACTCAGCATAAAACAATAGTGGAATCACTCCAATATGTACATGGGGCATTCTGTAGGCTCAAGGCCTAACGTACGTTGTCCATCGTCTTGGTTAGAAGATGAGCACCACATAGTTCGAGACGTGGTATCGTAACATCCTTAATTGGTGCTATTTTCGTCTTCGCTGAAACAAGAGCTGCGCGTGACGTTCCACCTTTATCGATTGTTTGAGCATATATGACTGCTGCATACGCTTTACGACTAGCATCGAAAAAGCCGTGTAAATGCACCAGAGAGCCCATTCGTATACCATGCCAACGAGGAATACGAAGTCGTGTAATATCTTGTAAACTGATGCGGAATATCACCCATAAATTAAGTAGCTCTGGAGGAAGTTCAGTTGTATCATATAATTTCGCCACGTCACTCAAAACCTTTCGCTTGGTATGCATTGACGTATCGTCAACTAAGCCTACCTTGAAGAAGAGCTCGTCGCTTACTTCCCAGTAAAGACCCAATACCTTTGTTGTTGAGTTGTTCAACTCTAGTTCTGATGCAGAAACTGTTGCACAGGTTATCGCAGAAAATACGTGTCTAGAATTGGAATTCCACTTTCCCAATATTAATTGTCCTTGTTTCAAAATAGTCGCTACATCTTGAGCACGGGTAATAGCAAGTTCATCGCTGTCGACGCTATCCAAATAGTCATCAAATTAGAAATTATAAAGTAAGCTATGACGTCATAGACGACTTCATAATTGTCATTCGCACATTGACGCAGTGCGCGTATGAACTACAAGCCATTCCATAAGTTACCGTCTTCACTTCGTACACTTGAACTCGTACACTTATTTTTTGCCATTTACGATGTCTTCTATCTACCAGTGTTTGTCGGAACATCTTCTTTATGTCTGCCATGATGGCTACCTTGTATTTGCGAAAACGGTGAAGGATTTCGACATGTCAATATTATGTTGTTTTGGATGTTGTCCCATTCGATGCCTTCGCGGAATCGTTCAAAACAACGCGAAATTTTGTGGTTACCGCATGATGAGGTATGAAGTAACCATTTTCTTTGTTGGTGAAAGCTTGCTTGCAAACCTCCATGTAGTCGAGAGCAATGTATTCTTGCATAAATGTGATGAGGTTCTCCACGAGCAGGATGAGTCGAAATAATATTTGCACCAGGTACCTGCCGTCTGAGGCACAGGTAACTGTGTCATTGAAGATCGTCTTACAGTCATCCACGTGCGTTTCGGATGATAGTATGGGCTCTTCGAGTTCCCAGAAACTTCTAAATAATGTGCCTAGTCGTTGTTCGTTGACGCATTTCGCAGTAAAAGATGTGTGTAAAGTGGAGTGAGCAGAACTTTCACAGGTCGAAATACTACGCATCCAAGATGAGTGTTTAAAGCGCAAAGTTGCTCTGGAGAACCGTGGATAAAGCCCTCCTGAAAGAGACCCGTTAGTACGTCAGCACCAAGTAGCACATCCACCGGCTTGGAGTGGCAAACGTTGGGTCAGCTAGCGCCAAATCTTTTAAATGGCTCCAAGTTTCTACGTCTATATGCGTATCTGCCGTTATTGAGGTTATTGTCGGTAGGACATAAGCCTCGAGTTTGAAGTTAATGTTGTTGCCAAAGGCAGTCTGCATCTGTACTGTTATATGACCCTTACTGTAGACTGCAGCGCTAGAACTTGCCCGTGTGAGGTGCTATGCAGTGGAGGGGCGTTGGCGATTTTCACATTGTTGTAATTTAGCAAAGTTGATTTTATAGCATTTGAGTTAAGTGACTTTTCGTTGTCACAGTATATTTGGAAAAATGTTTATTAGCTGTAGTATAGGTGGTTTTACGTCTATGATGGTTCTAGACGCGATTTTCTGCACTATAGCAAATTTAGAAAACTTATCGACGCAAGTTAGAAAATATTTCTGGTCTGTGGAGAAAATATCGACGTGTAATATTTCACCAGGATTACATGGAACTGGTGTTGCCGCAATAACATGCTTCTTTGGATGTCTAATGTATTTAGACTTTGAACATATTCGGCAATTTGCTACTACTTCCCTTGCCTTTTTATTCATATTCGGGAAAAAATAGTCAGCCAAGATCTGCTTTACATTTTCTTGCGCTGCCCTATGAGCTCTGTTGTGTTCAGCAAATATAATTTCTTGTTGATCACTTTTGCTGAAGATGCCCGTAACCATCTCTTCGGTATGACGGAATCTTACGTTGGGGTGAAGTTCTACCAGTCGGTGTTGAATTTTTGCCAACACTGGTAGGCTGCAATGTATTGCGTTAACTACGTCATCACAGTTCCCACGAGATAACTGAAGAGTGCGGTCACGTTAGTACAACGCTGGTGTAGTATTTAGTGTCGACTTCATTTAATACTTAAAAAAGTGTTTTCTAATCGCCAACTCTCTCTTACATTTTTTTCAACAAAGACCGGTTAACGAAATCACCCAGACAGAAGAAGGATCAGCAAACTGCCATGGAGGAAGACCCCGAAAGGGACAGAAGTAACTACTTCGCCATCCTAGGCGAGCCACCAAAACCAAAACGTAAGGCATACAATATAAACAACAACTATGACTTCCCAACGCTTAAACTCAACAAACACGCAAGTACTCAACAAACCTCACCATGCCCAAAGTTTCTACTTATAAAAAGCAAAACCGAAAAACCACTGAAATCGTAAAAAAATTTTCGCAGTCAGCAAAGCACTCGAATCAATCACAACCGAAAAACCCCCAGAAATATAATTTACGAGAGATGGAGACCTACTTTTACTAACAAAAACTCAACAACAAGCGAACAAATACCTTAAAGCAACACAATTGTCAAATATTTGCAACATTTCTGTCTCTCTCCACCCAACGCTTAATATATCCAAAGGTGTAGTTTATTCTGGAGTTCTAAAACATCTAAGTGAAGAAGAAATCGTAGAAGGTCTAAAAGAACAAGGTGCAGTGGAATGTAAAAAAAATCAGAAAATACATAGAAGGAAAACTCACTGACCATCCGCTTCACATCGTCTCCTTCAACACTTTTACTCCACCAAAAGAAGTGAACATAGGATGGCTGAAAGTAAAAGTTGAACCATATATTCCATCGCCCATACAATGCAAAAACTGCTTTTTAATCGGCCATATAGCTAAACATTGCACCTCTGAAGCAAAATGCAATGTATGTTCATCTACCATCCACGACTTGACACCTTGTTCGAAAGTGCAATGTATCAACTGCAAACAAAATCATCGCTCTAATAACAAACAATGCCCCACATACAGAAAAAGACAAGATATTTTGAAACACAAAACAATCAATAAATGCTCATTTAGGGAAGCTATAGAAACAATTAACAAAAATAATACTGACTACAGCAAACATGTACTAGAAGAACGCATCGAAGAAGCAACGCAAAAAAGAATTAAAAAAACACAAACAAATGTAAACGAAAACAATAACGTTCATAAACAATCAAATACAATTACTTTACACAGCGCAAATCACGAACCAAGCCGAAAAGAAAACATGTATCAAACTTCAATCAATTCTACAAAATCACCAATCGAATTACATTTACAACCGAATTTTCTCCAACATCTCGAGCAATATATTAGCCATCCCAAGAACCCAACAAATGCACTAATTACAACAAACACCCACATACCACTCACAAACTTAGAGTCCACTACCGAAACATTAAAATACAACACCGAAACACATCAATATTAACACAGCTTCCTCTCACCTATAGATCTTCTCGCTATACGTTAGAAGAGGAAAACAAATTAATAAGTTATTCTCAATATGGCACTTAAAGTTCTCCAGTGGAACATTAATGGATACCACAACAATAATAATGAACTACGCTTACTTATAAAAGAAAATAACTATAAAATCATAGCTTTACAAGAAACTCATCTCAAGCGAAGCCCTCCCACAAGATATGTAAAAAAAACTTTTCAATATACGGATATAATAACATATCAACAGAAGAAAATGCAAAGCAAGGAGTCGCTTTCCTTGTAGCAGACAACATGAATTTACTCCCCTTGAGCTACATACTAGTTTACTCGCAATAGCTATCAAAGTTAAGTCCCAGATAAATTTCACCTTTTTTAATATTTATTCTCCACCTGATGAGCAATGTGCTGAGCACGACTTGCACGAACTCATTTCATACGTGAATGGGCCACTACTAATAGTGGGTGATCTGACTGCTTGGAGCCCAATATGGGGATCTCCACGATTCAACAGTAAGGGTAAAATTCTCACAAAATTTATTGAAAATACAAACCTTTTAATTTTAAACGACAAAAGTCCAACCCACTGGTCTACGCACTGCACACTAATCCACATTGATATCACCATGTGTACATCTCCTCTTAATATTGCATCAAATTGGAAAGTTAACGATGACCTATGCGGTAGCGACCACTTCCTGATTAGCTTAACACTGTTTAACACCGCCCCTAACACAACTTACCACACTCCCAAAAGATTCAAATTAAAAAAAGCAAAGTGGGACCAATATCAAACCCTTCTAACCAGCGAAGTGGAAAATATGAGTTTCAACTCGATGAATCCCAATAAAGCCGCTGCTATCTTCACTAAAAAAATTAAGCAAAGTGCATACAAAACGATTCCAATGTCAACCCCGAATAAAAGAAAATACACAACATATTGGTGGAATGATAATTTAACTACACTAAGGAAAACAAAACAAGATCTGTGGAAACTGGTCAAGCAACACCCTACCGCTGGTAATATACTAAAATACAAAAGAGCGAACGCTATATTTAAGCGCGAAGTAAAAACCTCAAAAAGAGATGCTTTTGCCACCTTCACTGAGGATATAAATTGCAACACTCCATCAAAAGTTCTATGGGATAAAGTAAATCTACTACACGGGAACCGCCCCCACAACCTCATTCACTCAATTGAAAAAGAAAACAATTCACAAACTTCCTATCCTCTTGAAATAGGCAACACTTTAGCAAGAGCATGGTCAAACTCCTCAAAAAACTCTAATTTTTCGGAACAGTTCGTAGAACATAAAAACCGTTATAAAAATGTTATAAATATAGTATAAATATAGTATATCCACTAAGTAAAACATCCAACGCAATGGAAGAAAACTTTTCATATATTCATAAAAGGAAAAAGTCCCGGGCAAGATAACATCCCTTATGAATTGCTGAAACAACTCCCTTTTGTTGGCAAAAGCAAGCTCTGTGAGCTGCATAACCACATCTTTAACACACATACCATACCGCAACAATGGAAAATTGCTCTTACGGTACCTATACCGAAACCTAATAAGCCGAAAAGTATTACCGAAGGATATAGACCCATATCCCTCATCTCTTGCCTATC
Organism: Bactrocera correcta; assembly: GCA_027475135.1. Classification (NCBI taxonomy): domain Eukaryota; kingdom Metazoa; phylum Arthropoda; class Insecta; order Diptera; family Tephritidae; genus Bactrocera; species Bactrocera correcta. The sequence continues at coordinate 78,966,925 of CM050322.1, read as the reverse complement.
AAAAGTAATGAAAAAAATGATATCTAGGAGGCTCATGTGGTACCTTCACACAAACAAGCTATTCTCGAGCAACCAAACCGCTTTCATACCTGGAAGCAACACTACCAACGCATTACTTCGCCTAGATGAACATATCGCAGATAATATTTCCAGCAGGAACCACATTTCACTAATTTCCCTAGACATGGAAAAAGCTTTCGATAGAGTCGGTTTGCACTCCGTATTAGACCAAATTTTAGGCTGGAAATTAGGCCCCAAAATTACAAATTTTATTAAAAACTTTTTGGTAAATCGAAAATTCAGAGTAAAGGTACTACAGATTGTTGGCCATTGGAAAACGGCATTCCTCAAGGTTCGCCATTATCCGTCACTCTTTTTCTAGTTGCCTTTGACAGGCTGAGTTGAGTAATAAATGAAAACAAGTTCTTTAAACATGTCTTATACGCAGATGACTTATGTATATACGGCAGAGTTCAAACTGTAACGGTCTTCCAAACCGAATTTAATAACTTCCTCGTAGAGATAATAAACTGGTGCAACGCTAGCGGAGCTAAGATATCCATAGCCAAATCTAATCATCTGCACATTTGCAACAAACATACTTGCCAATGTTTTACTTTAAACCTAAGCGACACCTACATAAAAAATGTTACATCACTCAAGATACTTGGCATATTCTTTAATAAAAAATACAACTGGAACGATCACATTACCTATTTACAAAAATCAATACAAAGTAGACTCAATATAATAAAATGCCTAAGTAACATCAAGCTGAAAAGTTGCACAAACTCACTTCTAAACATTGTGAAAGCCATTATACTTGGAAAAATCGATTACGGCCTGCCATTTTATAGCACCACGTCACCAGCAAATCTATCTAAAATATCATCTGTATACCATTCTGCAGTTCGCTTGGCGTTGGGTACTTTTCGCACCACTCCCACTCTCAACCTTCTCACCGAAGCGGGACTTCCACTCCTCAAAGATAGGATAAATTATATTACCGGTTGTAAGGCAATTAAACTTACACAAAATAATGACTCAGTGCTGAAATCATTAGTGAAAAAGAGGCTGAAACGAAAACGTAAAACACGTAAGGAACCAACAATAGAAAGACTAATTGAGACAGCAAAATACCATGACATGCCACTGGATCATAATGCCACCATAAATATTCAAAACCCACCATGGGCACTCCCTACAAATTGCATATTACTGCAGTTAACAAAATTCAAAAAAGAAATCACTCCAATTTCAATGTATCTCCAGCACTTTCATTATATACGCAGCAAATACCACGACTGGTCTACCTTATATACTGACGGCTCCAAATATAAGGACATAACCGCATATAGCGTCGTTAACGCGAACGAAACACTATCCACCTCTATCCTGCCATCGTACGCATCTGTATATACTGCAGAAGCAACCGCAGTCTACCACGCTTGTAAAATAGCAAAGCAAAGTAAAGGAAAATGGCTTATCTTTAGCGACTCACTCTCAACTCTGCTATCGGTAAAAAACATTAACAATAACGATACCGTGGTATCCCAAATCAGAGATATATTAACTTCCAATGCTACAAAAATTAAGTTGATATGGATTCCCAGCCACATCGGTATAAAGGGCAACACCTTGGCAGACGCAGCGGCAAAACTTGCCACCAACTCACCGTTACACATAACAATCAGCTTTAACAAGAAAGACCTAAAAAACACAATCAATAAAGTTAGTCGGAAACTTATGGTTGAACATTGGCAAAATAAAAACCACGACTACAAATGCATAAACCCAAACTTGGTTCCTCCAATCTTCCCAACAACAATCTCAAGACGAAACATCATAATATACACTCGCTTTCGCCTAGGGCACACACGGATAATGCACAAGTATCTTTTTCAAAGAGGCAGCCCACAAACTTGTCAATTCTGCAACGATGAGATACTTACTATTAAACATATCGTCAAAAGCTGTACTGCAGTAAACTCAATAAGACAATCTACAACAAACCGCACAATAGAAGAACTTCTTACATAAGTAAACGAAGAAAACATAAAGAGATTTATATACATTATAAGCAAAATTAGATTGTACTTTGAAATATAAATGTTTTACTAATGTCAAAATCATAATAACGTAAAGCTGATGGCTTAACCGCTAGTGCTATATATATAAAATTGCTATTGTAATTAATTACCTTTTTCAATTTTAATAAAAAAAAAAAAACTACGCCATCATTAATGACTTCTTGCAGCCTTTTTAGTAATGACTCTACGTCGCAAAATTAAATTGCATGTCTGCTTTTTGAACCAAATATTATAAAGGTCTGTTTTGACTGGCTTTCGCTTTCTTGAAAAATTATGTGGTTTCTATAGCAATTTACGGACTTATCCACCGTCTTTATAGTGTAGGTTAGTGACTCCTCACTGTGCATGGTGGCGCAGTCAGAGCTTGCCTCCATTTCAATTCCTACCATATTCATGTGCTGTCTGGACAACGCGTCATGGTTTTCCTTTCCTGGTTTATAGAAAATTTTTGCGTTGAAGCTTTCTATTAGAGACTTCCACCGTTTGATTTTTGCGTTCGGGTTTTCAACAGAAACTGCAAACGTCAGAGGCTGGTGGTCAGTGTAGATATTCAACTGGTTAACACCGTACAGGTAGTTCCTCAAAGTGTTAAGAGCCCATACGATCACCAAGTGTTCTCTTTCATTTGTTGCCAAATGCTCTTCTCTATCTCTAAGTGTACTTGAGATCATGCTAATGGGTTTTTTCTCTTGTGAAAGGGGTTTGGGGGCCCCCTTGAGGATGCATCGGTTGTTAAGTCAAATGGTTTAGTGAAGTCGGGATATGCTAACGTGACATCTTCTGATGGAAGAATTTCTCTAAGTTTATTAAATGCATCTATACCTTCTGGTGCTAGTTGAATTTTAATTTTTTTGGACTGTGTGGCACTTACTTTGCCATTTTCTCCCTTTAGCATATCAGTTAGAGGTTTTGCAAGGCTGGCAAAATCTTTAATGAAACATCGATAGTAGCTAGCCAATCCAAGAAAGGAACGTAGTCCTCGAAGAGTGGTTGGCTGCTCATAACATTTAATTCCATTGACTTTATCGGGGCTTGGTTTGACACCTCCCTTGAGACAACAAATCCTAGGTATTCTACTTCGGTCTTGAAGAATTTCGATTTTTCGGCCGATATTCTTATATTTGCCTCATAGAGACTCCGCAACACCCATTCGATATCTTTCAAATGGTCTTCTGCCGTTTTTGAATAGACAATTATGTCGTCAACGTAAACGTGGCAGGTTTTGCCAATTTGCTCCCTGAGGACATCGTCGATTGCTCTCTGGAAGATGCTTGAGGCGTTTCTTAGCCCAAAAGGTAAACGACAGAATTCATATTTACCGTTGTTAACGGAGAAAGCGGTTTTCTCCGTCTCTTTCTGCTTACTCGATCTGGTGAAACCCAGATTTAAGGTCAAGGGTGTAAAATATTGTGCACCTCTTAAGTTTGACAAGATAACCATTGCGTTTGGCATAGGGTATTTATCTTCGACTGTGACCTCATTCAGTTTCCTGAAATCAATCACAAGACGTTTCTTCTTATTTCCTGTTTGATCTATTCCCTTCTTATCAACGACCCAAATTGGGTTATTGTAAGGGGACCTTGAGGGTCGAATGATACCATTGACGAGAAGTTCAGCCACTTCCTTGTTTACAAAGTCGGCTACACCCATAGGATATGGGTAAAGTCTCGAGTAAACCGGTTCATCGGTTTTTGTTCTGATTGTACCAATTATATTAGTGTTGAAGGGTAGTGACTCGTTAATGTCAGCAAACGCCTTATTTCTACTTTTGATAATTTCACAAAATTGCTCACGAACTGAAGATGGAATTTCTTCACTTTTTATGTTGATAAAGTGTACATTTTTACATTCATGGAACAAGAGCTTCTCAGTTCCATAATCGTGCTTTATTGTACCCGTACTCAGGTCTATTCGGGCGTTTACCTGATTGAGCAAATCGAGCCCAATTATGCCGTCGAATGTTGTTACATTTGGTAGTATAAAGAAATCTGCAGTTACGCTAAACATCTTAATTCTACACTTTTGTGCTACAGGACTATTGCCGTGCAAAGACTTTACTATAAATGGTATGGACGCTGTGGTTTTTAGCTCAGGTATTGGTTTGACGTAATTTTTCGAAGCTCCTGTGTCCACTAATAATTTAATTTTTTTCCTCGATAACCTACTCCTCGCTCATTCCACGGTAATAGGGACTACCCCCTAAAAAATTCAATTGCTCCTCCTCGAGATCTTCAGCTTTATCTTCGGTTTCCTGATTATAAGTTGGCTCACTAACCTTTTCTTGATTTAAAGTACTAATGCGCTGCATCTTTGGTCCAGTAACCCTATCTGAATCTGCCTGTCGTTTTCCCTGCTGTTGATTTGAACTATAACCCTGTCTACTATTAATTTGATTCTGTTGTTGGTATTGGTTGGCTCTCTGTGATGGTTCCCTACGTCAATTTACATTTTGTCTTAGTCTTGAAACCGATGGGTCAACGTCCATGGGTGTCACTTGTTCTTGCTTGTTAGTCCTAGTATCATTTGTTCTGCGCTGTTTATTTGCAAAATGCGGATTTTTTGTTGCTGTTGCATCTTTTTCTTCGAATTATTGTTTATTCTTAGTTTATATTGGTCTTCAATAGACGTTGCGAAATTTGAAGCAGATAAGTACCTTTCCCTATTTGACTCCACCTCTTGTTCTAATGCCAGAGCGCTAGGTATGTCTTTAGGGCGAGAGGCAAATAGTATGTCACATAAAGGTCTTTTAAGGCCTGATATAAAAACTCTTAAAGCGTCCGCTCTATATTTTTCGCAAATTGATTCTGATACTTGACCCTCATGGGTCAAGATGGTTTTATTCGTGGGGAGAGTTAATATTTTCTCAACCTCGTCGAAATATCGAAGCACAGATGGGTTACCCTGTCGTAAGGTGGATAATTGCTGTTCAATTAAATATATCGGTCGTTTGTCTGCGTACGTAAAGTCTAGTCTCGCGATTATTGCGTCGAAATTTAAAACAGTGTTGAAGGATGCTAAAATGGCATCAGCAGAAGCTTTTATTTTATTTCTAATTATACCAACTGCTTGGTAGTGTCTAGAACTTTCCTGGTAACTTCTGAAAACTTCGTAAGATGTATGGGCAGCTTGTCGCCAAGACACGTACATATGTACTGATTTGCCCGTCAAATTCTGGTAATGATTTCACCAGATCAAGGGGTTCGTCACACTTTACGTTCGGTAATATTTTTACCGGTTGGTATGTTTTTGGCGCTTGACCAGTGGTAAATGTAGTCATTTGCTCCGTTAATCGTTGGAGCTTAACCTCGAAAGTCTGTCTTTGTTGTTCAAGAGCGCTTGAGACGGCTGCTTGAACCACTGCGGTTACCTGATTTGAATCCATTTTACTGGTCACCTGTAGTTGAATAATTCTTTCTAAGAGGTTTTCTAATTCTGAGTTACTCATAGACTTGGAAATTAAAATTTAATAGAACTTGTAACCGTTCCTATAGTCGAATCAATCAATCACATTCTTTTGTTGACATGGCTAGATAATTTCAGTTATTTATTACAATTTTCTTTACAAATTCTGTTTCTAAACACAACGTTTTTGAGAAAAGACTAAACTGTTTCTTTCTTATTAAACTCTGAAAAATTTGTTTCGCAAAATTTTATGATTAGCTCCTTATATTTCTAAAATAAATTCCTTTCCGTCTATTTTGAAAACTTAGTTTTAATTCAAAAGAAATTATAATGTTTTTATTTTAATAAGCACTCTACTTACAATACTCGAAACATGTTTTTTTATTACTGCTTTCTGATAAATCCTCGGATCCTTGGAGTCCTTGGGTCCTTTGAAGTCATTAAAGACACTCTACCGCAAAATACCTTGGTGATTTTTACTTTCTAGAGAATCCTTCGTATCTTCTTTACCCGGTTGGGCGCCAATTATTTTTAGGCACTACTGCGCTTTATTCAAGCTCGATCAGAACTAAACTCTAAAACATTCTTACTCTTAAGTCTAAGCCTAAGTCGTCCTCACTGCCGTTGTCGTCGTCGCTGTCATTGCTATGTTTTGTCAGATGCAGTGCCACGATTACGCCGACTTGCGTGTAGGGTGAGTCGTTGCTTGTTTGCGCTATATTTGTGCTGCGCCAGCTGATCAAACGGCTACGGTAGCTTGTGAGTATCGTTTGTTGTTGCTTGTTGTTGGATCATAACTCGGGCCGTTGGTCATGGATTGGGGTGGTGTTAATGTTCAGCATTGCCTGAAACGGATGTTAGGCAGACAATGCTGACTTGGTATTTTGGTGGCTTGCGTTTCGAATTAACTTACACAAGTTTTTAAAATTCAAAATTCTAGCCTACTTTAAATATTTGAAAGCAATTTGAAGTGCCCATTACACACTTTTTACCAAGTTTGAAAATAATTTAAACGGGGTGCCTTTGAAAAAAGCCTTGGTAGTTTTAACAACATAACGGTCAGTTTAGAAAAGTTATTTGAAAATTGGCAGCTGATTTTGAAATTAATTAACCACATAAATTATGCAATATAGTTTTCATGGAGACTTACATCAAACAAAGGTGGAACAAAACTTAATAAAAAACGCGATAACCGTGTACATTGCATTTGCCATAAAAAATATTATTTTTACGCGAAGGACGGGTTACAACAATTTCAAAAGATAATGGGTTACACGAGTCAATAAAAAGTGCCATGAAACATAGCCATGATCCAATGGCATACCAGGCCGATCTCATAAAACAAATACACCACTAAAGGATGATGCAACTAACTTTTTAGAAAAACCATGCCAAATTATTGCAAGAGCTACGGCTCGATGTAACAAAAGGCCATGGAAATATTTATCCACAAAGTTTGCACAAACCCAAAAATCAATATGGTAAGTAAATAAGGCTACCGTTGAAAAACTCGTAATGTGACAAAGATTTGCACATTTGCAGAAAGTCGACGGTACACAGTTTCTAGTTTCATAAAAATTTTCATTAAGAACGCCCACTTTAGAAATAGTAGCATATACTACATAGATAATGGACGGCACATTTAAGTTGTTCCATGTTCATGAGACAATTATTTACAATTCATGGCCGCATAGGTACGAACACATGCAGTGAAATTGTACCGCTTGTGAATTTTTATTTGAATTGTTGAATTTCGCATGTAATAATAAAATAATAACAGTCTAAAAATAACTTTTTCTGGTTTTGAAAAAGTTAGCGTCAAATTTTTAAAAACATTTTCACAGACGTTAAATACAAGGGCTGTTTTTGCCATTTAGGCCAAATTATTTGGAGACGTATGCAAGAAGAAAAGCTTTAAAAGAAATATAGACTAGAATTTTTAATCGTAAAGAGGGGGGGAAACGAAGGGAGAGTTCCTCCCTCAAAAGTAAAAAGTTATACATTATTTCCTGAACCACAAATATCACAAAAAATCAATACCAGGTTCATCCTATTTTCAATAAAGTTTTCAAAATTTATTTCTACGATTTCAGGGTTAAAAGTGGTATGGTTGGATAGAGCTCCCACCGCAAACTTATAGTTTTCGAGACATTTGCATTTGAAGTTGAAAACTTTGCAAATTTTATCTTGCAATTTCTCGATTTCTAGTAATTATTTATTTCATATTATGCACTTTTTATGCACTTACACTTCACTACATTGTTTATTTAGTTATTTGCATAAAATAAGCATTTTGTATTTTACACAATTTCATTCCATGCACAATAACAAAAGTATTCCTTGTTGACAGATTATAAGTGTTGCCATAATTAAACATTTATCAAACGAATAAAAATGAATAAAATGGGATTATATGCCAAAAACATAAATCTTTGACCCTTTCTTTGATATATCATGATTTTTGCTCAGGCAGGCCGCCAAAGCAAAACAAGGAGTTTTCCTCAAAAACAAAAAAAAACCTGACACACCCCGATGTTGGATTGGACAGGGTTATTTTTTTTTTAAGCGCGGCCGAAGGCCGCCAACGCAAAAAGCAGTTTTGCTTAAAAAATTCTGACACACCCCAGTGTTGGATCGGCCAGGGGTATATTTTTTGAAGCGCGGCCGAAGGCTGCCAATGCTCAAAGGAAATCTAAAAGTTATGTTAAATAGGGTATATCACACTTTTTAAACTACATCTTCTGTAACGGTTTTGTTACAACTAAACAAGGTACCGTTCTTTTTGTTGTTCGTTTTGTCATTATCTTCACATTTATCAATTTCGCGTTTCCTCTTTTTAAATTATATTTTCTATTATGGGTATTATTACAACTAAAAAATGTACCGTTTCTTTTTTCCCGTTTTGTCATAATTTTGTAACAATTTCATTTCATTTCAATTCCACGTTTATGCCTTTATCCAGGGTACGAATTTAGAGTATATTTAAATATATAATTATTTAAAGTTAAGGTGTTTTTTAAAAAATGAGTGCAAATTCATCACTTTAGTAGTATAAGTTTTAATTGATAAAAATATAAATTAAGTCATTTAAATATATTGTGTCGGAGCGTCAACCAGCCGAGGTGTTGTAAAAGGAACCAATGTGCCTAAAGCGTCGGAAGTGGAATCAATGTGGAATATTGTAAAAATAATCCAAACATTTGATGCTAAAGAAAATGTATTTCCTTTGCGGAAGAGCAAGGACTGATTTTAAAATCTAAAATGTGTCGTACGCATAAAGTTCCAATGACGCTGTCATTAAATAAAAGTAGCTCTGTTGAGGTGTTCCGGTGCCGGAAAGGTGGTTGTCGGAACCGAACTGCGTTGGCAAGATCGATCGATACCTGGTTCGACAACGTGAAAATTCTATTTCCACAAATATTTTATATTTATATTATTTAATGAATGCGTATACATCTCATTGGTCGCATGCGGAGGTGAGGAAGAATAGTTTTATCAGGGAACCAGTTTTATCTAGCGCTTTTATATGTGACTGGTATAATTACTACCGCGAAGCCGTGGTATTATACCAGGTTGACCATCAGGTAGCGGTAGGTAAAATTTGTGGCCCTGGTGAAACTATCCAAATAGATGAAAGGTAATAATAAAAACATAATTTTTTTATGTAATTAATATATCTTTTCTTATTTTAGGGCGGAGAGTTGAAGGCCACTGGGTTCTTGGGATGATTGAGGATGGTAGTGACGACTTTAAAGCTGGAGGTATGTCCCGGCAATGTCAGGTCTGCTGAGGTGCTCATAACTTTGATAGAGAAGCACGTGGCAAAAGGCAGTACGACTGTTTGTCCAGTCACGGATATGAGCACTGACGGGTTAATCATAGAGAGCCCGATAATCCGTTCGTGCCGAGGACGGGACCCACACTCAATGCATCGAGTCCCAGTGGCGCGTAATTAAACGTTTTTGTTTTATTAAAGACAATTATAATAATTGTGAGGATTTTTCCAATTTAATTTTTGAGTATATTTGGGAAAAAATATTGCATATAATCATCATGATCCGTTAGTTAAATTATTAGATGCAATTAAACACACATATAAGCCTCAAAACTTTTTTTGTTACAATAGAAAATTTATTTCAGATGGTATTTGTTTCCTGCGTTTGAGTTTTAATATTCATTTTTATTCGTTTGATAAATGTCTAATTATGGCAACACTTATTATCTGTCAACAAGGAATACTTTTGTTATTCTTCATGGAACGAAAATTGTGTGAAGTATAAAATGCTTATTTTAAGAAAAAAAACTAAATAATTACCGAAAAATAAATAGGTAGAAACAATGTAGTGAAGTGTAAGTGCATAAAAAGTGTATAATATATAATAAGTAATTACTAGAAATCGAGAAATTGCAAATAAAATTTGAAAAATTTTCAACTTTAAATACAAATATCTCGAAAACTGTAAGTTTGTGGCGGCTACACCACACCTTTACCTACCTTTGCCTACCACCTTTAACCCTGAAATCGTGGGATGGTTTACTAAAGTTTCCCTCCATATGTATGTACTATTCTATCTTTGGCATATTGTATGTTTACGAAAGCAAACCATGATACTATGTTTTTGCCATAAATTGAACAGCAGCGTTGGAAAAATATCTCAAATAGTCAGAGAAGTTACAACACTTTTCCAAGTTTCAAGACCGAAACGTAACACTGTTTTAGCTCAATTATTAGACCAAAAAAGCTGTGCAGCTTTGTGAGACAAAATGGGTACAAAGAAATTATGCCGTTCTTCAATTCACTGTCACCCTTCGAGAAATCTTTCAATCTTTACTGCAATAAAAGCGTCGAATTCAGTCGCAGTACCGTGCAACTTCGAATTCATTATTGGAACTTTCAGCCTCAGTGATGTTTTATCGCTGTCGCAGCGACTTAGTGTGATCCTGCAGAACGAATCAATCGACCTTGCGAAAGCATCAAACGTGATAACAACATTGGTTGCAATACCGAACACAAATAGAATGCATGCTGATCATCACTTTAATAATTTTTTTTCAAATGCTGCACAGATGGCTGAAAATTAGATGTTGAAGTGAAAAAAACCCAGAACATGTGGTCATCAGAGTCATCGAAACAATAATCCAACTCAAAACTGTGAAGACTTTTACCGGGTTTCTGCATACATTCCACTCATTGACACGGTGATGGTTTTCCAAGGAAGTTCTTGAAAGTTTCAATTTGAGTCTAAATAAATCCTAAATTTGGAAGAAAAGGATTTAAGTGTAATCATTGAATGCCTAGTTAGACGTTTTGGGAAAAAACGAAGCTCATAGCAGAAGCAGGGCTTTTTCAACAACAACAAAAAAAGAAAATGACTACGAGAACACAAATGCTTTTTGCCTTAGAAACTCTCAGCACTTGTGAGGGGTTCCAAAGTAAAGTAGATTTTTTGAATCTTATGCCACCCCTGGTGACCCCATCTATATATCGACTGGAGCGTTAGAAACTGCTAGTTTTATCGACTGTCCACTGAGAATTTCATGACATTTCATAGATTGAAAGTGAAGTTATTGCGTTTTAAGTGTCAGTATGTATGTATGTGTTTTCGGTGCGAAAATGGGCTTCGAACAACGAGCCAACATTAAATTTTGTTTTAAATTGGTAAAACTTTTACCGAAACGTTTCAATTGACGAAACAAGTTTATGGCGATGATTGCCTATCTTGTAGCAGAGTGCACGACTGGTTTCAACGTTTTCAAAGTGGTCGTGAGGACATAAATGACGATCAACTTATGGGCCAATCAGAATTCGTGATCAATGGAAATTCCATCGAAACTGTGCGTGAATTCATCAAAAATCAGCCGAAATCATCACTAAAATTTATGGATATGGAATTGAACATCTCTAAAACATCGATTTATCGCATTTTTACCGAATATTTGGGCTTACGAAAGGTGTGTGCACGGTTTGTTCTGCACAAATTGACTGACGGCGAAAAATTGCTCAGAATCCAACATCGAATCTTTAAAGAGGTCAAAAAGGGCAAAAAATCACATTTTAATCATTAATCACTCCCCGTATTCACCTGGTGTGACATTGTGCAAATTCTTCCTTTTCGGAAAAATGCATTTGCCATGAAAGAAAAGCGTTATGTAGACGTAGAGGCCATTCAAAAGGCTTGTACCTGCATACTGGCGGTCATACCGTCCAAAGAGCTTAAACACTCGTTCGACATGCTTTTGGACCATGCAAAAAGTTGCATTGAAGCTGAAGGAGACTATTTTGAATAAAGTAAATTGACTTTGTTGAAAAAAATATTTGTTCTGTTTTTTTAAGTCCTGTTTACTTTGGAAAACACCTTGTACATATATCCGTCGAATCATATTCTCCTTCACGTACTCTGCACTTTGCCAGCCACAAATAGCGCTGAACTATCCATGTTTATTTTGCTTGAACGGCTTGCCACTCCTCAACATAAACTAGGACATTACTGTGGAACCAAAGAAATAATAGAAATATTTGTAAAATGAGCAAACGGCGTATTAACTTTATGCTGTAAATTAAAGTTAAACATTTCTTAAATCAATTATAAAATCATAAATTCAACCACTCCTAAACTTCTACTTGGATCCGCCTCTGATCGTAAGTATATCTCTCTTAAAATTAGGCAACTAAAGGCTCTTGCTTTCGTACCTGTTGATGAAATACCATCTTACTATGAAGCACTGAAAAATAATAATAAGAATTTTATGAAAATGCTAAGTCTTTTGAAGAATTTTACATATGTATTTGGGAAGACCTTAAAAAACAAACAGCTTAAGGCCACAGTATATACCCCAAAGTTTTGGTCAGTATTTGAAAACGTGTTATATAACCTTCCGACAACGCAAAATAATGTTGAGTCATGGCATCGGCGTCTATCGTACTTAGTTGGGCAATACCATGGAAATAATGGGTTGTCAAAAAACTCTTGCGGTATTTTTATTGAATCAATTCGTGTGGCACCCATACATCGATCTTCTTAGTGACTCCAAGCTTCTTCAAATGGTTTATAACGGTTCGATGACTACTATGCCGGTCTCTTTCGACCAATTCGGCGATTTTATCGCAATTTTCGACGACAGGCCTTCCGGAGCGTGGCGCATTTTCGACCACCTCTACACCAGAACGAAAACGTTGAAACCATCGTTGTGCGGTGGAAATGGAAACTGTAACAGGTGCATAAACTGTACAAATTTTATTGGCGGCTTGAGTTGCATTTTTGCCTTTATCGTAGTAGTACTGTAAAATATGCCGTGTTTTTTCTATATTTTGCTCCATGTTTGCGACGTTATAACTCACGAACGACTTAAAGAAACGACAATCAATCAAACATGTGTTAGCGCGTGAAATGAGCTTTCCAAAAAGGTATAGCATGACCCGATGCGACGAATAAAACTAGAACTAAGCGCTTTCAGCGCCAACTAGCGAAAATACCGCAAGACTTTTTTGACAACCTAATATATTCAATCTAATATCAAATTTGATTAAAGAAGAAGGTTTGGTAGAAGCCAAAATTGAAATGCTTACTGGTGAAAAGTAAACTAAACGGCAACGTCTGGAAAAAAGAGAGAGTTGCATTAAGGCAGTATTAATAGAAAGAGAAAACTATGTTCCTGAAGAATATTTATTCAATATAGCCAAGCATTTTACTTTAATTTAGCAAATAATTTTTTTTTAATAACATCGTTTATGACTTATAAATCACTAAAATTATAGTTTCTATTCCTGTTCAAGTCCTCGGCTATAGAACTTGATTTTGCAATTATTTTTCAAAAATATTTCATGGAGTCTGTATGATTTTGATTTGTCGATATTTTGATTTAGCTGCATATTTAAATTTTGCTGGTATTATAATGTGTCGGCATTTTGAACATAGGTATTTTAAGTATTTCCCGTTTTTAAAATGGAGGATGATATTTTTTATACTCATTTTATTTTTATATTTAAAGTAATTTGTTTTCAATGAATTTTAAGTATTTTGGGTTTTCAGCAATTGAACAGCAAAATCAAGCCTTCCTGGATATTAAATATAAAAGGCCATGTAAATATTCCTCTATATAAGGCAATGTAAATTACAATTTGGTAACTGAGCAACATATCATTTCACGATATAAGCGATCGCTTTTGAAATGGTATCGGTACTGCTTATAAAGTTATTATAATGATAACGAAACATGTTTGTTGTTTAAAAAGCGACGTAATTAAGTTTCCCAATATACTTGCCGAACAAAAGTAAAACGAGCGAAAAATGTTTAGCATTCCCATTTCTTCTAGGTTGCATTGATGGTACCCACATCCAGATATATCAACCTCTCAGAGATTCTGTTAGTTTCTACAATCGCAAAGGGACTTACTCCATCAGTATACAAATAAGTATTTAAACTCCATAAATTTTGTATATATTTCAAAGTTATAATTTACATATAGGCTTTTCACGGTAAGGTGGTTATCGGATTATGTGGTTATTAGATTAAAAATAACCTCTATGCTCCGTGAACATCCTATGTATGGTTATTTGCTTATTTTTACACAAACAGCTGTTCATTGTTTACAAATCTAGTTCAATAAAATTCCTACTTATAAAATGCCTAAACAAAGTTTAAAAAGCAAAATAATCCAATTTAAAATAAGTTCTTCTATTCAGGAAATAGACTTTATTGAACTCTGAATATGAGACTCTGAAAGACAAGCTAAATTCAACAAAGTACATAGCCACTATCGTGTTAGAGTCAAAAATTGTTTCGGGATTCTTAAAGAAAAGTTGTGTAGTTTGAAACAAATGCGGATACAAATAAAATACCAAGAGAGTAAAAATTTGTTAATAAGTGGGTAGTTGTCTGCTGTGTGCTGCACAACATGCTCTTGAAAGGGCGGAATTTATTGGTTATTATATTATATTGTTATTATTATTATTTTTATATTTCATTTCTATTTCCAATTTTCTCATTCTTTCATTTTGTTCCAACTCCATTTTTTTGAGTTGGAAATGTGCTGATTGTAAACAAAACACAGTTGTTAACAACTGAATTTCCAATAAGAAAATCTAAATGGAAATGCCATTCGCTTAGTTTTATTTATTTTTTGTGCTGCCATTTTGTTAAATTCCAACGACTTTCTAACACTGGGAATAAGCAATCAACCACATTATCTGTAAACAAGGGCCTAGGTTGGTCAAAGTTGGTTATTTTGTCATACCGCATTTTGTTGTTGTTTGCTTAATCACATAACCAGATAACCACCTTATCGTGAACAGCCTAATATATATTACATGCTGTCGCTGACAGTGAAATGAAATTTAATGACGTATTTATAGGTTGCCCTGGCAGATACCACGAGGCAGAACTATGGCATAACAGTCCTTTGCAAAAGTCAATTGAAAACGTTGGGATGTATCAACTCGAGATGAATTTACTCGTACCCTATCGTCCCGTCCAAACGGAATGCTCTTACCACACTCCTTTCTGCATAATTTGATAGAAAGATATTTCTATTCTATATAATATATAACAAAATTTATTGTACTTTTATGTTGTGTATATTCACAACACCTTTGTTACTATCATTAAAAACATTTATTTTTCAGCTATTCTTTAAAATAAAAGATGAATCTGTTTCAGCTCCTCCAACTTTTCTCTTTCTATGAACACTTTATCTTCTACCATTTTTAAGATACTCTTCGTTGTTGCTCCATATTTTTCGGCTTCTTTCTTTTGGCTTGTTTTTCTCTTCATTGAACTGATCGAAGTCACATTATTGAATGACTTCTCCGAATCTGAACAGGTTGAGCTTTCTCCTATTAGCAAATTTATATATGTACAGTCGACTCTCGTTAATTCGAAACTCGAGGGACTCTTAAAATATTACGAATTATCGAGTGTTTGAAATATCAAATGGTTCGAAATTTGTGAGAGAAAATAAATAAAACTACGAATTATAAAGTGTTGGTTAATTTTTATTCATTAATATAAAAATGACAAGAATTAAGAGGTACATTCGTGTATATACATGCGAATTAATTAATCTTTCGAAAGAACTTTCTTATACTGGTTTGCTTTAAAGTACAATTCTGCTACTCACACTGCTCAATAACTTTTTTTAAGAGAAGAAGTGCCTGAAGTGCTTTTTCATCAATTTTGTTTGTTTTGTAGACAGAAGCTTTGTAAAGTATCAAATGAGGATCTTGCTTCCTTAACTGACACCTCTGCCAAAGGTTCCGATGTATCGTCCTCATCTTCATCGTTACTTTGCGTATCTGTCGCAGATAATATTTCGCCATCGGTTAGTGAACCTGAGACAGCAACATTTTCATCCACTTGAACAAAATCAGAAAAACTCACACCGCTGATGTCAACTAATGGTTCTATTGCTGGTTCTTCATCATCTAAGTATTGGAAAATTTTCTTGATTTTCTTTTAAGAAACCGCATTTTTGGAAGCAGTTGAGAATCGTTAGGGCTGTTACAGCTCTCCATGCTTTGTCAATTAGCATAATAGCTGTCAGAACCGTGATATTTGCAGTTAGCTGTTTGTCGAGTGATTCTAAAATATTCTTAACAATTTCTTTGCGATAGAACGTCTTAAACTTATGGATAATCCCTTGATCTAATGGTTGCAATTTGGAAGTTGTATTTGGCGGAAAGAAGTTGAGTTCTACGTTAGACAATGTTGGAGGACTGTTGTGGACAGTGCAGTTGTCTAAAAACAATAAACTTTTTTAAAAGCAACTCCATTTCTCTTTTTGAAATTTGTGAGCCACCGTTCAGTTGCCGCAAAGTTTTTAATGCTTAGAGTAGACGCGAACTCTTTTGCTTTTTCCTTCAACAAGTTCCCGCTAAAAGACACTTTTTGTCCTCTACACTGTCTTACCCAAATGACCAGGCTTTCTTCCAGACGAGGAAATTCACCTTTAGTAATTCTTTTCCGTACTCCAGCAGTTTGAGCAGCATCAATTTTCTCCTTGTGCTTTATTATTGTTGAGAGGGTACTCACAGGAATCTTAAATTTTTTTGCAACATCATTCTTCTTCTCACCTTCTTCTACTTTTTCGATTAACTTTTTCTTTTCAGCAATCGTCAAACATTTCTACTTTCTAGGGCTCATAACTAACGCTAACTTTTAATATGCATACCAACGAAAGAGTAACAATAACTGAATAACTAAACAAACCAATTCGTGAGAAGTGTGTGCGTCAAATTTTCAAACTAACCATAACAAAAACAAAGGCTTGTGTACCTTGATACAAGTTTGAACTTGTCGCAAAATGTACTTACAATCTTTCCGTCTCTTTTCTCTGCAACTTTGAGTTGTTGAGTTCGAATTAACGCGCCGTTTTGTTAAATAGCAATGATTTTTTCGCTCGAATTACCAAGTGTATGAAAATGTATTGATTTAGTTCGAAATGTGAAGAGATTTAGTAGGGAACTCGTGATAACTTTGAATTATAGAGAGGTTCGAATTATCGCAGGTTTGAATTAACGACAGTCGACTGTATTTGCCAAAAACCTTATTTGACGTGTCAAAAAACTTCCATTTGGTGACACCTTCTCCCAATTGTTTAGTTTTTGATCAGTTTGTAGGTGATTATGATGTTCATGAAATAACGCACAATTTCATCTTTGTTAAAAGGAAATGTTTCTTCCATCTCTTTTATTTCCCTCAGAACTTGTTCTCAAATGAAAATTTTCTTTTTTGAGGTGAAATCACCTTCATGTTTCAACGTCGTTCTTATTAGTAACATTTTTCTGGGCTGCGATTTAGAATAGCATCCTCCGATTTCGTGGTTAAAAAGGGTATGTAGTATTGAGAACATCCTCTAGATCAAGAATGTATATATATATATATGTATAAGTTGAAAACCGTATAGTTAGTATTATAAAAAAAATGTTTTTCGGAAGCTATGCTCCCTTATTTGGGAGCTATGCTTGAATATCTGTCACTTTCCGAATGGTATTCGACGTTTCCAATGTCGAAATAAAAATAATTCAAATTTAAAACGTTAAATGACCCACCCGTATATATGCAGTACGAACTCGGTAATCGCAACTAATAGAAATCTAGGTAGTTACACTTATTAAGGTTGTTGCACCCAGCGTGGAAAAATGTATAACAAGAAATATGGCAAATGAATATCGTTTTATGATATAGAAAGCTTATTTTTTTATTAAATTGTTTTTTTTTTTTTAACATAGGGGGTATTTTTGTCAGCACTTTCTGCATATTAAGGAATTTCATTATAGCCATTACACGAAACTCCTTCAGAAATATAATGTCTTTTATTAGGATATCGTTTTCCTCCGCCCACTGAATGCATGTGTTAAAAGATTGCATAGCAACTGATCCTTTTATTTTATGAGGTGGAATAACATCGGCTTCACTATCATCAGAATTTTCAATTTTTACGGCTTCTTTATCAACTTTTTGATAAGCAACACTTGGTGCATCCATTCATTTAGCTCTTCTCTTCATTTGTGAACGAATCATTTAGTGCAAGTTCTAGTAGCATTGATGCAAGGATTGTGCTTTCATTTTCAATTTCTCTTTTTAGAATGCTGAGAGGAATATCGTCCTCTTCACTCCACTCAACATCTGGTTTCATTATCATATTCAAGCATGGGAATGGAGCAATGGAATGGTTGACACTTTTTACCATGAACTTGCAAGAAGACATATAGCATGGCTTAAGTTGAATTCCTATACTTTTCCTTCCAGATGAATGCTTTTATTCCCTATTCAATACGGCAAAAAACTTTTTTTGCCATAGACTTTTGTTAAGTTAATAACGTTTTGGTCCATTAGTTGGAGAACCGCAGTACAGTTAGGTGGAAGACACATAACGGTTATCATTCTTATCATCACTTTTCATCTCATTGTTTTTAGAATGGCAAGGGGCGTTATCCAAGACCAACAGGGCTTTTTTGGGAAGTTCCTTGGATTCTAGAAATTCGCGTACCTATAACAATCCAAAAAAACACAAATAAATTTTAAACAAAAATTCAATACATTTTGTATTTCTCGCCTCAGGAACAAACATATGATGAAACCAGTCTTCGAAAAACAAATAAGCCATCAACGAGTTCTTGTTAGCCTTGTAATCAACGGGCATTGTTTGAAAATTTTTTAATGCTCTAGGGTTTTTTTCCAATGCATTATAAAGATCAAGCTTCTTGACTTTATTTCTAAAACGTATTACCAAAGCATCTACGGACACTCTTATTGGAAAGCTTCTCTCCACAAATTTTCAAGTGGTGGAGACACATTTTCACTCCTTTGTTTCAACAACTACTTGTAGATATACTATTTCATTCTTGGATATTCAAAAGATTTTAAGGTTTGCCGTTTTCCTGGCCCAGCTTCCATATTTGTGGCATATTTAAGTATACAAGCTTTTTTCTTCTTTATTCTCGTTATTGTCGACTTGTGAACTTTATGATCAATACAAAGAGCTTTTGGCGATGCACCACTTTCTAGTTTATCCAAAAATTCCGTTTTTTCGTTAATTGTTAGTTTTATTAATTTTTGTTGTGCAAAATAAACTGATAATGAAAGTCATTTGTTGACAATTGCTCTTAACACACACACACACAAAAACAGCAAAGTCGACAGAGCAACGGTAAAATAACGGTCAGTTTGTGAATACATAACAAAAAAAATGCCATAAGAAGAAAACAACAAAAAAATTAAGCAAAACATATTTAGATGTAAAGTTGCAGTTATTGAGGTCAATATTTTTGAGTAATTGCACTTATAAAGGTTACAATGCTAAGCAAGAATCGAAGAGTTGCGTGTAGCGAGGGTTGCGGTTACCGAGTTTGTACTGTATGGTTGCCGCTGGCTTATGGTTTTTGAGATATTTGCATTTAAAGTTCAAAATATCAACTTTTAAAAATGCATGTTTTTCGATTACGCTTACGCGTATTCGCTTATTCCAAGCGAAGCCAGGTCCTTCTCCACTTGGTTCTTTCAACGGAGTGGTGGTCTTCCTCTTCCTCTGCTTCCCGGCGGGTACTGCGTCGAATACTTTCAGCGCTGGAGTGTTTTCGTCCATCCGGACAACATGACTTAGCCAGCGTAGCCGCTGTCTTTTAATTCGCTGAACTATGTCAATGTCGTCGTATATCTCGTACAGCTCATCGTTCCATCGAATGCGATATTAATAAAAAATAGTGTTACCATATTTTATAATGTAGTAAAAATAAGGAAAAAGAAACATTATGACGTCATAACTAAATTTATTATCGTGTGATGAATAATGTAAAATCTTTCAGAATTCTCATTACCTTGATAAATCCCAATCGGCCATTGTTATTTTTTTTTGAAGCGCGGCCGAAAGTCGCCTACACAAAAAGGAGTCCAACGCAAAAAATCTGAGCACGCCCAGGTGTTGGTCCAACCGAGGCTTATTATTTTGAAGCGCGCCCGAAGGCGGACAACGCAAAAAGGAGTTCAACGCAAAAGAACTGAGCACGCCCTGGTGTTGGTCCGACCGAGGGTTATTTTTTTGAAGCACTGCCGAAGGCCGCCAATGCAAAAAGGAAGTCTATGCGGAAAACTAATGTGTTATATATTTCCTGTCATTGGGATATTATTTGTTTTCTTTATTTCTTTTGGTTCATTTGTGAAATATGTAAGTAAGGTAACACTGATTATTAGTTAGAATGCAAACCTTTTGATATTGTGTGAGCAAAAATAATTGAACAAAAGTTAAATATTGAATAAAAGTTATTTTGCACTATATATCATAAAATAAATAATTAGAAACGAATTAGCAAAGTGTTAGTGGGTATAAAAGTTAAAAATATAAATGTAAAATTCATTATAAATCGGAGAAACAATCGTTTTAAATAGTTGAATTTTTTAACTTTATGTAAATGCAAATATCTCAAAAACCATAAGTCAGGGTCAACTATATATATATTCTTGATCTGGAGAATGTCCTCTATCCGTACATATCCATTCTAAAATGTACCCTTTTTCTGAGTCTATTTCTTTTCCCCAATATTAGAAAATTTACCATGAAATTCTCTATTTGTATTTAATTTTACTTACATTAGTGATAACGTCGCCACTTTAAATATTGATGCATGAATAAAACTTGTCAAGCGTAAAATATGCAACTAGTGCTCATGTTACCATTCTGAAATAAACATACTGTATTGTCTAAGAAAAAACTGTGTTGCAAATGACCATTACGTTTTCTCTTTGCAATATGGATTTACGAAGTCAATAGTTATTGTACGCAGGTATGCGCAGTTATTTGCAGACAATTCAAAAATACCTTAAATTAAATACAAATGAAAGTTTAAAGAACAATATAAGTGCAGAAATTGCTTATACTTTTAGTTCCAAACGGAGCCAAAGTTATGGCGGAATGTTAAAAATTAGTGGTAGTTTTTCCAATAAAATTTTAAACTGAACAATGGAGCTTCCACTAACAAATGAACCTACCAGAAGCAGAAAATCGTTCACGCTGTTCGGTAAACTTTCCAGTATGTAGAATATGCTGATTTTTCTTTTACAGCCCGTTTGATGAGGCACCCAGGAAAGCAAATAAAGAATATTTCAATATATATTTATCTAGAGCGCATTTTGCAATTGAGAATACCTTTCGTATTTTGGTAACAAGATGGCGAGTTTTCAATAATTTATTAGACGCGTTTACGCAAAATGCCAATACAATAGTAAAAGCAAGAACAATTTTACATAGTTTTGTAAAATTTCTAATTCTACGTCTATTCTTCCACAAACTTTTTTAAATACGTAAATGAAAGTGGTACATTGACAGAAGTGCGTGGAGACAGTTAGCAGCTCCATTACACCAGAGTATCGTATTGTCAAGCGCGAGGTTTCCTTAAGAATTATCCTTTGTCTAATAAGCAATAAGCTATATTTACTTTGTAAACTCTCTTTTTATAATAGGTGGTTTGATACCGCATACATCAGTCAATATATGAGTTAACTCAATGAAATGACCGTACTCCCATTATTTTAATGATTTTTGTTTATGTCAGTCAGTGTATAATTGTATATATAAATATCTATATTATTCCGATCAAGCAGATGATGATTTGCACCTTAAGGTATTTCCCTGGGTTTGATTCTTGCAAGTTGCAAGACTGCAACCAAATTAGCCGAAATTAACCCCTCCTTACTTGTTACAAATAATTTAAAGCAAACAACGCAGAACACTCAAATAGTCATCTTTGTTTATTTTGTTTTATTTATCAAATCAGAAAAAGACAAAAGTTTGAGTACAACATTTCTATACTATATATCTAATATATATTATAATAAAAAAAGATCCTGAAAATTGTAAATTAAATGCAAAATATTTAAATATTTATCAATATTTATTTTGTATCCTTCGAAGTAATCCCCACCTCATGTAATATACTTATCCCAACGATTTTTCCAGTGCTCGAAATACTTTTCATAAGCACTTTTTGGGATGGCTTTCAGCTCCTCGCCAAAGATGTCGATATTTTCAATATTTTCATCAGTTGAAAAGATCGAAGCCAATCCAGAAGGAGGTGGCTTTCAACGATTTCTCGACCGCCAATGCAGACTTTGTTCCACTCCTAGCCCTTGCTCGTTTGAATCACCGTAAGCTTTTTGCAACATTCGCAAAGATTCCACACACGAAATTTGGTTAGAAATACAAAATTTGAGACCAACTCTTTGTTATATATTTTTATCCGTTGTAGAAGTCGCAATAAACTACGGAGTTGTATCGGTCCCATATTTGGTATAGTACAAACTAAACAAAATACATTTTTTTGAAATATCATTCTACCAGAAAATTTAATTACAATTTCCCGGTGCTTTTTTGTTCCAATGTCTTTTCCAAAAAATTTATGGAGAGTTTCAGGCATTCGTAGTTACAGTGCTGCTAATTTCATACGCATTAGCTCCCTCCGCCTGCTCAGCAAAAGGAGGTGAATAGCAGACTTATTGTTGTTATCCACTATCAAACTTTCTGCTAAGGGTGCTACTCTTTTAAAGACATTGTTTGCACTTTCTATTACATCTTATGCGTCATTTATGGTGCCATTTTGTGACTTGATCAGTTGGCAAAGTTCAGGAGGTTTTGACGTTTAGCTATTGCTCTCTCATTGCCAATGAGAGATGAGCTGGGCATCTCTTTATCTTTGACTGGCCATGTGGAGTGACGGTCCACGCCTAATAAGTAATATCTTACTGTATTGAATTTGCGTAACAGTACGCCCATGTACTAAACCCTTAACTCTGTCATATGTAGCTTTATGGAAGGCCCTGCGGGACCGCCGCCAAGCATTACATCGCAGGGCCAGCTTAGCCTAGTGGCTCACATCGCTATTTGCGGTTCTAGCTTCACTCCTTCTTTGATGTTTTTAACTCTTGCAGTATCAGAGCTGTTGTCCTCTCCATGACATACCATACTCGTCTCTTTTACAACATATGTTATCAGGTGTTACTTGAAAGCGAAAGCGTTCAAGGTGTTCGGACGTGTTTTAAATTCGCTCTGGGAATTCTGTGTTTAGAATCCAAATTAAAAAACAAAAACAGAAAATTTATTAAATAGAAAACAAACAAATAGCAAACAGTGCACAAAAATTGTTATTATTAAACATTAACAAATTGTACCTCCTTAAGCTTTGTCGAACCAACAACAGTAACTCCTGGCAAAAACAAAAATAACGGCGATGACTCATCATCGCCACGATCAGGTGAAAGGGCAACTAAGCAAGCGCATTCAGCAGAAAAAGCAGAGAACAGTAATAGGGCAACAACAAATGCGGTGACAGAAACCCATATGTAGAGCAACAAGCACCCGGACAGTGAAGGAAAACAAAATGCAGGGTGAGAAACTACCAAGCAAAAAATGGCCGTCTATTCAGACTAGTATTGCTCGCTATATTAACGTAAAAAGGAAACTAAGTCCAGTTAAATCAGCGGTCAATACCAAAAAATTTCAACGCACGCCAAATGGTGAAAAGCCCGAAATCTTAAAAGGCAAAGGATTTGCCTAACTAAGTAATGGTTCAGACGACGATGCGAACGGTACCACCTCAGTCGTTAATGCCGAACCACCACCAATGTATTTGCGCGAGAGTTAAGGAACACATCGCTCACCCGAAATTCTTATCAACTAAACAGACGAATATATACAAATATCAAATATCAATAGCTAAACATGCTTATCACCTCAACAAACATCACTATCGGTTAGACGAACCACAGCGGCACATCGGCTAATCTTTATCAGAAAAATAGAAAAAACATCTTTATCAGGAAAACAATAGAAACATTCTTATCAAGAATGCAGCAGTACATCCCTATCAGCAAACCACAACTATATAAGTAGTCTTAAGTCTATTATAAGCACGTTGTAAGAAGACGGTTTGTTAATAAAAATGTAAAAATAAAATAGAAAATCGTTACATTATTAACTGGGGGCTCAAACCGGTCAATTAAGCCATTTTTTACTCAACAGTAATGAAAGAGTAAAATAGACAAAGAAATTCCACGGGAAATAAGATTTCCAACACTAAATGCTTTGCTCAAATAATTAACAAAAAAAAAAAAACAAACAGAAGTATAGATCCTGAAATAGTGGACAATACATCACTAAGTATAGATCCCGAAAAAGGGGACAATACATCACTAATTAACTAGCAAACCTGGAAGCACTAAAAAAACTTCGTTAGTCAATAAAAAAACAAACATTTGACGACAACAGACAAATAAAACCGCAAAACGGAATGGAAGAATAAATGGCTCAAATGCATGCACAAATGGCGTCACTGATGTCATCTCTGCAGCAGCAACAAGAAGAACTGAAACAACGACTAATAGCAATGGAACAACAACATATTCCAGAAGTCACACCATTCATCGAACTTGAGGACATTAAACTCAACGTCCTCGATCCAAAAGAAATTGTTTTGGAACTTTTCTAAATTTGATGGCAGTCAGGCAGCATACAGATCATGTAGGTCACAAGTATGGACATTAGGCCGGGTCGATTTGTGGGGAGGCAAAAAAATCGCCCATTGCTCTATGAAAATCATATTCTAGGGATCAAAATAAGATACTTTTCCGAAGGAACCATACCTCTAAAACGAATTTTGATGTCCCCAATTTTGGGTAGGGGCAAATTTTGAAAAATCCTACTTTGACCCATTTAGAGTGCTCCAATCGAGTCCAAATGTATGACCGACCCCCACTAACTTTGGACGGCCGATCCACCCATGCCAGTGGCACACCCCCTGGAACTCCCCTGGGAGGTTCCCCATACAATCATTTCAAAAAATCACCATTTTTGGTGATTTACATTAAAAAATCAGCTAAATTGCTATGTTTTTTCTTTATTTTTATTTATTTATTTATAATAATATCTATTTTTTCTCTTAAGATATTTATTTAGTCAGAACATATGTAAATGAAAAAAATTAATTTAAGTGAGTTATAGAAAAGAAATTAATTAATTTTAGAGAAGATATTTTTGTAAGGATACAAATATCATAGTTCAAATATTTATGTTCATTATCGCCAGCGCATACGAATCTAGTGTTAAACGTAGATATGTATTTACAAATACCCATTTCTATCAACAATGTTATAAATGTTCATTTCGGGTATATTGATTAGTGACCTTAGTGTTTAATGTATGCAATGTAAGGGATTGTCTGCCCTTGAGATCGCAAATGATCCTAAACTAACAATAAACAAGAAACAATTATGTTTGCCCTGAACATCGCAAATGATCTTAAACTAACAATAGACAATTGTGTTTGCCCTTGAGATCGCAAATGATCCTAAACTATCAATAGACAAGAAACAATTATGTTTGCCCTAAAGATCGCAAATGATCTTAAACTAACAATAGACAATTGTGTTTGCCCTTGAAAACACTTATGCTTAAGATATGTGTACATACTGTCAGTAGATAAGTGTTAAGATGTGTGTATGCACTCAGCATGTGGTGCATACATAAATTAGGATAAGGAATGTTATAAATAAAGGAGCTCTAGGCAACCAGAGCTGAGTTCTATTTAACAACCGAAACCCTACACGTCTTACTTTTCAATTACCATTTCATTCTTATTACCTCAAAAAGTTTACAATGAATCCACCCTCCTCTACACCGCAAGATGAAGCAACTACATCAACAACTATCGAAAACCCAATGAGTCATATACCCAAGCATGATGTTACTGTTTTTGGTGTGTCTACTGATTTGACTGATCTTAATTTACCAACCCATCTGGATATCTTGAGATATTATTTTTACTTAAGAGAACGTGCTAAAACAAAACAAAAAAAGTTTTCCCATAAATCATTCACTTTTCAAGTACAAGATAAGTTGATTGGAATTTGGGAAAAACTTGGTATAGAAATAATTCTGAAAAAAATTGTATGTAATAAATTGAATAAATTGCTTGACAAGTATCAAGAGAAGAAACAACACCCAACAATTTACAGAGTATGTAAAATCTCAGGAAACAATTTTTTACATTGGAACATGTAAATGCGATTTGAAGGCAGCTCCATGTGCATGCGGCTGGGTTCTCGAACGCCTCAAAGAGTTCATGCACGATCAACATAATCAGAGAAGACTAACAATGAATGCATTTATGATGGAAACTGAAGAGCAAGGAGCAACGTCTATGTCATCAATGCCAACATACCAAGATCCCGATGATTCAATATACGCACCGCCACAAGTTCATGGAGATACGGATAGAAGCATAAGTTCACAGTACACAGAGAGATACGATTGTTTTAACTTTGCCTTGGTATGTGACAGATGTGGTGTGCCTGACAGAGTAGCATCAGCATTGGGAACCGCTCC
Organism: Bactrocera correcta; assembly: GCA_027475135.1. NCBI lineage: Eukaryota > Metazoa > Arthropoda > Insecta > Diptera > Tephritidae > Bactrocera > Bactrocera correcta. The sequence continues at coordinate 78,940,564 of CM050322.1, read as the reverse complement.
TTTGCAAGATTTTAAAATTAAAGATAAGCATGGGAAACCTCTCATCATGGATAAATCGAAAGTTCGCAGAGAAAAAGAGAAATGCAGACAAGAAGTGCTTCGCAAACGGTTAGATGATACCAATTTGTTAGCGTTTTCATTCGATGGCAGAAAAGATGATACTTTAACGATAGATAAAATTGATGAGAAGTATCATACTAGGATGGTAAAAGAACCTCATCTTGTTATTTTGAGAGAACCCAATTCTGAATTGATTGGTTACGTAAGACTGGAACATGAAACCGCTGAATACAAAACAACCAAATTAAATGGTTTTTTCAACGATAAAAATATATCACCGGATACATTAATTGGAATATGCACTGACGGTGAGCCAACAAACACTGGCCCACACGGTGGAATTATACGACGATTCGAATTGCTGTCAAAAAGACCATTGCATTGGATTGTTTGCCTTCTACACTTCAACGAACTTCCGTTTCGGCATTTGTTTTAAGCTTTGGATAAATCAACCAGCACTGGACCAAGATCGGCAACCGGAAAACTGAGCCGTCAAATCGACACTTGTGAAACTCTTCCGGTAAGTTATTGCTATCACTCATTTATTATAATTGTCAACCATTTTTAATTATTTTATTATTATATATTTTTAGGTGGTGGACCGCTTCCAGAAAATTTAGTTGCAAAATATGCCTCCTGCTCCAGAAAAAAACGAATTTTCAACCGATTCGAAGTACTTATACGACATGGCCCATGCAATTTCCAGCGGCGTGGTTCCGGTGGATCTGGCTAACATCAAACCAGGGAAAATTGTACATTCTCGGTGGCTAACCAAGGCCGCTAGATTATTGCGATTATATGTGACAACGGAAAATCCAGATGTAAATTTAAGAATTCTGGTTGAATTTATAATTAAATGTTATGTGCCAATGTACTTCAATATCAAGTATCAAGCTCTGTCGTGTACGGCAGTGCATTATTTTTCAAGTTCATTGGTTGGTCACGATTTCTAGAACCTCGCTTACGCAAAATTGTCAATCAAGTAATTAATGATAATTCATATTATGCGCATTCGGAAAATATCTTGTCATCAATGTAGTTTGATGATAGGAAAGAAAAGCGCAACTGCGCCATCAAGAAAATTCTACGCTATCGAACCGATGTTGACGAGCCAATGGAACTTAGAGTTTATAAAAAATCAGATATAACCTTTAATTTCACAAGTTATACGGAAATGATCAATTTGAATACGATCAATTTGTACGATACATTGAAAGAATATATAAATCAAGATGAACCACCGTTTAATGAACGACATGTTCAATTGCTAGCTAGCGTTTCCAAACGGGTTATACCGGAAAATGTAGAGGCTGTTATGGCGATGACATTAGAGAGCCGTCCGAAATTGCCCAGACTTGAAAGTAAAAAAGACTTCAAACAATATTTTTTTTAATTTCTTTTCTATAACTCACTTATATTAATTTTTTTCATTTACATATGTTCTGACTAAATAAATTTCTTAAGAGAAAAAATAGATATTATTATAAATAAATAAATAAAATAAAGAAAAAACATAGCAATTTAGCTGATTTTTTCATGTGAATCACCAAAAATGATGATTTTTTGAAATGATTGTATGGGGAACCTCCCAGGGGAGTTCCAGGGGTGTGCCACTGGCATGGGTGGATCGGCCGTCCAAAGTTAGTGGGGGTCGGTCATACATTTGGACTCGATTGGAGCACTCTAAATGGGTCAGAGTAGATTTTTCAAAATTTGCCCCTACCCAAAATTGGGGACATCAAAATTCGTTTTAGAGGTATGGTTCCTTCGGCAAAGTATCTTATTATGATCGCTAGAATATGATTTTCATAGAGAAATGGGCGATTTTTAAATCGACCCGCCCTAATGGACATTCATGGAAGCCATAAAAAACTTTAGTCATCATCCAAAATACTACAGCGCTCTCGGAATCATAAGGACGAAGATCATAGGACAAGCGGCTGATATTTTGACAAACCACAACAGGAAGATGAATTTTTACTTCATTATCAACCCATTGGACTATACCTTTGCTGACCAACATCCCCTATACGTTTTATTGGATAAAATGAAAAAAATTACACAAGGAAGGAAATCCCTAGCAGAATTCCATAGGAATGTGTCCAAAGCGCTCAATTTAGCATTATCTAAAATTGAGATGTCTAATAAGCATAATAGTATGGATATGAAGGACTATGCTAACCAAGAAGCAGTCAGGACATTCATTCTGGGCTTAAATTCAAAATACACAAGTGGAACGTTGTATGGTAACAATCCAAACAACTTAGAGGCAGTGTATGCAATAGCTTGTACCATCCATCATGACAACGCAAACCAGCAATTCGAGATACAATCTACTCCACCGAGATACAACCAAAATCCTCGCTTTCAACCCACTCAACGTCACCAACAATTTGTTTCACAAAACAAGACAGAATATGATGATCCATCAAGACACAACTACAAGACCGACTATAATCCTCAATTCAACCATAACCAATCTGCATATCGTCACCAGCAGCAATATCGAGCAAATGACAGGATACAGCAAATTAACAATCAACCTCAACAATGGCAACCTGCACCAGTTCCAATGGACATAGACAGCTCCAGACGATTTGTAAGTACAACAAGAAATAACGTAGTAAATCGTAGCTATAATAATAGACATAATGCGAACAAAGGAAATAAGGAATTTAGCAATGGAAATGCAACACACAAAATAAATCAAACCAAAGGGAAGAAGATTTAGAATCTGTAGACTACTCGAAATATGAAGAACAATATGAATCAGGGAGCACTTTTTTAGGCGAATAAATGGGCTGCCCTGCATTCAAACAAAATGTGGCCTAACAGGCACGCTCGTTAACTTATTAGTAGATACAGGATCAACAAACAATTATATAAATAAAATTTGTAACATAGGGAAATCAATTAAAACTAAACCATTTAAAACTAAATCATTGCACGGTTATTCCGTCATAGACTCTAAAAAAGTAATCACGAGGTACGCCCATCATTTAACCCTTTTTGAAATAAATGAGCTCAACGAATTCGACATGATTCTTGGGGAACAAGGATTACGTCAAATGAAAGCAGAAATAAATTTATTCAATTATAGCCTAAAGTACCAAAAAAAGATACTTTCAAAACATGAACAAACAATTAACTATACTACAGGGTAGGCCATTTAAAGTTGACCCATCTGGCAACGCTGTAACTTTTAACAGCGCTGACAAATCGGCTAATGTCATACCGCGTTAGAAGCGTCATTCGAAGACAATTTATACCATGGAACAGTACGCTCCAAAAGAACGCGCTGAAATTGTTCAGCTTTATATTCAAAATAACTTTTCAATTGTGTTAACTCAACGTGCGTTTCGCAAAAAAAATAAAGTGAAAAGTGCTCCAGTTAAGAACACAATTAAGTCTTTATACGCAAAATTTGTGAACACCGGTAATCTCAGTAATGCCAGTCATGCATCCAGACAACGCACAAGACGTTCTGATGAAAATATCGAAGCTGTACGAGCCAGTATTGAGGAGACTCCATCGACATCGAGTTATCGCCGCTCTCAGGAATTAGACATCTCTCGCACCACTCTCCGACGCATAATTCATAAAGATTTGAAGATGTTTCCATATAAAATTCAAATGGCACAAAAACTAAACCCAGCTGATTATCCGCGACGCCTTAATTTTGGCAAACAAACAAATGGGTCAACTTTAAATGGCCTACCCTGTATTAATAATGAACAATTCAAAGACCAGGTAGACAAACTCATGAAAAGAAATAATTGTATTAGTGAAACATTTCCCTTCACAACCACCATTCAAGCATCAATTAGGACAGAATCAGAAGATCCGATATGGACAAAACAATATCCATATCCTATGGCTGATCACGACTTTGTCAGAAAAGAGATTGAGAAACTGTTAAATGACGGTATAATTCAACCAAGCAAATGCCCATATAACTCAACTATATGGACTGTTCCAAAAAAGGGCACCGATGAGCAAGGTAGACCCAAGAAACGAATGGTTGTTGACTTCCAAAAAATTAACGCTCATACGATTACTGACAGATATCCTATACCAGACAATAATATGACAATACAAAATTTGGGAAAAGCAAAAATTTTTTCCACAATTGATTTGGAATCTGGGTTTCACCAAATCTTAATTAAACAATCTGATCGAGAAAAGGCAGCATTTTCTGTCAACGGTGCAAAGTATGAATTTATTAGGATGCCATTCGGTCTTAAGAATGCTCCATCCATATTTCAACGATGCGTCGACGACATTCTTTGAGAATACATTGGTAAATTTGCATATGTCTATATTGATGACGTATTAATATATTCTTCCACACCAGAAAAACATATGGAACACATTTAAATAATAATTAACGCATTACATAATGCAAACATGAAGATTTCTTACGAAAAGTCAACCTTTTTTCAAGATTCAGTCGAATACCTTGGGCATATCATAAAACATAACAAAATAACAGTTGATCCTATGAAAATCGACACTATAAAAAACTACCCTCAACCAAAAAATTTAAAAGAACTAAGATCTTTCCTAGGAATTGCCAGTTGTTACAGGAAATTTGTGAAAGATTTTGCTAAACTCAAGAAGCCACTAACAATTCATTTAAAAGGAGAGTTAGAAATGGAGAAAAAAAATCAATCTGGATGATGCTGCAATAGAAGCTTTAAATAAAATAAAAACGCATTGCAAGAACAGGTTGAACTTTTCCAACCAGATTTCTCCAAACCATTTAGTTAAACAACAGATGCAAGTAATTTTGCTATTGGAGCAATTTTTTTATCACAAAACCGTCAGCCGATTGCATTCATCTCACGTACATTGAATTCAACGGAACAAAACAATAGCACCAATGAAAAGGAACTATTAGCAATAGTATAGTCCCTACAAAAACTCAGAAACTATTTGTACGGTATAGCAAACATTACCATTTATACAGACCATCAATCATTAATTTTTTCTATTTTTGAAAGAAATCCCAACTCAAAATTAAAAAGGTGGAAAAATATGATTGAAGAATATAGTGCAAAATTAGTTTACAAACCAGGACACCAAAATGTCGTAGCCGATGCTCTTTCCAGACAACAAATTAATACTAACACTAGTTGTTCAGACCATTCACAAAAAACTTCATCAAACGATATTATTAAAAAAGTTAAGCAACCTCTTAATTCATTTAAAAATCAAATAATACTATCGCAAGATAATGAAAGAAATGAAGTAATCACCTAAACAATATTTCCTTGTCAACGTAGACATACAATATATTTCAAAGACACAGCAGGTTTATTAACTAAACTAAAAGATACAATAACGCTAAATATTACTAATGAATTGAAAATAGATGACGAAATAATTTTCCATTTAAAAAATCAAATCGTCGCGGCTTTCCCAAACTATACTTTTGTACTAGCTGAAATCAGCTTAGTGATGTCACTTCTAGAAACGAGCAAATTGAAATAATTACACAAGTACACAAACGTGCCCATAGAAATTACAAAAATAATACACAGGAAATACTATTAACTCATTTCTGGCCTAACATTAAAGAAATGTGTAAAAGAGAAATAATAGACTGCGAGTTATGTCTACAACATAAGTACGAACGACAACCAAATAGACAACCTATAGAAAAGACACCAATTCCAACACAAACAGGAGAGTACATTCAAATGGACATATTCCATATCAATAACACGCAGTATCTTAGCTCTATAGATGGGTACTCTAAATATTGTTTCTTACGAAAACTAGACACAAAGATAAACTGCCATGAATACATAGAAGAAGTACTAACACAAGTGTATATTTAACGCTGTTCGCCAATATAATCGAACAATACACTCCTCTACAGAATACAAACCTGAAGAAGTTTTTTTAATCGTGAAAAATATCCCGACATCAAAAATACAATTGAAGTAAAACAATATAAGCTACTTCAATCTTATATATAAAAATGAAACCGTTTTCGTTGTCACGGCACACGCGTGAATGGCTGAACCGGTTTGGCTGATTTTTTTTTTTTGTTGTATTTGTTATTATTAGGAGAAGGTTCGTATGTAAGAAAAAATTACGAAAGTTGCCGGAAACCCCTAAAATCAGCCCTATACAAACGTTTAATTTTGTATATACATGTGTATGTACATACATACATACATATCTACATATGTATGTAAGTAAAAATGATTGTTTGTTTGTTAGTAACGCTAACGCTCGAGAACGGCGGAACCAATCTTCTTGAAATCAGAAGTTGACGCTGTGGATCTGGAAAGGGTTAGATATAAAAAAAAACTCATATACTTTTTATAAGGAAAAGTCGAAAAATTGTAAATTTTCAAAAAGTGACTTTTCATACAATTCTTTTTTTTTGTTTTTCAATATTTTGATTTGTAAATTATTTGAATCGTTCAATTTCGGTCGCTTGCTCTTTTATTCCGGCTATTTAAAAAAAAAATTTTGAAAATTATTTAGTGTTTTTCAAACGAAGTGATCAATTACAGATGAAATTTGTTACTATCTAATATCACTAATATCGGTTGGTGTTCGTTTTGCCATTAACGCCAAGGCACATGAACGAGTACTCCCAGGATGCGATGACATACGTGTGGAATTATGGATCGTGGTCAATCAGCAAGCGATCGTCACGTTGACACAGCACGACTTTTCAAACCACAGTTTCTTCTATGGTTGGTGGATAGTGGTTCCACCAGATCAAATTTATGAAATCATTTCTGCGGAAATTCCTGATGCAGAGAAAGATCCAGTATTAAACGAAGTGATGAAAACCAATATGGTTCATGGACCTTGCGGACACCACAATCCCACTTAGTTTGTATGTCTAACAATAAATGCACGAAACATTATCCACTTGTTTTTTTTTTGGAATCGCAAACTGGAAATGATGGATATCCACTCTATCGTCGTAGCTCATCAGGCGACTATACAACTTAGAGTAGTGAATATCGAAGTTGACAATATATGGATCGTACTATATTACCACTATTGTCTAATTCACATTCAAAACTCATATCAATGTTTAGTATTGCAGTTTGGTGTAATCGATAAAATACGTTTGTAAGTACGTCACCAAAGGAACCAATATGACGGTTATTGGTCTTGAACGATACGGTCGATACGTGAGCTGCAATAAAACGCTTTGTAGGGTATTTACTTTTGCAATTCATGAACGTTTTTCGACTGTTGTGCGTCTCGCAGTTCATTTGGAAAATGGCCAAAGAGTGTTTTTCAACACAGAGAATACAGTACAGCCGGCGGAAACACTTCCAACAACATTGACATTGACGAGTTTTTTCTTAACTTGCGTCAGTGATTCGTTTGCGAGAACACTTTTGGAGAAAGGCTAAAGAGTGTTTTTCAACCCAGAGAACACAGTACAGCTAGCCGAAACACTTCCAACAACATTGATATTTTCCTCAATAATAACACAATTGCTAAGCACTTGGAATAGAAGAAAAGAACCGCAACCAAATACGCAGTGAAATAGATTATAAATGGTTCAGTAAACAGTCGTTGAGTATGTATTATACCACGTGCACTGATGTCACAACCTTTCCAGCCGCCGTTTTAGTTTTTCCACGCCTGAGAACCGGTTCATGTGCAGTCCACTAGAATGACTGTCGATTGGACTCCAGTGGGAAATGATGAAGGTATATTTCTATCACCGACGCAAGAATTCGGCTTTATTGCGATTAGAGAGTACTAAACACTTCTCAGAATTGGTTGTTTTTGTTGGATTATGAACTTGCGAGCACCTACTTTGCAACTCAACGGTGGATTTCCCTGAGCCCAAATTCAACAGTATTTTCCCCAAAAAAAAGCAATGCTTTATTGACACACGAAATGCTTTATGATCCTCTTTTTTTTTAAATAACACAAGTGGCTTCACAAAAATGCTATATCCCATTAACTAATAGTTATAATCCAACTAATAGAAATCATATAGATGGTAGTAGTAGTATTATATATGTATCAGCCACAGTGAAGCGTGGACGGGTCCTCTAGTATCATATTAAAAATAGGCAAATTATAACATACCGACCAGGCGATATAATATACAGTCGGACAGACCGCCGTAACAAAATTGCTGCGAAATACAACAAACACAAGGTAAAAGAAGACCGTGTGGACACGATCTTAACAGAGAGGGGGAAAGTCATACATAAAGACAGCATTCGTAAACAAAGCACACAATGCAACCCACAAACATGGGACTAATAATATTTTCTTGTGTAATTTCATTCGGAAATTCCGATGAAATTACAGATCTCATGAACAAAAAATATGAACTAACAATAATTCTGTTTATCTTTACCACATAACGAACATATCTAAAATATTAGCACCCTAAGGAAAAACCAATATAATTCGAAGGAATACCATGTAGATAACATACTTTCAAGAAAAATAGAAACTCTTAAAGCTCAACTGCTACCATCTGCACATCGTGCAAAACGTGCCATTAATTTTTTAGGTTCAGTTTTAAAATTTATAACAGGAACACCAGATCACGATGATCTAATAGAGATAAAGACAGGACTCAATCAACTCATTGAGAATAATAACCAACAACAACAAATTAATTCTCGATTTAGATTTTAGAAACAATAGATCCACAATCACTAGCCGATGATTTAGTTATTTCTGAAGTATTAAAAATTAGAAACGATCACAAACACAATCAATTTTGCAAAAACAGGCAGTTCTTATTCAGGAACACTTAATATTAAAGAAGTAGAAGAAATCATAAAAAACGAAATTTATGATATTCCAATAATAAATATATTAGAATATTCCGATGTTCACATATGTATATTTAATAACGTCATTATTACAATTTATAAGTACCCAATAATAAAAAATAAATACGAAATGTATAATTTAAGACCATTAGTTTTCAAACACGGAAAATATGAATTTAAGAAAAGAGTGGCAAAAGGCAATAACGAATTTACTAACATATCAAATTGTAAAAATTATGTAGGAACAAATATTTGCAAAGAAGAGCCGAAAGACAATTGTACTATCCGATTATTAACTAAACAAAAGGCTCTATGTAATGTAATTCAAGAAACTAATCCTTCAATACCAATCTTGGATTACGGTAATATAATATTAAATAACGAACATATATGGAATGAATTAAAAATAAATGGTCCACATTTAATTCAATATAATCATAATACCATCATAGACGATAAGACTTATATAAATCACGAGCAAGAAATAAAAGATATAATACACGCTCATCAAAATGACCAAGTAGAAATATTGAATATTTTAAATTCCAATTCTTATTATAAATTCAATAATATTCAACAAATGTATAAGTTTTTAATACCAATAGAAGAACATCTCATAAGATTTACCGTGCGATTCTGTAACGTGAGACAGTATCAAGTCTCTAAATTTGAGATTTTGAGTTAGAGACAATTTTTGAGACTTGAGACGATTTTGCTATTCTGTAAGTGACAGTCTCAAAATCTATTACATTTCGTTATTCAGAGATGTTTTTACACTTGAATGATAATAAATATGTCGATAACAAATATTAACTTTTCTATAAAATAGTCAAAAAACATAATTATCAACAAAAATAAAAATATATGTTGACTTTGTTTCATAATATTTACGAAATTTATGTAAAATTTATTTATTTTTAACCTTTTCGTGTTTGAATTGCTTACAAAATGTAAAAAAACGACAATCGATTAATATCTTTGATGATCTCTATTCAGTACATTGAAAATGGCAGCAAGAGTTCTTTTTAGTTTTGTGACCAGCTAGCTACCTAGTCTCAATATTTTGAGACTAACGCTAGAGACTGTTTAGTGAATAGTAACTAGTATCAAATTGATACTTTGTCTCAAAATGTCTCAAATAGAGACTAGAGACTGGTTACAGAATCCCGCTATTACTCTGCATTGTATCTTAATAATCATAATTCTGATTTTAATTATATATGTACATACATATGCATGCATTAAATTATACGCATGCCAACAATTACGCGAGAAAAAACAAACGCCGCAAAAACTTCGAACAAACATACAACATCGAACTTCAGCGATTTACCCAGACGTCTTGAAATGAGGACATTTCATTTTCAACACAGGCTAGAGTTAAGGAACACATCGTTCACCCAAAATTCTTATCAACTAAACAGACGAATATATACAAATATCAAATATCAATAGTTAAACATGCTTATCTCCTCAACAAACATCACTATCGGTTAGACGAACCACAGCGGCACATCGGCTAATCTTTATCAGAAAAATAGTAAAAACATCTTTATCAGGAAAACAATAGAAACATCCTTATCAAGAATGCAGCAGTACATCCCTATCAGCAAACCACAACTATATAAGTAGTCTTAAGTCTATTATAAGCACGTTGTAAGAAGAGGGAGTTGTAAGAAGACGGGTTGTTAATAAAAATGTAAAAATAAAATAGAAAATCTTTACTTTATTAACTCGAGCGTATATTCTTGCGAAATTAAGTGAAATTCTAGGTACTAACAATTTTCATATAGTGCCATTGCAAAAAGGCAATATACTTGTATATGAAACAAAAATTCAGACCTACACTGAAAAAGTTTTATGGAAATTGTAAGATATTTGTCAAATAAAAACAGTAATTGTTCTTCGTATCAACTCAAGAGTTCTAAGGGCCTAGTTGTTGTAATTAAGGGTATAGAGTCCGCCGTAAACTCTAGTGAAGTCAAAGAAGTATTGGAAGAATGCGGTGTAGGTATTAAAACTGTTGTAAATATATTTAATAGAAACAAAGTACCACAGCCAATGTTCAAAATATTGATGCCAAATTCTAACCAACTAAAGAAAAATTAAAAACACCCGATTTACAATTTAAAATATCTGCTCCATCCCAAAATCACCGTTAAGGAACCACATAAGAGAAAGGGTCCAGTACAATATACAAACTGCCAAGAGTATGGACACACGAAAGCATACTGCTCTCTGCGCAGTGTCTGTGTGGTGTGTGGTGATCTACATCCTACTTCAAAATGTACAGCAATTGTGGAGGAAATCACACTAATAACTACAGGGGTTGCCCTGTATATAAAGATTTAAAATCGAAGTTGTCATAGGGCATTTAAGCACGTCATAACCAAATGCTGAATATTCCTCCTAACGAAAACATTCAAATCCTCGTCCATATTTCAAAACCAGTTAATTCTAAAGACATTGCTACATAAGGGAGCTAAGCAAACGTGGTGAAAGGCAATACAGTACGAATGCAATTGCCCCAAAACCAACCAAATGAAAACGTTCAAACTATGATTTTCAACCTTACCCAATATATGACACAATTTATGGCATCAATACAAAATATAATTCAAGAGATAATCAAATCACAAAACCAAATGTTGCAAAATTTTTTAAATAAAAAATGAGTGTATTGAACATTTGTTTATGGAATGCTAACGGTGTTAACCAACATAAACTGCAACTTATTAGTTTTCTGGATGAAAATTATATTGCCAGCTGTTGTCAGAAACTCATCTTACGAACAAAAGAAATTTCTTTATACCGCGATTTAGACAGTATGGTACAAACCACCTAGATGGAAAGGCACATGGAGGAACAGAAGTGTTGGTTAGAAAACGGTTATATCACCACGCATTAGAATCTTATGCCACAGCGCAATTACAAGCTACAACAATAACTATAAAAAATCTCTGCAGGGACTTAAGCCCGACGGCCATATACAGCCCACCTCGGTTTAAAATTACAGACATCTAATTTAATTTGGAACACTGGACTATAGATTTATAGCAGGTGGAGATTACAATGCAAAACACATGTATTGGGGCTCACGACTAATTCATCCGAAAGGACGACAGCTGTATCACACTTTTATAAATAGGCACAGTAACCTTCACTCAGCTTCAATTAAAATCTGCTGTACGTAAATTAAAAAAAAGCCCTTAAACGTGAGGAAGAACTGAACATACATTATATACATATATAAAGAAGCTGTGTCCGAATTCAAACAAACAAAATTCCCTGTGGAACGCCCAAAAGTCCTCGAAGCCACCAACTGACTCCAATATGCCTATACGAGACTTGGGTGGAAATTGGGCTTGAAGTGACGAGGAAAAGGCTAATTGCTTGGCAAATCACCTAGAAAAGGTATTTCAACCCAATTTTCCAAAGAACAACTTTAAGTTCTCCATCTTACTCAACACAGCTAAAAAGTCGCTCGAGTCTGTTAAGACTTCACCTTCAGAAATTATTGGTATCATTAAAGAACTTAATCCAAAAAAATCGCCGGGACATGATAATATTTCCCCAAAAATGCTAATTGAGTTACCAATTATTGCTGTAGAGGTGCTCTCTTTGCTCTTTAATGCAATTCTTAATTCCGGATACTATCCAATTTCATGGAAAAAGCCGCAGATTTTCTTGATAGAGAAACCTGGGAAAGACTTAACGCAGCCGTCTTCATACAGACCAATCAGTCTTCTACCCTGTCTTTCAAAAGTATTTGCAAAAGTATTACAATACCGAAAATAATACAATACAAGCATCAATTCAGATTTCGTGCGAAACATGGCACTATAGAACAAGTAAATAGAATTACTAACGATATAAGAAAAGCATTTGAGCACAGGGAGTACAGTTCAGTAATATTTCTAGATGTAGCTCAGGCGTTTGATAAGGTGTGGCACGAAGGTCTTTTATACAATATTAAAAAAATTCTACCTTTAGCGTTGTATAAATCATTGGAGTCTTATTTAAAAAATAAAAATTTATGGTGAAAGTGGGAGATTTCATATCTGATGAACGACTGATAAGGGCTGATGTACCCCAGGGCTGTGTTTTAGGCCCAAGATTATGCATCATGTATATGTACAGCAGATCTTCCAACAGCTAATAATATATTAACTTCAACTTTTGCGGAAGATACAGCTATAGTGAGCCAAATTTTAGCATCACGAATATTAGCGAAGCATTTAAGTTCTGTCGAAGAGTGGCTAGCGAACTGGCGTATAAACGTGAATGAACAGAAGTGTAAGCGTATTACATTTTCGCTAAGCCCAAAGATGTGCCCGGCAGTAAAAATAAACAATATTTTAGTACCCCAAGCGAACGAAGTAACATATCTTGGTAACCTAGATAGAAGGCTCACGTGGAGAAAACACATCTCTTATAAAATAACATGTATGAAGATTAGAGCTGCAAATTTAAATTGGCTTTTAAATAAAAACTCCAAACTTAGCTAGACAACAAACAAAGTGCTTTCATATAATGCGGTCATAAAGCCGATTTAGATGTATGGCTTTCAACTGTGGGGTACGACCTGTGCAACTATTATTGATATGTTACAAAGGTTCCAATCGAAAATGCTTAGAATAATCACGTGTTCGCCAAGGTACATCCGAAACGAAAATATCCATAAAGACCTTAATATTCCTTTGGTAAAGAAAGAAGTAGAAGATAACAGAATCAAATATATAACTAAACTCCGAAATCACCCAAACTCTTTGGCTAACGCTTTGGTACATTGCTGCGATCAAACACGTCTTAAAAGAAGAGATATGCCGGCGTATTAAAGAGCGACGTATCACCAAAACAGCTCAATCACTTGCTTGAGTCTGTCTAGTTTTTAAATAGATTCAAGACTTTTTAACTTCTTGTTAGGCTTTAAGAAAAATCCGATTCAGTAAATAAAATAAGTTTGAAAAAAAAAACAAAAAAAAAACCTTGACATAATATGTCCTGGTAAGCCGACATATTGGCCTAGTGATCGTAACAAAATACCAGATTTAATTGATTTTGCTGTAATCACAAATGTGGATAAATCGCACATAAGAATTGATACATACACTGACCCATCTCTTGATCACTCTCCTGAACTAATAAAGATATGTGAGCAACCTATATTCGTTGATCCAAAAGTGGGTCTAACATCTTATAGAAAAAATTGGCTAAAATATAAAAAATACGTAAGTTGACACATTAATATTAAGCACAAAATAAATACAGGAAGAGATATTGACGAAAGAGAACTCAATGATATAATAAATAACGCAGCTGTCTTAGCAACACTGCACTAAAACTACTATATAAGCCGCTTGGGTTAAGAAAAATCTCTAATGGAGGAATAGAAAAGCTTGTAAATGAAAAAAGGCGTGAAAGACGAGAGTGGCAAATCAGCTACGTAAATAAAGAAGCGCTTGAACGTGAGGAAGAATTCAACACTGAAATGTGTGCAAAATCAAGAAACCAAAATTTCCTTTGGAAAACCCAAAAGTCCTTGAAGCCACCAACTGACTCCAACACACCTATACGAAACATGGGTGGAAAATTGGACTCGAAATGAAGTTAGCATTCATTCCCCATTCTTGTTTCCTTTTTTGTTGTGTCCCAACGATTTTATCATTCCTTTATGCTTTCTTGTCTTTCCCCTTTTTCGCTCTGCCATTGTCAGCTTTCTGCGTATAATTTTGCTCTTGTCATAGATCCGCTTTAGTTCTCGAGCCGTTGTGACTGGTATTATCCCAGATATTATGCTAGCGTCGCGTCTTCATGAAATACCGTGCGAAAAGCGCTAATAGCTTTAATTAGGCTTAGCCAGTTTTTGTTGTGGACTTTTTAGCTGATTCTTGCGTTTCTCTTTTGTTTTTGTTTTTTTTTTTTGTTTTGGCGGGTGACGGGGTCCGCATCATCGGTGCTATCGTCACATCAGCAGTATGTGCCACTTGCGTTTGCATTACTTCACGGTGGCGTTCCATTTTTCTCATTGAGAGATTTACATCTGCGCACCTGCGCTGCGTAGCAAGAGTGCAGCGAATTTCTTGATAATCCCTCTCCAACATGACGCTGAGTAGATTGTCAGGTTCTCTACGGCGGTGCGTTCTCTTTGCCAGCGCACACATTCGAAGAATGTATGTTCAGCGTCGTCTTCTGTCGCGTCGTTGTATAAGCATGACGGCTCTTCGAGGTACTTTTTGAAATACCCGTGACCGGATATCAGCTTGGTTGTGTAAAAATCTACCTCTTTGAATTTTCGGCCTGTCCATGAGTCTAGATCTTTTATAAGCCTGGCCGTCCATCTGCCGCGGCTTTCGGTGCCCCATCTTTGTTGCCATGTTATTATTGTTTCTTTCTTTATTTGTTCTATTGCGCACTTGTTGTTATCTGATGACTGCTTTAGCTCCCACAGCTTTTTCTTTTCGTATGCTAGAAATCGGATATCATTACACCATCGTACTTTAGTGTTGATTATGTTGTAATGATGTCTCCGTGTGAGCTTCTCAATTACATCAACAGTTGAGCGTTTTTTGTGGAAGCCATATTGGTTATATGACAGACTGCAGGTCTCCCCTTTTACGTAACTTTTTAGTCGGACATAGATAATCTACTCTAACATTTTTCCCCTTGTGTCGATCATGCATAGTGGGCGGTAAGAGCTAGGTTCCTCTGCCACGTGGGGAAGATCCACAAGAAGGCAACGTGTAAAAAGCTCCACAAATGATTTTGTTTTGTATTTGACTGCAATCATCAAGACCTTGTTCGGCTTTAGGTGGGTGGACTTGCGGCACAGTACCCCTACGTACTCACACATTTTCGCTCTGATTCCGAATAAACCTTCTGTTTTCGCTGCGTTGTCACTCTCTCTCCAGTGCCACGCGATTGTTTATCATATTCTCTATTTCTAGTCTTTCTCCTTTATATTTTGCTTTGATTCCGAATAAACCTTCTGTTTTCGCTGCGTTGCCACTCTCTCTCCAGTGCCACGCGATTGTTTATCATATTCTCTATTTCTAGTCTTTCTCCTTCATATTTTGTTTTCTGCTGCTGCAGAAGGAGCAATTTGTTTCGTCGTAATGTCCGTAGTTATATATGTAGATATTCTCTATTAAATCCTTGACTTGTTAAAAACTGCGTAAGGTAAAACCAGTTTTTCCGTGTTTCCGTTCCATCCATGGTTGTATGCTACTAATACGCCTGTGCGTCCATCTCCTCGTAGTTGATTCGTCCCATCGTTTCGGTCATTCGTTTAGGCTCCTTTGTCTTTCCTGCTTCCTCTTTTCATTCGTTAAGCGAGCGCCAGTGCTTTTCGTTTTCCATTATGTCTGGTGGCATCACCATTGACAAAAGGACTCGTCTATTCAGACTTGGTCCACCAATTTTAGCCATTATCCAATTTTAGTGGTCACCCTTGATCCTTTTTAACAGGCTTTGTCTGTAAGCGTCTTGTAACTTAACTTCGAGTCTGTCATCATTCCTAGATACTTATCTCAGATATTGCTGTATAATAATGGCATATCCGTCAATATTGAATGTGGCGACCTCTAGTTTCTTCCTGTTTGTGATTAGTACTGCTTCTGTCTTTTGCCCAGCTAGTTGAAGCTTTGTCATTAAAAGACATTCTTTGATGTTTTTCGCTGCATGATTGCACAGTCGCTCTATTTCGTGAATTTCTTTCGCTACCACAGGCACCGCGATGTCATTCGCGTATTCAATTATTTGCACCTGCATGCACAATAATATTTATAGTCAATTTGGACTTGCATATTTAATAATTTTATTTGATATTTACATAATACACTATACTATAAATATTTTTATATTATTTTTCTTACTAATAGAAGTTAAATTTATAACAGAAATATATACATATGTTTATATGTACATCTTCTATCATATTAATCTTATGTATCTGCCCATGCTCATATGAATGCATGTATACGCATGTGCGCGTTCAGAAATTCAAATCATGATATTATCACTTATCAATATATTAC
Organism: Bactrocera correcta; assembly: GCA_027475135.1. Classification (NCBI taxonomy): domain Eukaryota; kingdom Metazoa; phylum Arthropoda; class Insecta; order Diptera; family Tephritidae; genus Bactrocera; species Bactrocera correcta. Next base: position 78,923,679 of record CM050322.1, on the reverse strand, counting down.
ATGTGCGCGCATTGATCTGCATGTTCATACATTCATATATACTTATATGTATATATATTTGTATACATTACCGAACAAATAATGCACAAGCATACAAACATATGCGTACACATGTGAATATGTCCCAACAAAAAAGTGAAGCATTGTTCTACAAAAACAAAGAAGCCCAAATGTAGTAAATTTTACAACAAAAAAGATTTTATTCATAAACGCAGGCGCAAATTCCACAAGCGACCTCGCTTCATTCATAAAAACAGACGCCGTAGCATGCCTTTGCCTACATGCGTCTTTTCGCGACGATGGCAAAAGCTAAAAATCATATATTGAACAACTTTCTGATGCTTCTTCACAGAAAGAAGTGAGAAAAGTGGCAACAACGCAGTTGTCGATTCATAATATTTGTCCATTTTAAAATACTTTTCCGTGACTCGCAAAAATTTGCGTCGATATGTATTCACGCTCATACGTATGCATACATACATATTTACGCACGTTTGTCAGCAAAGCTGTTACAGCGGTAAGGGAAGCGGTGACAATCGGCGGCCATTCGTTTATTTTTTTCGGCACAGCTTGGATTTTTTATCATCACAAAGTGCTGAACACAATGAGCGCGACAGACTTAGTCGCAGCTTGAGGCAGCTGCACAACTACATAACTGTGTCCATAGGAACGTGTTTATTTTAATATTTGACAGAATAGTCTGTCGCGCTCAATGTGTGACCCTTCGACAAAACGCCAGGTTCGGCCATTGGTTGATCGTGACAACGGAGATGCGAAAGATGCGTGCGACACTTGTTATTATGAATGTATGTACATATGTATGTGGCTCGCGTTTGCTTTCATAAACGTTCAGATAAATGTGCCAAAGAAATAATGTATGTACATACATACATATGTATGTATATGCCACAGAAATTCTATTGGTATAAATATGGAAATGATAACGAAATAATGCGAAAATGCATATTTCATAAAGGTCATTAATTTTTATATGAGCATATTTAAGTTCATTTTATAATAGTCGAAATTAATATATTTTTGAAGTAATAATTTATTTAAAATTATTTTTTATTTAATTTTATCATATAAAATTTTTACCATTTTTCGGAGAGCAATGTTTTTTATAACACAAAATAATCACGCATATGTGACAATGGTTCATATGATACAATATAATCAAGCATATGTCACTCAGAGAATGCTTTTTTACATTCTTTGTGTGCCTTTGTATATTTTTCTACAAAGCAATTCTCTTTATTTATTCTTAGTCATTTTACATATATTTCTGCCTCAATTCTGCTAAATAGCAGCGAGAATAGTGAAATTCCGTATCACAATCTTATAAGTTCTGGTGTTTTCTTTAATTGAAGAGCTCTTATTATATGAGACCAGTAGGCTGAATTAAAGGCATTCTTAACATCGAATGTGACAACCGCACAGTACTCTTTGGAGCCTTACCCCCATCCAAATGTGTTGATGTGGGGGCTTTAAAGGGAGTTGCTGGAGTTGAATCGCTCAAGGATGTCAGTATCATCCATCGTTGTGTAAAAAGAGTAAATTTTTCGACTTTCTGGAGCAATTGTATTGTGCATGGGTGATCGGGGCCAAGATTCGGGAGATTTTGTTAACCATCGAAGACCATTTCACCAAAGAGTGGAGGTGGCAAGGTGTAGAGGCTTGCACCTTCTTGTACCTAAAATAGCAGGATTGTCAGTGTCGCCAAGTGGCTTATCTCCATTGGTCAAGGATTTGAGACGCTCGATTGGAAATATACGTCTTCCATGCATGTTGAGGTTTTCCTAACCAGTGTAATACAATTTCCGAATCATACCGGAGATATAATTTATTATTTGCCATATTTAGGTGCGTTTGCACCATAATAGTTATTGTTTTTAGCGGAGCCACCTTTTCCTTGGCTATTAGTAAGTGACTGTTTGATGTAGTTCGACTTTGTGCTTGGGACATAATTTATCCATCCTGTGATTTTTATCTGTGAAATATTATTTAGATGCCCGCGAACTGGGGCCAATTTTCTAAACGAAGTGGTTTCACTCTTTACCCTAGTCAGTTCCGTCTAGCCACAACTCTTGTATTCGAATTTTCGCCCATATCATAATTGGCGAAAGCCATCCTGCGGGGTCGAAAAGTTTTCACACCGAAGATAACATTTATCTTTTTGTTATGGTGGATAATGCGGATATGGACTCAGTTATGTATGAAAATTTCCCGATATTGAATTCCATTGGATGCCCAAAGGAATATAAGGAAATTAGTGTCTAACAAATTTTCGTTTGGTATGAATTTTAATATATTTGGGTGATTTGCTATAATTTTTTTAATGGGAACCCTGCAGATTTGAGGGCCTTTATTACTTATGATAAAGTCTCGTATGAGTGTGGAAGACTTCTTTCTGGAGTCTGGACTTCCAGACAGAATGTTGTTTACATACGTGTGTGTTTTTAACACTTGTGTTGCCAGAGAAAATTCTGACTTTGTGTCTTCTGCCAGGTCGTAGATCGTTTGAAGGACTAGGCATGAGGCACAGTATACGCTACGTTTTTAATTTAAAGTGGATAAATTTTTTCGACATCTACATTGAAAACTTATTTGTGTATACTCCAATTAAATATGAGAAGCATTAATTCTGTCTGAAGTGTAGGTTCCTTAAATATAATGTCGTTTAGGGAATTTCCCGAACTTTAGGATTTTGATACATTAAAGACAACTCTTAACTTTGTGGTTTTTCGTCTGACTTTATTACTGCATGATGTGGCAGGTAAAATTAATAGTATTTACTTTTTATTATTATTTCGCCAGGTCTGGCTTCTTCCATGTGGTCTAAATGGAGGTATTTTTCTAAGATCCTATCGTATTCTGGTTTTAACTCGAAATTTTTGAGTAGGTTTTTTCTATACTTAAAAACTGTTGGATAGCATAGATGCGAGAATGACCTAAAGCGAGTGTGTGGGGAAATTCTGGCTTTAGTGGAGGTCGTGCGACCATTATTTAATCGAGTAGTAATGGTTTTGTAAAAATACTTACAATATCGATCTTCTGGGGTTGTGATTTATGTGGGGGTGTTCTTCTAACTCCCAAAATTTCTTCAGTTGTGTGTTGAGGTACTTGTTGCGCCAAGCGATTTTATAAATCTAAAAATAGTGTTTAAGAAATAAATTTGTAAAATTAATTGAATAACATTTGAATATATTTTATATTGCCTTCAGTTTAGTCTTCGCTGCGGCTTGAATCTCCTCTATCGTATAAAAACGGTGTCCCCGGAGCGGTGTTTTGAGCTTGGTGAACAGCCAAAAGTCGCACGGCGCCAGATCAGGTGAATACGGTGGTTGCGGAACGATATGGGTTGTGTTTTTGGCGAAATGATTACGAATTACGAGGACTGTATGGGATGGTGCATTAACGTGGTGTAAAAACCAGGAATTGTCTTTCCACAATTCCGGCCTTTTTAGACGGATAGCCTTACGCAAACGACGCATAACGTTCAAATAATATTCATTGTTGACTGTTTGACCGGTTGGAAGGAATCCATAATGCACAACAGCACGATAATCGAAGAAAACAGTCAACATGTCCTTAATTTTTGAGCGACTTTGGCGCGATTATTTTGGTTTTGGCTCTCTTTTGGCACGACATTCGCTTGATTGATCGGTTGTGTCGGGGTCGTAAGCATATATCCAAGTCTCGTCACCAGTTATAATGCGTTTCATGACACCCTGGTAGTTGGAAAGCATCGTTTCACACACTTAAACGCGACGACTTTTTTCCAAAAACTTCAATGTTTTCGGTACCAGTCGAGATTTGTCGCGCTTGAGGCCCAAAACATTCTTCAAAATGGTATTGGCTGAGCCTTTGGATATGCCAACTTCATCAGCAAGGTCTCTAACTGTTAATCGACGGTTTTTCAACACCAAATCTTTGATTTGTTGAACGTGAGCTTCGTCGGTTGAGGTTGATGGGCACCCTGGACGCTCTTCGTCTTCGACACGTTCACGACCGGCTTGGAACTCACTGGTAAACATTTAGACATAGCCCCATCACCAAAGGCTTTCTGTACCATCCTCAACGTATCCGTAGCAGAAAATTGATTCCGTAAACAAAATTTAATGCAAATTCTTTGCTCAACAAATTTCGACATCGCAAAAAACGAAAAACACACTTTTAGCAGCTCACAAAACGGCACGTATCTCAAACACTAAAGAATATTTTGACATGAAATTTGACATAAATGTGGCTGATAGTACTACCAACCTAAAACAAAAAATAATTCTCCAAATCCTTCGACGCGCGCAGTTTAAATTCAAATGTTATCTTATTTTTTGGACATAGTAGTACTTACCACTAGTCCAAGCCGTTAGGTTAACGTGTAAGCTAACTCATGAAACTAATGTAATAAAGAATTTTATTGTATAAAGATTATACTCGCGAACGGACTTGTTTTTAATCGGCATTCTCAAATTCGACTAAAAAAAGGTAATTAGCTTTTTAATCAAGTTGCCCATCTCAGTGAGTCTAACTTTCTACTTTCAATCTTAAGAACGCTTAAGTAAGCAGTGACTCACTACGTGGCTTTAAAAGTGTAATTAAGTTTTCGAAAAAAAGTAATATTTAGTGTTTCAATTTAATTTCTACCTGTGAGGAATTGCCTGTGTGTGTGTTTCGGTTGAGTGCAAGTGACTTGAGTGACAAATTTTTATAGGAATTGCAAATTAAAGTACGAAATTCGGTTCCAAATTAAGCGCATTTGTTAAGTCGCGCGTAAATAATTATGAATTTTTGGCGGAATTCTGGATTATGCGATGTAATCATCCCGACCATACCATTAATATTAATAGTTGGAAAATCCGCACAATATAAAAGTGGCGTATCCAGAATTCCACAAATCTAAAGAAGTGGATATGCTATTGGGTGCTGAAACATTTTTCGATCTTTAGTGGCTAAATTAAAAATGGTCCTAACCAACCAACTTTTCAGAAAACCCTTTTAAGATGGACTGTATTTGGCAAATACGCCAGCAATTTAAGTTATCCTCCCATATTATATAGCACATTATGCCAAGTTTGGCGGTTTCAGGCCCTAAAGAGAAGAACAATAAAAGATCCAGAACTTTGTAAAATGTATCTGGACTCTATGAATGAATATAGAGCACTGGGTCACAACGAAGAATAGCTCCTGAGTAAGCCACACTACTTTATTTCGCATCAATGCGTTTTAAAGGCCGAGAGCACAGCAACCAAATTACGTGTTGTATTTCATTCTTCGAGTCGGTCTTCAACTCAAATAGCATTGAGTGGACTTTTGATGGTAGGTCCAACCATCCAAGAAGAGTTATACTCAACTCTTCTTCGTTTTCGCTTGCGTAAGTATGCACTAACAGCGGATATTACAAAAATGTATCGCCAAACAATTATGCACGGAGTAGACAGAAATTGTCATCTTATTGTGAGGAGAGATCATCCTTCAGAGCAAATAAAAATTTTTCGTTTTAACACCGTAACATACGGCACTGCGCCTGCTCCATTTCTCGCAACACGGTGTTTGCAAATGTTCACGTGAGTTATGAGCGTTCTGCAACATCCCACGTCACATCACATCACGTCACATCCCATCACAGCACATCACGCCACAACACCTCATCACACAGCAGTTCACAGCACACACCACTACGCACACACATGCATCAAACACAGTATTATACCAACACAACAACCACACGATCATCAACGAGACGACTTGTAATAATCTAACATTCACCACCCAAACTATCAAAAGGGATAGATCCGACCGTGATGGCCCTCTTACCGTTTTTATCCGTAAAGCAAGACGTTCGACGGCAAACTTTCATGTTTATTATCGGCAACAATCACCGCAATTTCTTTTTTTATAACCGTCTCGCAGTGTGTAGAAACTCATATTAAATCGAATAAAATTGTTTTTTTAGTAATTAAATACGATTCTATACAGTGGTTCCAATAAACATAACAAATATTTTATAAATGAAATCAGTGCGTCTCATTTTCAATCCCATAAGTATACTGTATGAAGTAAGTATACTAGTGGCACACGTTATCAAATGGTCCTTCGAGCCTTTCCGAAAGGCACTTAAATGCAAGAAATTAAGGAACAAGGTTACAGTGAAAAAAGAAACAAACCACACAATCGCACAGAAAATAGAAAGTGACGTAAATAGATAAAGTGAGTCCGTTCCATATATTAATTTGATATATAAAAATATACGGCAAAAATATCACTTGCACCGAATTCGCTGACGGCGCGTCTGCAACTTTATAAGAACTCAATACCGCATTAAGTATGCATCCGGCCATTATGCTGATCGAAAACTTTTAGACTTGCGCGTGACAACAACAAAATAAACGCAAGACAGCAAAGAATTGGGTAAACAATTGCTAGTGTAAGCAACTAAGAAGTCACGCGGCCAATAACGTGCAGCAACTAAAGTTAGGGCAAAGTAGTGTAGGTATTTAGACGCTAACGTCGCTCTTATGTAGCCAGTTATTTCAACTCTTCCGCTGAGACCGGCTGCCCTTGGGATTACCATGCGAAATAAAATTTTCTAAAAACAAATTCTAAAGGAATTGTATTATTTATATGTATGCTAAGTACAGATTTGACGGTATTTTGGCACACCGTTAAATGTTCTTAACAGTTTGATATATGTATGTACACATAATATATCAACAAAAAAAAAATAATAACTGCAAAATGTACAGAACCCGCCTTTTGCTTAGTTTGTGTCGTTAGACACCTCATTATATAATTTAAAAAAAAAATTCCTAAGTCAAGTATTACATACTTGCCATAATTTCTGCAATACCCCCTGGGCTATAAAAAAAACAACAAACAGGATCGCTCAAACCCTCAGCAAAAGCGGAAGATACGAAAAGAAAACCAAATATATGCATATGTATTAGGGTGTGCCATTTTGAGGCAACCTTTTTTTTTCAACTGAAAAACAGGCTCAAAACTTTCGAAATGCGTAAAATAAAAGTCACTCAAAAGATGAGCTCTTAATATTAATATTAAGAGGTGCCTCTTTCAAATTTTCTGTTTTCCATATAAATAACATGGAAAAAAAATCATTTTTTTTGTGGTGGTTATTGTGCGGAGGTTTTATATGTGCACGCGATGGCTGCCAGTAGGGATAGAAAACTCGATTCCGATTCTACTCGAGAATCGAGTTTTCTCGTAAAATAATCGTTTTTTCGAATGTCAAGAACCGATTCTTAATCGTCTTCGACTACTGAAGATCGATTTTGAAAAATCAATTATTTAACGAGAAAAATCGATTCTCGTGTAGAATCGGAATCGAGTTTACCATCCCTGCTGGCAGCCATCGCGTGCACATATAAAACCTCCGCACAATAACCACCACAAAGAAAAATGATTTTTTTTCCATGTTATTTATATGGAAAACAGAAAATTTAAAAGAGGCGCCTCTTAATATTAATATTAAGAGCTCATCTTTTGAGTCACTTTTTTTTTACACATTTCGAAAGTTTTGAGCCTGTTTTTCAGTTGAAAAAAAAAAGGTTGCCTCAAAATGGCACACCCTAATATGTATGTAATTAAACAAACTTATATATAAGCATATTCTTCTAAAATTGCAAATTCTCCAATTTTAATATACATATGTACATATTTATAAGCATACATAATCATATGGTACGTACATAACATAATTTAGCATAAAGCTACAACACATAATAATAAACTACCTGCTTGGATGCTCAATTCGTGTCTCCAAATACACTACCAAAACCATAACAAAAACAATTTACAAAAGACAAGTACATACCCGTTGCTTGCAAATTTCCAGCAATACCCCTTGGGCCAGGGGTGGGCATATTAGCCCTCAGTGGCATTTTGCCCGTTCGGGCACGAGTGCACATTTTGAGGGCTTGGTGAGGAGATCATCGCGGGCAAACATGAAGAGGGAAGTGAGAGCAACGTATTTTACCACTCCATATTTACAAATGACAGCAACGTATTTTACCACACCACGTTTACAAATGAGAGCGCGAATTATGTGTTGAGTCGCGGTGGACGGGTTTTTAAAAAAAGTCAAAAAATCAAATTAGATTGCAACGAGGTGACGTTGTTGGCGATCAAGAACAGACTGCTTTATTTTATAAAATTGACTTAAAACGAAGCTTATTCTAATTACAAATTGCTTATTAATAATATTAACTTACTTTTAACATATTATTGCTGAATAAGCATACATAATTTTATTAATTCCAATAATTCTTATTAATTTCGCTTGTTAAATTATATTTTGGTTACTTTATTTGTTTAAGCAAATTGCAAAAGCCGTCAATGGTGTTATGTTGAAATTTGCTTTAATAGTTCATAGTATTTATCAAATGCATTGTCAGGTGTTTTTACATACGTACTCTTACATGTAACTACTCCCCCCTTTATAGTAGAATTCTCCTGAATTCTTTTATTTAATATTATTTTTATATATTTGTGTTTTTTTTGATAATGACAATAGCTACTAATATAATTGTAATTATCCTTAATATTTTGCAAATATGAGGTATTTTCGTATGTATTTTCAATGTAAAAATGTTTTCTATATTTGATTTATGTTCTTCTACAATTTCGTCAAAAGTAATTTTTTCGTGAAATTCTGACTGTCATTATATTTTAATGTTACAATATTTTCTTTTATATCTTCGACAAAATTTGAAAAACAATAGTCATTAATTTTAATTGAACAATTATTAAACCTTATTACATAGTTTCCACTTATTAATGGTAATTCTTGATTACATGTATTATTAATTTTTAAAGTATTTGCATTTTTAATAAGAACTGTTTTTACATTTAATTTTATTATTTCGAGTTCTTTACATTTTACAAGATTACAATTATTTCTTAAAATACCATGTCTGCTTATTTTCATTTGTTCTAATGATATATTATCTTCAAATATTAATGTTTTATTTTTGTAGGTAAATATTTCTTCTATTTTTGCATCTATTTCATTATTTCCTCTGTTAGGTATTGGGATAATTTTTCGTATTTTTACATTTTCAAAATTTTTTGGTGTTTTTATTCCATATACTAGAAATGTGTTATATACAATTACTGTTCCTTTATTTCTGTCAAATCTAATGTCCCGTCACAATGTTGTGTCATGAAAGCTATTACTGTCCACACTATCCAATCCTAATAGCTTTTTGAATTAGCTGCTTAATTGATATATTTTTATTTAATTTATATAACATTCTAAATTTTTCTGAAATTGTATTATAGAATCTTTCAATGTCTGCATTACCCGTATGACTGTTGGGTTTGGTTAAATGTAGTTCTATATTTTCATTATTTAAAAATTCCTTAATTCTTGTAGCATTAAATTCATTGTCAGCTACTATTTTCTTCGGTTTTCCTATTTTGGTAAAATAGTCTTCTAATTGTTCAATGAATGTAATATGATTTCTATCAGTTAAGGGATATGCTACTCCATATTTGGAAAATTTATCTATACTTGTTAAAAAATGGAATCTTTTTATTACATAGGTGTCTATGTGGATTATTTCATTATTCTTCGTAGGCGTTTCTGTATGAAAAAATTTTTGTTTAATAGATCTCTTATCATATTTTACTTCTTGACATGTTTCGCATTGATTAATTACTATTTGTATTAACTCTCCTAATTTATGATAAAAGGTTTTATTTCTAAGTTGATTATACGTTTCTTGTATGCCCGAATGCATACTACCTCCAATATGATACAACGAAATTTGTTTAACAGCTTCCACTTCTGTTTCTATATCCTGTGCTCTCATTGTGCTCTTCATAAATTCTAATTGTTTATCATTTGAAAACATTTCTATTAGTTTCTCTTGTATTATATTGTACTGTCGCTCGGATAATTCCGAATAAATTCCTACTTTTCCTTTTGTTATATATTTTTTTAAATATTTCACTCAAATTATAGAAATCATACTCTGAAATAAAAATAATTTTTTTTTTATTATATTTATTAACTATCTCCTCCTTTATATAAAAATGACCTTGTAAGTTTTCTTCTGCTGAATGTATTGTTTGCATTGATGTATCGTCATCTAAATTGTTGATTATATTCAGGTCATGCTCTGAAATTTCATCGGTATATTCATCCTCATTTTCTTTTATCTCATCTTCATTATCCTGTATTCTGCTAAGAAAATCTGCTGCTCTGTTTTCCTTTCCTTTAATATATTCGATGTCAAATTGATATTCAACTAATTTTAACAACCATCGTGGATGTTTTGGTGACATGTATTTTCCTCTATATTTTGAATGTAAATATTTAACTGGTTGATGATCTGTTACGATCTTAAGCTTTCTAGCGTATAAATATGGTCTAAAGTAGTTTACGCTCCAAACTAAAAATTCTTTATCAGTTGCTGAATAATTTAGTTCATGATTATTTAAGGTTCTTGATGCATAACATATTGGGTATCCTTCTTGAGATATAAATGCCCCTATTGCATAATTTAATGCATCTGTAGTTAATGTAAATAGTTTTTAAAAATTCGGATACCGTAAAATTGGATGTGAGCTTATTAATCGTTTAAGTTTTTCGAATGCTTCTATATATGAAGGATCTTTTATATTAATTCGGACTCCTTTTTTTTAGATATTTTGTAATTGGTTGTGCTACCTTTGCATAGTCCTTAACAAATTTCCTATAATAACCTGTTATACCTAAAAAGCTCTTAATCTGTTTTTCCATTTTTAGTAATTCTAATTCTTCTATTACTTTGATTTTGTTTGGATCAGGGTTGATACCATCTTTTGTTAGAATATGTCCTAAAAATTCTGTTTCCTTTTTCAGAAAATTACATTTATCCTTTTGAATTTTTAAATTTTTTGATTCTTATACCTTGAAAATATCTCTTATTGATTGTATATGTTCCTGTAACGTTGTACTAAAGATTAGTATATCGTCTAAGTATACTACGCATGTTTTGTTTATAAAGTCTCGTAAAATTTCGTTCATAAGTCGTTGAAAGGTTGCTGGAGCATTCTTTAACCCGAACGGCATTTGTATAAATGAGCATCCTCCCCCGGGCATCCACACATACACCACACTATCACACCATATCAACTCAACTTCACAACACTGACACGTACCTTCACCATACTCACTTCACAAATCATCTGGGCTTACAACCCAGATTCCACAATACACACCAACCAACCACATCACACCAGCTGATTCCACGCACCAAAGGAAAAAAAGGAACCACAAGGAGATCAGCAACTCACTTCGCTTCCGATCTTTGCAGCGACCACGCGTGTGCGAAGCGTTGAACCGAGCTACATCAGCGTTCCTTTTCTCGATTTTTGGTCATCGAGCAGCATCAGCGTTTTTTTTCCCGAGTTTCGTCGCTTTCATCCAGTTTCGGAATTATAAAAATTTAACTACGATATTTTTTTTACATTTTATAAAGTGAAATACATTGTACACAAACAAGAAAAACCGCATTACACATATACGCGCATATACGCAACTCCAATTTCATTTTTTTCTTTCTAAAAAACCTTGTGGTGGTAAAGAAGGTGAGTGCGTGCAAAAATATAAAAAAAATTTTAAGTGCACAGCAAAAAAGGTGGTTCAGTGAAAAATACATGGTCCTTCGAGGCAAAACGAACGGCACATTGGTGAAACGTTAAAAAAAAATAACAACAATAATAATATATATAATGAATGTGCAGTGACACCAAGAAAAATATATAAGAACGAAATCTACATACATACATACATGCATACATTCTTGAATATACCAAAAAGGGTGGTGAAAGAAAAAAAAATAAAATAAAAATTAATTCAAAAACCGGAAAGCAGTGCAGTGAAATAATATAATAATAATAATACATTCTAAAACTAACATATGTGCAAAATTATAACAACTCCAAATTAACAAGTAAAGCTTTAACCAAAAATGGGTGCAAACTAACATGTACAATACGGGCGCGAAAATAAAATAAATTAATAAAATACGTGCGCGAACTCCTAACAAACAAATGAATAAATTAGCCAAAATACAATTAAAATAAAAATAAAAAAAAAAAACAAAAACAAAAACTAACCAACACAACAAGCGGAACGCCGGCGTTGGAAGGAATTCCCACTCATCCAAACAAGGAATCACACCACGTGTGACGAAAATCCAAACACAAAGCCCCTAAGGAAAATCAGAGTGAGTGTATCCATTCCACTTTTGATTTTATTTATTATGTATATATGTATGCAACGTTGCACAAACAGTCAATTTAATAGAACCGATAGAAATCAAATCCGTTTAATAAAAACGGTTAGTAAAAGTTCTAAATCGGCGGGCAATTTAAGTACCGATACAAACCAATACGGTAAATAATATATATGTATATATATATATCCGCAGTATATTTAATAATTTTAACTAAATAAATTACTATACCTTGCATTTTAAGCTTACCTTCGTGTATACAGTACACACAATCCACAAAAAAAATTCAATAAAAATTTATTTCCAAACTATTCTGACAATCCGCTCCAGTTCATTAACTGTGAGAGGGGTACTTGCAAACTATACGAACAATACCTCTCCATCTTATTAAGCTGTGAGAGGAATTGCTTCCAAAAAAGTAAGCAAAAAATAGCAGAAAAGAGAATACAAACATACATACATATATACATACCCTCAAGCGGATGAATATAACGAAGAAAAGGAAAATTTGTTTATACATATACATATATACGTTTGCATAATATATATACATATCCGTGTATACATAATATAATAATATAAATTAGCGCTTTAGCGCATATTTCTAAACGCGAGTACACAACCGCGAATACATAGACGCGAATTATATAGATTGCCGTATATTTTCAAATGCTTGTATACCTATAAACATACGATACAACACAAATTAAGAATATACAGAAACGGTGCGGTGAACCAAAACAACTTTGGTTAAACAAAGTAAATATTTTACATGCTAATTACCTTGTACATACATACACAAGTATATTGAAAGTCCAATTTGGCGAATTCCTAGCATTTATCTTGTTCCTTGTCACACAAGAACAAGCATAATTGCACATATTTTATTTAGCGCATTATATATGCGCATAAAATCCACACGTATGTACAAAGGATATTGACCTAGTTTCAGTGCGCGAATTATGGAAACAATTTTACACGACCGGCTCTTTAGAGTGTCAGAAAAATGTGTGTCTTTATTTCAAAGATTTTCTTGCTTTTATAGTTTTACAAAAATGCTTATCTTCTAATTTACAAAAATTCTTATCTGTGGGAAAATTCCACAGTGCTGCTTATCCTTTATTACTATCATGTTATAGTTTTACAAAAATGCTTATCTTCTAATTTACAAAAATTCTTATCTGTGGGAGAATTCCACAGTGCAGCTTATCCTTTATTTGCATTCAATATTTATTTAGGATCAGTGTTTCTTCTCATATCTTAATTTTACATATCTTCTGGTTTTCTTAAATAAATGTATTTTTTTATCTACCAGACTATCTTCACACCATCTGTGTTTGCTGTTGTTCTTGGGTTAGCATGGGATGTAACTCCTCCCCACTTAGATACAAAACTCTCCTGAGGTTTGTTTACAATTTCTACTCGCATTTTTTTTCTTTTCTTAACATATACAAGAGAAGGCTTATTAAAAGTAAAGTAAATTTACAAATGAAATTGAATAATTAATTTTCTTATGGTACTTAAGTTTCTTGTTTTTTCTATGTTCTTTAAATGTTCCAGTCTCATTTCTTCAAATGATATTTTATTTGTAAAATTAGTTTCTTCATTTACAGGAAAGTAAAATCTTTGTTGGAATATTTTTACCTTATTAGAGAAAATTTGATTGATAATTTCTAGTGTACAATTTTGGTAGTGTATTAAATAACTTCCTTCCAGTATTACTTTCCTGTGATCACAATCTTGTACTAGCTTAGTATTTTTCAAATTTTTTAATATTAATGTTTCATCGTCAATTTCAATTATTTCTGTTATTTCGTTCTTACTTAATAGACATGTTTTTGTAAAAATACAATGTTTTGAAGTTTTTAATTCATTAAGTGTTTTGTCTTTTTCATATGTATAAGTTTTATTATTGTAATTAAAAACTGTTTCTGAAACGGAAGTAATTTCTCTCATTTGTTCATTTGAAATGGGCTGAATAACTTTTAATTGAACTGTGCTAAAATTTCGTGGTGCCTTTACTATTAAAAGAAGCAGTTTTTCTGCATACTGAATTGCACACATTTTTAAATGTTGCAACTTAAATAGGTCTATTTCGTATATATCAACTTCTTCACTTGTCAAAATTCCTGGATGTAATAATCCATGTTTGGCGGCTGCAATGCTGTCTTGAATATGATCAATTTTTTCTTTAAGGACATGTATTCTTAAGATTTGCTCGTTAAACATGTTGTTTAATGCAGCATCCTTTAGAATTTTTTCATTTCCTCTTTTATAACCTAGTATTTTTTCCCTGTCTTGTTCTATTGTTGTTTTTAAATATTTAAATGTTTTTTCAAAATATTTATTTATTTTAACTTGTTGGTTTAAGGTTGTGATAGAATTGTGCATATTTTGATCAATAAACTTTAAGTGATCCTCAATATCCTTTATATCTATGTCATCCATTGTTCCAAATAAATATTTATTCATTGTCCCAACCAAATTAAATAATCCTCTTTTATGCCTATTCCCACTAGATTTAGGTATTAAGGTTTTGACTTTTGTTTTAAGGATTAAGAGTTCATTCCTAAGTAAATCGTGATGGAATGGCCTCAATAGATTTGTATTAAAAGTCCTGTTGTTAATTAAATATAAAATTTCATAAGGGTCTATGGCGTGTATTATAAATTCTGATGGAACTACAGTTTCCGTTTTGGATGTACTAATTTCCACATATCCGCTGTTTTCATGAATCGGTTAGATGGTTAAAATGGACGTTGCTGTTGGAGCCATTGTCATTAGTATCAAAAATATTAGTGTCCAGTTGATCTGCAAATTTATTTTCTCTTTTAATATTGGTTGTATGTACATTATCTAGTTTAAGCTTCCTATATCGTGGTGCGTTCTTATGACGTACTGCCACATAATTCTTAACAAATGCTTCTTCCTTATTTATTACAACATTTTCTCTTTTTTCATTAAGTTTTTTAATATAGTTTTCTTTTGTTGCTTTTAATTTTTTGAATATTATTTCTTTATTTACTTTCCCATTTTCTATGTAAATTGGTTTTTCCTTAGTTACCGAATGAATCGATTTGTTATAAAATTCGATACATCTAAACATTTTTTCTTGAACTGAGAGAGTCCTATATTCTAATTCAGCAACTCTAAGTTTTTCGCTAATTGTGTTATGAAAACGTTCTAAATCCGAATTCCCTGTATGACTATTTGGCTTGGTAAAATGAACCTCTATATTTTCTATGTTAAAAAAATCCTTTACATTAACGTTATTAAATTCATTATCAGCTATAATTTTTCTTGGCTTTCCTTTAATAAAAACATATTGTCTAAGTTTTTCAACAAGAGTCAAACTATTTCTGTTTTCCAAAGGCAATGCCATTGCAAATTTTGAGAATTTATCTATAGTTGTCATGAAAGTTTGCTTTAGGAATGTAAAACTATCAACATGAACAATATCATTAATTTCAGTAGGAGTTTGTGTTATGTGAAACTTAGGTTTCAACGGATTTATGTCATACTTTACTTTATTACATATATCGCAATTGTTTATATATTTTTGTATTAACTCTTTTAGTTTTTTAATATATATAAGGTGTTTTAAACCATTACAATTTTCCTTTATGCCAGCATGCCCAGTTTCATATTTGTGGTACTTTGAAATGTACCGATATGCCTCTGTTTCATCTGACAAGTCTTTGGCATGAAATAAACATTTAAAGAATTTGATGCTACTGCCAAATATTTCGATTAATTTTAGTTGAAGTTTGTTGTATTCGGAGTCAGCTATATCTGAAAAAATTCCCGCTTTTTTAGTTTTAACATGTGTCCTTGAGATGTCTACCATGTATTCGCTATTAATGTCATCTTGGCTTATGCAAATCTTAAGATTTTTACCTATTTTTTCAGTGTCTCTTACTTTATGTTTACATAAAATAATTTGAGTCTGAAAACGATTGATGACAGATTCAAGTGTAGGGATATGGTCATTTAATTCTTCTACTTGAGAGTGAATTGTAGCTGCTGTACTCATGTTATCATCTTCTTCAGAAGTTTGATTTATGAGGCAGATTTCTCCAGAATCTACATCTAATCTGCTAAGAAAGTCGGCCAATGTATTTTCTTTGCCTTTTATATATTGAATACATATATCGTATTCTCCAAGTTTCAGAAGCCACATTTGTAATCGAGGATTTATGTCTTTTCCTTTATATTTTGTTTGTAATCACTTAAGTGGTAAATGATCAGTTGAAAGATCGAATTGCCTACCATAAATGTAGGGTCTAAAATAATTAACTGCCCAAACGATGGCTAAGAGTTCCTTTTCTGTTGTGCTATATCTCTTCTCGTGTTCATTAAGTGTTCTGCTAGCATAGCAAATGGGATAGCCATCTTGCATTAATACGGCACAAATTGCAAAATTGCTAGCATCAGTTGCAACTTTAACTTTCTTTTCGAAATTGGGATATTTTAATATTGGATCGTTAACCAAAAGTCTTTTTAGTGTATAAAAAGCGGCTATAAATTGTTGATCTTTAATATTAATACGAACTCCCTTTTTAAGAAATTTTTTCATGCCAATAGCAATTTTAGCGTAATTTTAATGAATTTCCTATAATATCCTGTTGGTCCTAAGAAAGATTTAATTTGCTTCACTGTTTCAGGAAGCTTTAATTTTTGAATTGCTTCTATTTTATTAGGATTCGGTTTAAATCCTTCTGTAGTTAGAATGTGACCAAGATATTCAGTAGTCTTAGCAAAAAAATTGCATTTATCGATTTGAATTTTTAAACAGTGTTCTCTTAATTTTTTAAAAACTTTTTCTATACTTTCCTTGTGTTCTTGAAGAGAGGAACTAAATATGAGAATGTCATCTAAATAAACAACGCATATTTTATTAATGTATTCTCTTAAGACAGAGTTCATTAATCTTTGGAAAGTGGCTGGGCCGTTCTTTAGACCAAATGGCATTCTTATGAATTCATAATGGCCTAACGGTGTAGAAAATGCAGTTTTTTTCCTATCATATTCTTTTAAAAGAATTTGATGGAAACCTTTGGCTACATCAATTGTCGTATAATATGTTGCTTTACCTAATTTTCCAGATATGCTATCTGTATTTGGAATTGGAAATTTATCAGATATAGTTATTTCATTTAGAGCCCTGTAATCTATTACTATTCTCCATTTATTTTTACCAGAATTATCCATTTTTTTGGGACAATCCAAAGTGGTGAATTGTATGGGGAGCAGCTTTCTTTAATTTTTCCCTGGTCCAGCATTTCTTTAATTTGTTTGGTTATCTCCTCCTCGTGTATTTGAGGGTATATATAAATTTTTGAATATACAGGCTTTTCAGGTGTTGTAACGATTTCATGTTGTACTTCATGAGCATGGGTTAGCTGTTCATTTTCTTTAAATATAAGGTCATTATTTTTCCGCAGTATTTCCTTTAACATTTTCCTTTCTACAGTATTCATAGGATTGAAAAGTCTTTCTCAATGGGTTCAATTGAATGAATTTCTTCCTTTACAAACGGGCATGGATTTAAAAATTTAATTTTATTGCCATTAACATAAATGTGATTTTTTTCAAAATTAATTATTGCGTATAATGGTCTCAAAATATTCTGCCCTATTAAGCAGTCGAATTTTCTATTAAAAAATGGTGTTAAATGCCAATGCACGATGTTTTCACTATTGAATTCCGTAGGCAAGGGAGTTTTCACTTCTTCAGTAATGAAAAATTCACCACTCATTGTTTTTAATCTAGTGGGATTTTCTCATTTATTTTTCCTAAATCCTAAATCTACTTTACTATTTAAAACTGAAGTTTTTTAACCGGTGTCGATTAAACACTTCAATCTATTTCTACCTATAGTTAGTTCTACTATTGCTACCTCCTCCCCCGGGCTGGTGACCGAAAATTTTTGCGCTGATTGTAATCCATATGGTCTACTTCCATGGGCACAGGCCTTTGACTTCTATTGCTATTCCTACTCTGTTGTGAATAGCTATTTCGTGATGCTTGTTGCGGGTTAATATTATTATTACTCATTCTACTATTATTTCCCCAAAAACGTTGTTGCGTTGGAAAAGAAGGCTGAGGATTACTAGCATGTACCCTATTGTTTGAATCGTAATTATTTTGTGAGGGGTAATAACGCTGCCTATAGTTACTATATTTATTTTTATTTTGCTGGATTAATGCAGTATCCTCTAAGCAATAAAAAGCTTCCCTTAGTTTTCTAATATCCCTACTAAAAATTATGGACGACAAATGAGGACTAATTCCGTTTAAGAAGGTTTTTAGAAAAAATGCCTCGTTGGCTTCCGGTGAAAAGGCTATGGGTTTTTCACAATCAAATTCATGCTTAATATTAGTTTTATCTAAAATATCCCTTAATTTTACAAAATATTCACTTACATTGTAGTGCTTAACGTTGATGGCCTGGTGGTACAGACTCCTGTAGCTCTCCTTTACCCCGAAGTTCCGGCTGAGTTCCTCCTTTACGTCGTCCCACATCGGCGTGCTTCCTAAAGGTCGGACTACCTTCAGGGCGTCTCCATTTATTTTCGTTAGTACGTAGCGTTGAATAACGAATTCCTTTTACGATGGGTTATCCTTAAAGAGGCGGAGTATGGCATCTACTTCTCTTATAAATGAAGATAGGCCGTAACCATCACTTCCGTTGAATGGCCTTATTCTCGAAGCTTCCTTCAGGAGCTCGGAGCTGTTAACAGTTGCCATGGTGATGTTTTTCTTCTCTCTGTTTTTTTTTAAACTGTTTTAAGGCCTCGGAAACGCCTTATTTTTATTTTTAAAATTGATTTTGTTTTTTTTTTTCTTTTTTTTATGTGTGGATTTTCTTCGGAAAATCCGAGCGACCCGTTTGACCAATCTTAAGATTATGTCAGACGTTTACCGACTGCGCCAATTATGGAAACAATTTTACACGACCGGCTCTTTAGAGTGTCAGAAAAATGTGTGTCTTTATTTCAAAGATTTTCTTGCTTTTATAGTTTTACAAAAATGCTTATCTTCTAATTTACAAAAATTCTTATCTGTGGGAAAATTCCACAGTGCTGCTTATTCTTTATTACTATCATGTTATAGTTTTACAAAAATGCTTATCTTCTAATTTACAAACATTCTTATCTGTGCTGCTTATCCTTTATTTGCATTCAATATTTATTTAGGATCAGTGTTTCTTCTCATATCTTAATTTTACATATCTTCTGGTTTTCTTAAATAAATGTATTTTCTTATCTACCAGATTATCTTCACACCATCTGTGTTTGCTGTTGTTCTTGAGTTTGCATGGGATGTAACTCGCGCTGCAACAAGGGCATACGAATAAATCCGTAATAAACATTTTTCCAAAAAAAAAAAAACAAGTGAATACAAACGAAAGCAATAAAAGCGATAAACGCATTTTTAAATTCTTTTACTGAACTAACTGCTCTTATTTATTAAAAAGAGCTTTCGGTCACACGTATATTTTACTTATCCAATTTTTCGGCAATATAAACTCTTATTTGTTGAAAAGAGTTTTCGGTACCATACATCTCTATTATAATAAATACATATGTATTTTATATATACATATATATTTTATTAGTTAAAATTTTCTGAATGAGCACTGACTCAAAAGAATATACAGCAGAATTCTTAAGAATTCCGAAAATGATTAATGACGACAAAAGCCCATGTACACCTGCTGAAGCTACACGCTCTAAGCAAGGTGCTACAAAGTAAAAAAGGGGGAGGGACATTTCTTATATTAAATTCATTTCTGAGAGTGACAGCTTGATTAAATACTGCACTAGATTTGCATCTTCACAGATTCATGACAACTCTGAATCGGCACTAGAAATAAAAAATAAATATACTGACAATTTTTGGACAGGCCTCCAAGCTGCATACGACGCAATGGTAGAAACTGATGATTCAGATCTACCTGAAAATTTCAAATCCTCGGATTACGCCAAATACGAAAATTGCTTAGACCGGTATAAGGACACAAAAGCAATGATATCAGACCAATTAAAACTTATTAAGTCAATTTCACATACTCCCCACAGTAGAGTAGAGTTACCACTATTGCAAGCCCAAGAGGCAAGTTAAGGCATTCATCTCAAAGTGCCAGCGTGTGATACGGAAATATTTCATGGAGGTTATGAACAATGGCCGTCCTTCCGGGACATGTTTACAGCCGTCAAGCAGGCGTAATAGTCAAGCAGTTCGCATTGAATGACGATAGTTTTAATCTAGCTTGGGAAGCTTTAAGATAAAGATATGAAAATGAGAGAATATTAGTTGACAAGCAAGTAACGATACTTGCTTAAAATTCAAAGAGAAACCAGTGAAGAATTCATGATACTAGAATCTACTGTGTCAAATTGTTTGTCAATTCTATCGACACAAAATATTTCCACTCACAATTGGGATCCTATTCTGGTAAACATATGTACCGCCGCATTACCAGAAAAATCATTACATCTGAACAAAATAAATTCACGTCATGCGAACTATGTACTGGAGGGTATAAGTCAAAAGCTTGCGAGAAATTTAAAAAATTGAATGTCAATGAAAGGAACAACTTTGTCAGATTAAAAAGACTCTGTACAAACTGCTTGTCCCACTCACACAATCTTAATATTTGCGAAAGCAAATTTAATTGCGTATATTGCCACAAAAGGCATCATTCCATGTCACATCTCAATAACTTTCCCAACACATCATAAAGTAGCGCTTTTTCAAAAAAGCCACGGGTTTAGTTGCAACAGCAACTCCCGAAACAAAAACTCAAGAAAATTGCCAAGAGACACCATGTAGTTCAAAGGCATTAAAAACTCAAACGCTACACAGCGAGAATCATAGTAGAGTACTACTAACTACAGCAGTTGTCTCCATCGAACATCGAGGAGAACTGTTCAAATTAAGAGCCCTAATAGACCAAGGATCACAACGATCATTCATAGCGTCTAGGGCACAAAATAGACTAAAACTGCCAACAAAACATGCCAACTATGAAATTACGGGAATGGGCGGACGAGTAGTACAAAACTGAAATAAAATCTGCTCCTTTACCCTAATTTCACCCCAAGCGGGTAAGCGCATTCAAGCAAATGCTATTGTCTTACCGCAACTAACAAACATGCTTCCAAGCTATCAAATAAATAGAAATCATTGGGATAAAATTTCACACCTGACTCTAGCAGATCCCTACTGCAACACCCCCGCTCAAATAGACCTGCTATTAGACAGCGATCTTATATCGCAAATTATACTAGAAGATGTTGAAAACATTTCGAACACACTACTGGCGCAAAATACCATTTTTCAAGGGTCCCAAGTGGACTAGTTTCGGAACCAGTCACAGCAATGACAACTCAAGTTGAGGAAATCCCAAACGAGTACCTCAATTCACAATTGATAAAGTTTTGAGAGTTAGAAGAACTCCCCCCCCATTACAATTACAACGCCAGAAGATCAGTATTGTGAAGACTTTTACAAAGCCACAACTACGCGATCAGATAATGGTCGGTATGTCATACGACTACCACTTAAACAACAATTTCCAGACACACTCGCCTTAGGTCACTCTCGCACTTCTGCATTACAGCAGTTTCTAAGTATGGAAAAAAACCTACTTAGAAAAGGTGAGCTTAAATAAGATTATGATGGTGTCCTAGAAAAATATCTCCATTTAGATCACATGGAGGAAGTAAGCCCATGTGAAAAAATCATAAAAGGCAAATATTACTCATTCTTCTTGCCACATCATGCAGTAGTAAAGAAGTAAAGTAAAAAAAAGTAAACAGTAAAGCCTGACAAAAAAACAACAAAAGTCAGAGTTGTCTTCAATGCCTCAAGAACCACTAGCTCGGGGAATTCCCTAAATGATATTTACGGGACCTACACTCCAACCAGATTTATTGCTCCTCATATTAAATTGGCGTATATACAAATACGTGTTCAATAGGGATGTCGAAAAAATGTATCGACAAATACTCGTACATAAAGATGATCAAGATTTTCAGCGGATTATTTTCCGAAAATCTGCCCATAGTTCACTACACGACTTTAAATTGAAAACAGTTACTTTTGGCGTAAACTGTGCCCCTTATCTAGTCATTCGTACACTACACGAACTGGCAGAAGACACAAAGTCAGAATTTCCACTGGCAACACAAGTCTTAAAAACGCAAACGTATGTAGACGGTATCCTGTCTGGAAGCCACAGTCTTCCACAAGCATACGGGACCTGATCACAGGTAATAAATGCCCTCAATACCACAGGATTTCCTTTAAAAAAGATTACAGCCAACCACCCAAACATTTTAAAAAATATTCCTAAAGACCATTTGTTTGATACTAATTTCCTTATATTTGAAAGGGAAAGTACAACAAAAACACTAGGCATCCAATGGAATGCGATATGGGATCAGTTTTCATACACGACTGAGGCTAGACGGAACAGACTGGGACGAACAAGTGAAACCTCTTCGCTTAGAAAAGTGGTCCCAGTTTGCTAATAATCTAAAAGATATCTCGCAGATACAAATTCCACGGTGGGTAAACTATTCCCCCGAATACCAAGTGGAACTACACGGCTTCTGCGACGCCGCTGAAAAGGCATATTGTTCCACTATAAATGTGCGTACACAAAGCGATGTCGCAACTACAAACCACCTATTAGCGGAAAAGCAAAAGTTGCGCCTCTAAAAACGCTAAGTCTCCCACGACTTGAACTCTGTGCAGACCCACTTAAATATGGCGAAATAAAGAATATATTTATGGTCCGATTCCGAGATAGTTCTAGCCTGGTTAGAAAAACCACCACATGCGTGGAAAACTTATATTTCTAAACGAACATCTGAAATACTTGACCTAGTAGGATCTGTCACTTGGCGTCATGTAGCGAGTGTTGACAATCCTGCTGATCTAGGTACAAGAGGACGCAAACCTCTGCATCTCGCCACCTCCACCTTCTGGTGGAATTGACGCACCAAGACTTACAAAAACGGAGGTCGTTCTTATCGCATCAACCCAAACGCGCTATTTCAGATATAGAATTACTAAGAGATTCGAAGCCTATTGGTAAAAAGAGCTCACTCTTAGTTCTAAACCCATTTCTAGATACAAAGGGGCTGCTTCGTGCGAATGGTCGGCTTGCTAATTCAAGCCTAACGTACAATGAACGCCACCCTATAATCATACCAGAGAGGTGTCCGTTTGCCACTTTATTTATTAGATATATCCACATACTAATGCTCCATGCCGAACTTTGCCTTATGCACATATGGTCCGCCAAGAGCTGTATATACCTCCACTGAAGCCCCAAATAAACAAATGCATTTTCATGTGCAAAATCTGCTCTATGCATAAGCAGAAAATGCGATCGCAGATTATGGCAGCACTTCCACCTGAACGCTGCAATTTTGCTCTGCCTTTCACCACTACAGGTGTAGATTTTGCTGGGCCTTTTATGAAAAAGGCATCCATGCTAAGGTCTCCTACCCACATGAAAGGCTATGTGGCTGTTTTTGTTTGTTTCACGACAAAAGCAGTACACCTTGAGCTATGTACGAATCTGACGACGGAGGCTTTTCTTGCGGCTTTTGCTCGTTTCGTCGGACGACGAGGCTTTCCATCAAAAACTATGAGCGATAATAGTCAAACATTTATCGGAGCTCAAAGAGCTACCGAAAAACAGTTTGTGGACTTCACAAAACAAGTCTCACCGGACATTGTCCAAAAATATGCCCCCCAAGGTATTAATTGGAAGTTTATCCCCCCAAGCGCCCCTCACATGGGCGGCTTATGCGAGTCAGCTGAAAAAAGCTTCAGATCTCATTTCAAGAAGCTAGCTGGCAACTATAAATTCAATTATGAATTGTTCACGACACTCTTAACTAGAATTGAAGCAGTTCTTAACTCACGGCCTTTCGCTGCACTCTCGCAAGATCCCTCAGACTTTACTGCCCTCACGCCAGGGCGTTTTCTTAAAGGAGCGCCCATTCTGGCCACACCTGAGCCAGGCGTGGAGTCTCTTTCCTTATTAAACCGTTGAGAAAGAATTTAGATTCTCCATCATGACTTCAGCCGCCGATAGAAAGATGATTATTTAAAGGACCTCCACAGAAGGTACCGACGGAAAATCACAGAAAATGCGCCAAAGCGTCGAGATTGCGTCTTAATCAATGACGATTGCCTCCCCCCTACCGAGTGGCGGCTTGGCCGCATAGAGAAGCTCTACTACGACTCCGACGGTCATATTTGCGTAGTCGATCGATCGTACACAATCGGGAACGCTAACTAGACCGCTCGTTAAATTATGCTTTTTGCCAACCGCAGATAAAATCGAAACGTAACCGCAACTCATAAAAAAAGAGATAAAAAATATAGATAATAATAAACTCACCCGCTATAAATAAATGCCCACCAAAAGCCCAAACCAAAAAGGAAAGGTCGATCCATATGACGACTCACTCCTGCCACATTACGTGGCACCACCGGCCATATGATTATGTATGTACACATACTATATATATGATAATTAAAAAAAAATCTATATATATCCTCCCCCGGATATCCACACATACACCACACAATCACACCATATCAACTCAACTTCACAACACTGACACGTTCCTTCACCATACTCACTTAACAAATCATCAAGGCTTACAACCCACATTCCACAATACACACCAACCAACCACATCACCACACACCACAGGAAAAAAAGGAACCACAAGGAGATCAGCAATTCACTTCGCTTCCGATCTTTGCAGCGACCACGCTTGTGCGAACCGTTGAACCGAGCAACATCAGGGTTCCTTTTTCACGAGTTTTCGTCATCGAGCAGCATCAGCGTTTTTTTCCCGAGTTTCGTCGCTTTCATCCAGTTTCGGAATTATAAAAATTTAACTACGATATTTTTTTTACATTTTATAAAGTGAAATACACTGTACGCAAACAAGAAAACCGCATTAAACATACATATACACGCATATACGCAAATCCAATTCCATTTTGTTTTTTCTTTCTAAAAAACCTTGTGGTGGTGGAGAAGGTGAGTGCGTGCAAAAATATAAAAAAAAATTTGAAGTGTACAGAAAAAAAGGTGGTTCAGTGAAAAATACAGCATTCTTGTAAATTTATACAAGCCATGAGGTGTTACGAACGCTGTTTTACACCTATCTTCCTCTTTGATTGTAATTTGATAACCTTTAGCTAAGTCTAGTGTTGTAAAATATTGGGCTCGTCCAAATTTATATAAAATTAAATCAATGTTAGGAAGAGGATATTTATCATCTATAGTTACCTCATTTAACTTCCTATAATCGATTACTATCCTGTACTTTCTAATTTATTGAATTATCCATTTTCTTTGGAACTACTATTAAAGGGATGGAACATCGAGAATTACTTTTCCTTATAATTCCTTCTTCTTCCATTTCTCTGATTTGTTTTCTAACTTCTTCTTCATGCTGGGGTGGATATCTATATAATTAGAATTTATTTGCTCTTCTGTAGTAGTTTTTATTTCGTATTGAATTTCCGTAGTACTTGTTAATTTTTCTCCTTCTTTAAATAAAAGGTTTTCGAATTTGTTCAATAATTTCGTGATTTCTCTAAACTCTTCTACATTTAGATTATCTAATTTAATTTCTTTTAATTTCTCATTTGTTGCTTCTAGGGTACATATTTCACTGAAATTGAATGGTTTATTTAAAAATTCTGATTCTTTTTTATTTATTGAAATTTTTCCATCTAGAAGTTTAAATGATTTAATAAATCAATTCCTATAATGAAATTATATTTCCTATTTTTTAATGATGTCGATCTCCATCTTATATACGCATTTTCAGGTAAATTGAATTCTTTTGGTGCTTCCGTATGCAATTCATGGGTAATTGTTTCCTTGCTTGTTACTGTTCAGATTGTTATATTATTTTTAAGTGGAATTTTTCGAAATTCGTTCAATTCAGAATCCACTAAATTTATATTCGCTCCCGTATCTATTAGCGTAATGTATTCTTTACTTTTAATTGTTATTACTATTCGTGGTAAGCTCTCCAAGGCTTCCTTGTAAAAAAATTGTCATAGTTTTTTTTTAGTTTTGTTTTTTTAAATTCCGGCCTAATACATGTATCCTTATATCTTCTTTTTGTCATTATCTTTATAATATTATAAAGGTCATATTCCTCGTAAATTTTATTTAACAATGTCCCCTGTGTCATTTCTTTAATTGTGTTCACTAAAAGACTGTCCATGTTGATCATGTCTAGCCCAACATCGTCTTTATAATATATTCTAAGTTCATCAGCTTTGTATTTGACATTTTGTATAAGTATTGCAAACTCACTCACCGTGTTGAGTTGTCCGGGTGCGGAAGATTTATTATACCTCCTTTGCCTCCCCTTGTATCGTCCTGTAATATATTGCCCTGGTGGCTTCCTTTTTGACTTCCTCATCTCTTATATTTTACAGTATATATTCTATGCTGCTCATAAAAGAATTTATTGTTACTTCTCCTCTTCCCGTGAATGTGGGTACATGTTGAATGTTTTTCATAATTCGTTGTAGTTCATTTTCATTGGTTGCTTGACGATGTTGGAGTTTGACATACGCTTGTCGAAGTTGCTCCAATTGTTGCTCTCTTCTACTCGGTTGCTCGATAAGCTCTACGTTGGGAATTTTAATCTGATCTTGTTCCATTTTTCTGCTGTTATCGAATATTTTGTGCCGCCTCGATGATTGTGACTCCACGCTTTGTTTTTTTTCTTCTGGTTCACTGCAAAACTTGTTTTTTTTTTTGTTTTGGTTATTCTCGGTCAGTTAACGCCTATATGTGGTCATTTCCACTGCGAGAATCAAACGGTTTTTTTCGGTTATTTTCGGTGGGTTAACGCCTTTACATATATGGACGTTTCCACTGCGAAAATTAAAAGATTTTTTCCAGTTATTTAACGCCTTTAATTAAGGTTTTCACTTACGAAAAATTAATATATTTTATTTTTGTTATATCCTGGAGGGTCTGGTCAACTTCCTGAGTTGGCTACAGATTCGCAGGATTTGTTTTGGGTGTTATAGTTACGTTTATCACTATCCTTGGAATCTTTGTTTTCAAGGATTACCGACTGCGCCAATTATGTGTTGAGTCGCGTTGAACGGGTTTTTAAAAAAAGTCAAAAATCAAATTAGATTGCAACGAGGTGACGTCGTTGGCGATCAAGAACAGACTGCTTTATTTCATAAAATTGACTTAGAATGAAGCTTATTCTAATTACAACTTGCCTATTAATAATAATAACTTACTTTTAACATATTATTGCTGAATAAGCATACTTTTATTAATTCCCATAATTCTTATTAGTTTCGCTTGTTAAATTATATTTTGGTTACTTTATTTGTTTAAGCAAATTGCAAAAGCCGGAAATGGTGCTATGTTGCAATTCGCTTTATTATCGTATTTATCAAATGCATTGTCAGGTGTTTTTACATACGTACTCGTACAAGTTAATACCATCAGTTCATATTACATGAATATATTCTATATCTGTTATAAATATGTAACCCATATGGTATTTTGCTAATACTGTCCGCCTTAGGTGGCCCAAAAATGTAACTCATAGATTGTAAGATGAATCTTTCCACTTGTAACATATGTCCTACATATGTCTTATCTCAAGTGGATTGCAGATATACTTCCTAGAATGTCAGATTAATATTTGTATCTGTATTAAACGAAATATTGTATTTAAGAAAATATAATAAAGAAAACGGGGCAGTTGCCCGTAGTTGCCCACGACAACTTGACCGAGTTATTAATTGGCGATTCTGCCAGGAGTATCTTAAACTCCTGTTTGACCGAAACAAAAAAAAACACAACAACAAAAAAACGCAAACAAGTATCGCGAAATGTAAAAGTACTAGTGTGTACAAAGTAATTAGAAGCACGCAAAGCAATTAACGGCAAAGAAAAGCAAAAAAATCTTAAAAATCGCTAAGTCCAAAAAGAGACTCTTATGAAAAAAATCTCAGCGCCACTTAGAAAAAAATTCGAGTGTGTGTTTGTGCCAACTGCCAATCGAGCGCGCCACGTCTATACGGATTACGGGCGAACAGCAAGCTAACGTACGCGTTACAACAATTGAAAAAATAAAATAAAATTGAGAAACAGAAAACTACAGAAATATAAAGTGATTTGAAAATCTGAATTGAAAAACCAAAAACTGAAACTGAACATTTTTGAAAATTTGAAACAAATAAAAGAAAGTGTGTGGTTTCATAACACATCTACATAAAAAACACTACAAGCCTACAAGCATAAAACAAATACATAAAAAAAGTTTCTGTAAATCAGAAATTTCACCAAAAAACTTCTTTCATCTAAACCTCACACCCGGGGGGCAACGACGACCATCGCACAACCAACCACCAAAATTTTACTAAAAAAGCAACAGCAGCAGCAAAGACAACAATAACCGCAACAGTATAAACAGCAACGGTAACAACAAAGCAATAAACACATAAACGTTAGATTGTCATAACACTATATTATTTAAGATAAAATAATCAAAAAACTAATGTTAAGTATTAAAAATTGCTTCAGTGTGAGTATTGCAAAATCAATAATCATGACACTCACAAGTGCCCTTATTTTAAAAAAAAAAGAAAAAAAAAAATAAATTCTTATACATCCATTAAATATATATATATATATGATTTAACCTTTTGGAATAGCTATATATGCTGCTTCATGAAACTCACAAATACATATAGTACATAAAAAAAGGGCAAACACGAAACATAACGATTATAAAAAAGAGGCGATAGGAATAAAGAATTTTTAAGAGAACAAGATAATTTTATAATTTTTCAAAATGGCAGTGAATAATTTTACTGTAGACGATATAGCAAGAAACTCGCAAAAAACTTAAGAACTGAGATAGCTCAGTTGAGTAATAGAATTAAAATTCTAACAGATGCCTCACATGTGACTGAGTATGAAACTCAAAGAATTAACGATTCCATAACATGTGACGAAAATTTAGACATAATAAAGTCTTTGCCAGAATCCTCCGGTAAATCATATGTCAGCTGGAGGGAAGCTGCAAAGAATTCGACGAGCCTATATATTGAAGGTAGCAGAAGGTATTTTGGAGCACTAACTATCCTCCGAAATAAGATTGTAGGTAATGCCAACGATATGTTAACTAATCATGGCACAGTTTTGAATTTAGAAGCAATATTTGCAAGATTAGATTTTGCTTACGCCGACAGACGACCAATTCACGTAATTGATCAAGAAATGAGCGTTATGAGACAAGGATCGACATCCTTAATAGATTATTATAATGAAGTCAATCAGAAATTGACATTACTAATAAATAAAACTATAATGACGCACGGCACCAATTCAGATACTACAAAACAATTAAATATCAAGAATCGAGAAACCGCGTTAAGAACTTTTATAACTGGTTTAAATTACCCTCTAAACCAAATATTATTTACATTAACACCTACCGATTTGCCAAATGCTCTTGCTAAAGCACAAGAACTTCATTCAAATCAAATACGATCGCAATTTACTAAAAACAACCATGAAATTGGTTCACGAGCCTCAAGCTAACCGAAGATATTCGAATTTTCAGAATAACTTAAGGTACCCCCAAAGAAATAATAATTCATATCAAACGTATGCCAATTACCCAGAACCTATGGACGTGGATCAATCAATCCAATTAACAAATAAACCGAGTCATGTGCAAAGAAACCAACCACATATGAGGAGTCACAGATATAATATACCAAAAAGGTCCATTGGAAGTGCAGAAATAAGCACACAACCTCAACCAAAAATTCAACGAATTAATAATATTGATGAGAACCATTTTTTAGGGAAAACTCCGATTTGCCGTATGTTATTAAAACCGATACAAAAACTGGGCAAATCTTTAGAATTCTCATAGATACGGTGGCAACCAGCTCATATATACGGGCTGGAATTTATAATAATAAAAACATTTTAGTAGTTAAGAAGAAGGTTAGAACCATTCATGGTTCGACCATAATAAAACATTTTCATAATATCAATGTGTTTGGTATACAGGAACGTTTTTATGAAATTAACAAGTTAGAGAGCGATCTTTTAATTGGAATTAATTTCCTGAATAAAATCGGAGCGACAATTGATATTCCGAATAGAAAATTGATTTATGGGAATAATAAAACAGAGAAAATAAATTTTCTCAATGATTTAATTATACTAAACCCCTTGGGACAAAAAAGTTCTGAGGCACCCGTCAACGATAATATTAGCAAAAATGATACTAAGGATAGAAAAATTAATGAAGCAAATGCTCACAACATTTTAAAAATAAATAATGTTGAAATTTCTAACGAAGTTGCTGATACGTATAACTATAATAATAATGAAACGAAAGATATCAACATTCCATTGCTAAGAGAGGATGTTATTAAAATAATAAATAAAGCTCATCAAAACGTGAACATGGATTTACGTTTTAGAACAGATATTAAAGCAGAAATTAGAACTGAGGATGACAAACCTATATGGTTCAAACAATATCCTTATTCTATATTTGCAAATAATTTTGTTAATAAGGAAATCGAAAGTTTACTCGCAAAAGGGATTATACGACATAGTAAAAGCCCTTATAATTCTCCCGTTTGGGTCGTTCCAAAAAAAGGAATAAATGAAGATGGTAGTCCGAAATTAAGACTGGTCATCGACTTTAAAAAAATTAATGAAAAAACAATAACCGACAGGTACCCAATGCCTAATCCCGAGGTGATACTTTTTAATTTGGGAGAATCAAAATACCTTTCCACAATAGATTTAGAGTCTGGATTTCATCAGATATTGATGGAAGGAAACGATATAGAAAAAACAGAATTTTCTGTAAATAACGGAGAATATGAATACCTAAGAATGCCATTTGGACTTAAAAATGCTCCAAGTATATTTCAGAGAGCAATGAATAATATTTTACATGAATTTATAGGCAAATTTTTTCACGTATATGTTGACGACATAATAGTATACTCAAAAACTCTAAAGTAACATATATCTCATTTGAAATATATAGTACAAACCCTCGAAGAAGCCCATATGAAAATATGTATAGAAACATCTAAATTTATAGAAACCGAGGTGGAATTTTTAGGATACGTTGTATCCCATAAAGTTATAAAAACTGATCCCAAAAACGTAGAGACAATAAAAAATTACCCATATCCCACGACGTTACGACAACTTAGAGGATTTTTAGGATTAACAGGATACTATAGAAAATTTATAGGAAATTATGCAACAATAGCTAAACCACTAACAAAACACTTAAAGGGAGAAAATGGTAAAATATCACAGTATATGTCCAAAAACAATTATTAATCTTGATCAAGAAGGAATTGTTGCTTGTGAAACCTTAAAAAGAGCGTTACAAGAACAAGTTGAATTAGCTCAACCAAACTTTGAGAAAAAATTAATTTTAACTACTGACGCATCTAATGTTGCTGTAGGTGCAGTTTTATCCCAAGAAGGAAGACCAATAACATTTATTTCAAAGACATTAAACTCTACCGAACAAAATTACGCAACAAACGAAAAAGAATTATTCGCCATAGTTTGGGCATTAAAGACATTACGCCATTATCTTTATGCAGTAAAAAATTTAGAAATTCATACGGATCATCAACCATTAGCATTTGCAATGTCCGAAAAAAATCCAAATATTAAAATGAAAAGATGGCGAGCTTTTTTTGAGGAGTTTTCTCCAAAAATGATTTATAAACCGGGAACAACAAATGTAGTTGCTGACGCATTATCAAGACAAGTATTAAATAATTTAACTAGTTCATGTGAGTCGAGTGACTCAAGTGATTCACTAATAGAAACCCAACATTCCGCAGAAAGTAGCGATGAGTACCAAATTCATGAAACAAAAAAACCTTTGAAACCTTGAAACGTTTTTTAATTGAATGTGACAGACCAGAAAATATAATTGGTATTTTAAAAGAATATATGAATCCAAAAGTAGTTACAGGAATATTTTGCACACCTGAAGTGCTATATGCAATAAAAAACATTTTGAAGGAGACATTTCCCACGATAAAATTTCTATATACTAAACTATTCCCTAATGATATATGAAATAAAGAAGATCAAGGATCGATAATCGAGCAAACATAATAGAGCGCATAGAAATTTTAGGGAAAATTTGGCACAAATTAGGCAGCAATATTATTGGCATTTAATGATAAAACAATATAAACAGTATGCAAAAAATTGTAGCATATGTAATAGTAATAAATATGAAAGACATCCGAAACAAATTCCAATAGGGGAAGCACCAATACCAAAAAAAGAGGCTTAAATTTCTTACATGTATAGATTCATATTCCAAATTTCTAATCGTAAAATATATAGAAGACAAATCAAATTTAGAAGAAAAAGTTTTGGAACTGTTACAAACATTTGCAAATGTTAAAAGTATAGTTATTGATAATGAACCAGGCTGAAGTACGACACAGTTCAAGTCTTTAATGGAAAGGATTAATGTGCAAATTTATTATTGTACACCACGCCACAGTACAAGTAATGGCCAAATAGAAAGAGTTCATTCAACACTGATTGAAATCTCCAGATCTTTAAAGCAAGAACACAGCTTAATTAGTAATTTTGAATCAATTATGAGAGCAGTTCAACAGTATAATAAAACAATTCATTCTGTAACAGGTAAACAACCTTGCAACATTTTATTTAATAAAGAGCCTCACGATAATATAAAAAATGTGTTGCAAAATGCTCAAGAGAAAATGCTAGAGCATCATAACAAGAAAAGGCTTCAGAAAAGTTATCAAAAAGGAGATATTATTTACGAAAAAATTTATGGGGAAAGAAATAAATTGAACCCCAAGTACAAAAGACAAGTAGTATTGGAAGACTTAGGAAATACAATTAAAATTCAAAACAGAAACAGAATAATACATAAAGATAATATTAAATCTTAAAATTCTTTAGGTTCACAATGTTATACATCATCATACTTTATACGGCAATGCCATTCATCACAGCTCAAATCGAAATCATGGATCTCAATCACGGGAATGGGTATTCCCTTCTGAACCTAGAAAAAGTAAAGTTGGTTGAAAGATACGACAGAATTTCATATCTTATTAATACAACAATGTACAAAGAAATAGTTGACAATTTAGAGGAAATGGCACTCAAAGAAAAAGAACCGAATCCGCTTGTAATGGCTAAAATTAAGCATATTAGAACTCCGATATATACACTCACCCCACATCATAGAATTGAGAAAAGGGGATTAGTTAATATTATAGGGACAGGACTTAAATATATTTATGGAGTCATGGACGACGAAGACCGTCAAGAAATAGAAGGCAAATTAGAAATAAATACAATCAATTCCCACAATGCAATCGAACAAATCAATGTTCAGAAAAACATTAATGAAAAATTTAACTACCAAATTAAAGCTATTAGTGATAATACTAACAATAACTACAGGAAATTGTTTCAGAATATAAACGCCGTTAGCTCAGAAATAAATAAAATAGCAAAGGAACGGTGGACAAACAAACTGTTAGGGAATTTAATGTAAATTGAGACTAATACCGTAAGAATAAAAAAGAATAAAAGAGATCATAATGACGAGCCAAAATAACCTCTTAAGTTGAGATATTATTTCAGATGACGATACTTTAAAATTGAATATAACTTTTGAAAAATTGGGTAAGATCAAAAATGTAATTGTCACTAAAAACGAAAATATTGTGATTTTAGTGAAGATTACTAGTTTTACTAAAGAGACCTATCAATCAATATACATGCAACCTATACCGAATATAAATCAAGCAGAATTAAATATACAAGAAAAAGAAATTTTATGTTTAAATGATATCACATATAAAAAGACTTCCATTAAAAAAGAATTAGAAGAATACAAAGACGATTGCATCGAATATTTATTTGGGAGTCAAATTAAGATGAATTGTAAATATAAGTATAATAACCAATCAAAAGTAATAGAAATGGATACGAACCATATACGCAATCAATGCAAAAAATAAAACCATTTATCAAAACTGTAATTCTAACCACATTACTATTAACGGTAATTATTTAATACGATTTGAAAATTGTAATGTTCGAATTGGTAACTTAGTCTATCGTAAGCCTCTCACAATGAAATTATTACCAAATCCAGTTAAGGTTATTAATATTACAATCACAAAGAATTTAAGTATGGAAGAAATACATTTTCAAAACATTAAAAATATTCAGGAAATAACAGAACTCAGATATGAAGCAAAAAAAAAGTAAAATGATAAATTACAGTCTGATAACAATTGTCAGCCTTATAATAGTAATACTAATAATCAGTAAATACAAAAGAATAAAAGCACACAGGTTAAAATTAACATTGAACAAATTCCAATGCAAGATCAAGGCCAACCTATAGATCACATGATGGAAAGGATCAAGCACTATTCCTCTTTGAATCGGGACGCTTCAATTTAGAGGTGGGGGAGTTAATACCACCAGTTCATATTACATGAACATATTCTATATCTGTTATAAATTGTAACCCATATGGTATTTTGCTAATACTGTCCGCCTTAGGTGGTCCAAAAATGTAAATCATAGATTGTAAGATGAATCTTTCCACTTGTAACATATGTCCTATCTCAAGTGGATTGTAGTTATACTTCCTAGAATGTAAGATTAATATTTGTATTTAGGCTTAAACGAAATATTGTATTTAAGAAAATGTAATAAAGAAAACGGGGCAGTTGCCCGTAGTTGCCCACGACAACTTGACCGAGTTATTAATTTACATGTAACTCGCGCGCATATATGGGAATTTGCACTGTGGGTAATAACTGTAAAATTGCCTAACAATTCTAAGTTTCTTTGTAGCTACTATAAATTTTTAAAATGTAAGACAAATAACAAAAAGTATAATGAATATTTTTTTTAAGTAATAATTTTTTTAATATGTCTTTATAACAGCAATTAATTTAGTTTATTTGACATAATAAATTCTATGTTTGATTTAATCTCATTTGTTTTAGCTACACGCATTATTGTACCAAAATTTAAATTAGATAACCTACTTCTTATTATATGTTTGTTTAATTTCATTATTGAAAAAAATTGTTCACAAGTGTAGGTGCTTCCAAATATAGATATAGTTTTCGAAGAAAAAAGTTTCAAACAAGGATATTTTTTAAACAAAGATCTTTGTAAAAAGTAATTCTGTTTGAAGAGCACTGCAGATCTATTACATATATACATAGCCGATCTTTCCTGACTTAAATACTGTTGTTACCATTCCACATTAAATGAATTAATTTTTCTTTTTAAATTTTGGACACTGCTTTCACTCGCTGATAACGTTTCGGCACATTTAGATTATAATATTGTTATTTTAGTTTCTGAACCACTGTTTCTTCAAACGCATATTCACAAATGAATCTTATGAGAGCGCAATACCACCTTCCTCTATCGCCCGCTTACCGTAGAATTTCCAACGACTTGGGATTTTCCCCGTAGAAACGACTCAGCTGATTGCTCTCTCACAACGCAGGGTTGCCAGTCTCGATATACTGTAGTAATTATAATAACTATCTTCAATGTTGTTGAAATTTTCTTAAACTAACCCAAAATCAAAATCGAATGCTATTATTTATAAATATATAAACTATTTTTAACAGTTTGTTTTCAGTTTTGATATTTTATATCATGAAAAATTATAATTGAAAACTTAGATGTGTACAAAACTGCAAATGCGTATTGAGTAATAACAACATTGTTCGAATGAGAACAAAACGCTTTGTATTCTATTGGTGTGCTTAGCCACTCTCAATCAATAATGCCATACCGCGAAAATATATTTTTATTTGATGATTTCTTATATTTTTGAAAATATGTGTTCCTTTTCTATAGCGCGAATTATTATTTTAATACATTTCCAGAGGCAACTTAGATATTTAAAATTTATCGAAACAAATATAGAAAAAAACCTCAGTTCTTTGAAAATTTTGATAAAACAACCAAACTGAAAATAATGGGTTGTCAAAAAAGTCTTGCGGTATTTTAATTGAAACAATTCGTGTGGCACCCATACATCGAGCTTCTTAGTGACTCCAAGCTTCTCCAAATGGTTTATAACGGTTTGATGACTACTATGCCAGTCTCTTTCGACCAATTCAGCGCTCTTCGACCAAATCTACACCAGAACGAAAACGTTTTGAAACCATCGCTGTGCTGTGGAAATGGAAACTGTATCGGGTCCATAAACTGCACAAATTTTATTGGCGGCTTGAGATGCATTTTTGCCTTTATCGTAGTAGTACTGTATGCCGTATTTTCTCTTTATTTTACTCCATGTTTGCGACGCTATAACTCACGAACGACTTAAAAGAAACAACAATCAATCAAAGACGCGTTAGTGCCTGAAATGAGCTTTCCAAAAAGGTATAGCATGACCCGATGCGACGAATAAAACTAGAACTAAGCGCTTTCAGCGCCAACTAGCGAAAATACCGAAAGACTTTTTTGACAACCTAATATCATAAATCATATATTTATATATGTAAGCATTTTCATTAAATGGAACTGCAATATGTTTAAGCAAAATATATATTATGGTTAAAAGTATCTTTTCTTTTTATACTCTCGCAACAAAGTTGCTAAGGAGAGTATTATAGTTTTGTTCTCATAACGGTTGTTTGTAAGTCCTAAAACTAAAAGAGTCAGATATAGGGTGCTGTATACTAAAGTGATCAGGGTGATGAGTAGAGTTGAAATCCGGATGTCTGTCTGTCCGTCCGTGCAAGCTGTTACTTGAGTAAAAATTGAGATATCTTGATGAAACTTGGTACACGTTAGGGTGGGTCGATTCGGGACTTTTTTCGCTTCGGGATTTCTATTAGTGCGAAAAAGTTTGCTCAGTACTTCCTGATTCCAATGCAACTTTTCGTTTTGAGATCGGATTGCATCTTCAACCCCAACTCCGGCCTTGAAATTTCGGAAATCCGCCTAAAATCTTGAAATTGTCTACCACGTGCCTCTAATACGCATCTCATGGCAAAATGTATAAAACAAAAGTTATTTGTCACGTCATTTGCTACCGAAATGGTATATGTGATCATGGCCGTAGGACGAACCGTTCCCGAGATACGAGCGAAAAGGCGGCGCGCCATAGCGCAAGGTGAAAATTGTTGCAGCTCTCAGCTAACCTGTATTGGTCACCCAGAACCCACCGCGTGGAGGTGGTTTGTCTTCGGGTTCCTCCAAAGGCCAACCCAACCAACCAACCATATGTCAGGCTTGCTTTAGTATGAATCTGTGTCAAATTTCTCGATAAAATCAGATTTTGTACTAAACTTTGGTACTTGTTGCCAAGATTTCAGTGTAGAGCGTTTAAAACGATCACGAGATTGGGGGCAATAACTTTAGAATGCTTCTGTCACCAGTTTGACGGTTATCTCGACTGCCACGGTGTGAGAGGGGAATTCACTAAATTTTCATACCTTTGCAGTGTCTCCTGACAGCCGTTTTATGAGTTCTTCGTTAGAAACTGAACAAAGAACTGGTGGAACAGTCAAGGTAATAGTCTTCCAGTTAATCATATCGTAATAATTATTAGCTTTGAAATTCAGCTTTGGCTTTTTATAACATCTAATCCTTCCGTTTACAGTGTCAGACTCTGCTTCTCTGGAAAAATTACGCTGACACATTTTCGGAATTTGTTAAAAAATCTTATTTAGATTACTTTGGATTTGATCTTGATGACCAAGATAAAAGCTGGGCTCCACACATTGTGCGATTGGCGTCTCTTCGTGGACAGTTCCAAGAGTAGTTTGAAGTGCGTCTTGTTGCACAATGTCAATGTGTCTGCATCAATTTCAATTGCGCACTCTACAACAATGAAGGAAGAATATAGCAACATTGCATTAGTTATGAAAAAGATAATATACCAAGCCCGCCAGTAGATCATTTGTGTTGATCTTAAAATGGTCAATTTTCTTCTTGGACAACAGAGTGGTTATACTAAGTACCCTTGCTTTTTGTGTCTCTGGGATAATTGATCCAAGCAACAACATTGGCGGCAAAAATATTGGCCTGCGAGAGAACAAATGATTGTTGGCGATAAAAATATTGTAAATGAGGCTTTAGTTCCACGTGAAAAGATCGTCCGTTGCGCATCAAATTAGGGCTCATGAAGCAGATTGTTAAGGCTCTGAATCGCAATGGGGAATGTTTTGCATATATTTGCAGCTAAGTAGGGGATAAGATTAGAACAGGAGTTTTTGACGGTCCCCAAATAAGGCAGTTTATGAATGACAACGATTTTGATAGGTCAAAATTATAAAGAATCGGTACCAGGGAAGGTCGGATACACATATGATGGCAGACTACTGTTGGAATTTGCAAAGAAACTCTGATCCGGCTGTTCATTCCAGATTTTCTCTTCGAACAAGCTTTACATTCTGTAACTAGAATTATATATATATATGTATATATATAGTATATATTATATTTTTAAAGCTTTGTGTTAAAATGAGTTAAGCCTCCCCCACTCTATCCGGGAAAAACTGGCGCACCGTAGCAGCCACCACATCATCACCAATACACCACACCGGGGGACATATTAGATTTCACCACAGCAGATGTCAACTATCAAAAGGATTGGATCATCGCTGTTTGCCTACATATTCGTTTCCGCACTGCGCCGCGTCGACACCTTCCGCCAGCATCTACAATCAACAACTTCTACCATCCCAACCCAAACACATTCGCTCACACACTGCGCCCCGTCGTTATCGCCCGGTCCCCTTCGCTACCGCATCGATCCTTCAATTGTATCTCTTGTCATCGATTTCATATACATACGAGTGGACTTATATTTTTGCTTTTGAATATTCTTTGTGAACTATGAATAATTTCGATTGAAAATTAAATGTGTCCTAAACTTCATGTGCATTTATTTTGTTAAACAGAGGTACTTAGTGCGTCAGTGGGTGAATTATTAAAACAAATGAAACATAACTATAAGTTAAACATGGTCCTTCGAGCCATAGTGACAGGCACTGTGGATTAAAAAAAAATAATAATAATAAATAAAAGCAACTAATTTTTCAAGCACATATGTATGTATATAAGAACACACAAAAAATAATAAAAATTAAGCGGGAACAGTGCTTCGCAGTGGCAAAATAAATATATGCACACCCATATACAAACAGACAAGAACATAAAAGTGTCCAGTGCAACAATAAAAAAAAATAGTGCAGTGACCCAGCCATAACAAAAATAAAAACAAATTACATGAAAAATCAAAATATACAAAACAGTCAACAGGTAAAACGAAAAACAAACAAACATACGTGCGCGACCCATAAAACAAAACATAAACAAAAACAAAGTATAAGAAACGAGTGCGAAAAACTAAGCACCTTAATAGTAAACAAAAACAAATATTCGGGCGCGAAAAAAAATATCAACTAAATATAAAGCAACAATAATTACAAAGCCATTTTCGTAGCCAGCAGACTGGAAGGAACTAGGTGGAAATAAGGAATAAAGAATTGATGACAAAAGGGGCATATACATACAAAGATGTACAAGTTAACACTAAACACATTTACATTTCAGAATAATTAGTACGAAACGTATAAGCATATTTTTGCTATACTTTCGCTGACTATCATTTCTTGTTTACGTCCCAAATTTTGTTTAGCCCATTTCCGATCGGTGCACGCGAGTTACATGTAAGAGTATGTATGAAAAAACACCTGACAATGCATTTGATAAATACGATGAACTGTTAAAGCAAATTGCAACATAACATCATTTCCGGCTTTTGCAATTTGCTTAAACAAATAAAGTAACCAAAATATAATTTAACAAGAGAAATTAATAAGATTTAAGGGAATTAATAAAAGTATGCTTATTCAGCAATAATATGTTAAAAGTAAGTTAATATTATTAATAAGCAAGTTGTAATTAGAATAAGCTTCATTTTAAGTCAATTTTATGAAATAAAGTAGTCTGTTCTTGATCGCCAACAACGTCACCTCGTTGCAATCTAATTTGATTTTTCGACTTTTTTAAAAACCCGTTCACCGCGACTCAACACATAATTGGCGCAGTCGGTAATCCTTGAAAAAAAAGATTCCAAGGATAGTGATAAACGTAACTATAACACCGAAAACAAATCCTGCGAATCTGTAGCCAACTCAGGAAGTTGACCAGACCCTCCCAGATATAACAAAAATAAAATAAAATAATTTTTCGCAAGTGAAAACGACCTTAATTAAAGGCGTTAAATAACTGGAAAAAAATCTTTTGACTTTCGCATTGGAAACGACCATATATGTAAAGGCGTTAACCCACCGAAAATAACCGAAAAAAAAACCGTTTGATTTTCGCAGTGGAAACGACCACATAAAGGCGTTAACCCACTGAGAAAAACCAAAACAAAAAAAAAGTTTTTCAGTGAACAAGAAGAAAAAAAAAAACAGAGCGTGGAGATCAGATTCAAATTCCCAACGTAGAGCTTATTGAGCAACTGAGTAGAAGCAAGAGCAACAATTGGAGCAACTTCGACAAGCGTATGTCGAACTCCAACATCGTCAAGCAACCAATGAAAATGACTACAACGAATTATGAAAAACATTCAACATATACCCACATTCACGGGAAGAGGAGAAGTAACAATAAATTCTTTTATGAGCAGCATTGAATATATACTGTAAAATATAAGAGATGAGGAAGTCAAAAAGGAAGCCACCAGGGCAATATATTACAGGACGATACAAGGGGAGGCAAAGGAGGTATAATAAATCTTCCGCACCCGGACAACTGGACGGAAATCAAGAAAGCGCTGAAGTTAAGATATAAACCTGATCTGCAGCCCCATGAAGTCTACAGAAGAATATGCAGTCTAAAGGCAAACACGGTGAGTGAGTTAGCAATCTTCTTCTTTACTGGCGTAGACACCGCTTACGCGATTATAGCCGAGTCAACAACAGCGCGCCAGTCGCTTCTTCTCTTCGCTACGTGGCGCCAATTGGACATTCCAAGCGAGGCCAGGTCCTTCTCTACTTGGTCCTTCCAACGGAGTGGAGGTCTTCCTCTTCCTCTGCTTCCCGCGGCGGGTACTGCGTCGAATACTTTCAGAGCTGGAGTGTTTTCATCCATCCGGACAACATGACCTAGCCAGCGTAGCCGCTGTCTTTTAATTCGCTGAACTATGTCAATGTCGTCGTATATCTCGTACAGCTCATCGTTCCATCGAATGCGATATTCGCCGTGGCCAACGCGCAAAGGACCATAAATCTTTCGCAGAACCTTTCTCTCGAAAACTCGCAACGTCAACTCATCGGTTGTTGTCATCGTCCAAGCCTCTGCACCATATAAGAAGACGGGAATTATGAGAGACTTATAGAGTTTGGTTTTTGTTTGTCGAGAGAGGACTTTGCTTCTCAATTGCCTACTTAGTCCGAAGTAGCACCTGTTGGCAAGAGTTATCCTGCGTTGGATTTCTAGGCTGACATTGTTGGTGTTGTTTACGCTGGTTCCAAGATATACGAAATTATCTACAACTTCAAAGTTATGACTGTCAACAGTGACGTGAGTGCCAAGTCGCGAGTGCCACGACTGTTTGTTTGATGACAGGAGATATTTCGTCTTGCCCTCGTTCACTGCCAGACCCATTTCTTTTGCTTCCTTGTCCAGTCTGGAGAAAGCAGAACTAACGGCGCGGGTGTTGAGGCCGATGATATCAATATCATCGGCATACGCCAGCAGTTGTACACTCTTATAAAAGATTGTACCTTCTCTGTTAAGTTCTGCAGCTCGAACTATTTTCTCCAGAAGCAGGTTGAAAAAGTCGCACGGTAGGGAATCGCCTTGTCTGAAACCTCGTTTGGTATCGAACGGCTCGGAGAGGTCCTTCCCGATTCTGACGGAGCTTTTTGTGTTGCTCAACGTCAGTTTACACAGCCGTATTAGTTTTGCGGGGATACCAAATTCAGACATCGCGGCATAAAGGCAGCTCCTTTTCGTGCTGTCGAAAGCAGCTTTGAAATCGACGAAGAGGTGGTGTGTGTCGATTCTCCTTTCACGGGTCTGTTCCAAGATTTGGCGCATCGTGAATATCTGGTCGGTTGTTGATTTACCAGGTCTAAAGCCACACTGATAAGGTCCAATCAGTTTGTTGACGGTGGGCTTTAATCTTTCACACAATACGCTCGACAGAACCTTATATGCGATATTGAGGAGGCTAATCCCACGGTAGTTGGCGCAGATTGTGGGGTCTCCTTTTTTGTGGATTGGGCATAGCAAACTTAAATTCCAATCGTTGGGCATACTTTCGTCCGACCATATTTTGCAAAGAAGCTGATGCATGCACCTTATCAGCTCTTCGCCGCCGTGTTTGAATAGCTCGGCCGGCAATCCATCGGCCCCTGCCGCTTTGTTGTTTTTCAGGCGGGCAATTGCTATTCGAACTTCTTCATGGTCGGGCAATGGAACGTCTGCTCCATCGTCATCGATTGGGGTATCGGGTTCGCTTTCTCCTGGTGTTGTGCGTTCACTGCCATTCAGCAGGCTGGAGAAGTGTTCCCTCCATAATTTAAGTATGCTCTGGGCATCGGTAACTAGATCACCTTTGGGGGTTCTACAAGAGTATGCTCCGGTCTTGAAACCTTCTGTAAGCCGCCGCATCTTTTCGTAGAATTTTCGAGCATTACCCCTGTCGGCCAGCTTATCAAGCTCTTCGTACTCACGCATTTCGGCCTCTTTCTTTTTCTGTCTACAAATGCGTCTAGCTTCCCTCTTCAACTCTCGGTATCTATCCCATCCCGCACGTGTTGTGGTCGATCGTAACGTTGCGAGATAGGCAGCCTGTTTTCTCTCCGCTGCGACACGGCAATCCTCGTCGTACCAGCTGTTCTTCTGCACTTTCCGAAAACCAATGGTTTCGGTTGCAGCTGTACGTAAGGAGTTTGAAATGCCGTCCCACAGTTCCCTTATACCGAGTTGTTGACGAGTGCTCTCAGAGAGCAGGAGTGCAAGCCGAGTAGAAAAACGTTCGGCTGTCTGTTGTGATTGCAGCTTCTCGACGTCGAACCATCCTTGTGTTTGTTGGCGTGCGTTTTTTGCTGCACAGAGGCGGGTGCGTATTTTGGCTGCAACAATATAGTGGTCCGAGTCGATGTTAGGACCTCGGAGCGCACGCACATCTAAAACACTGGAGACGTGTCTTCCGTCTATCACAACATGATCGATCTGGTTGGTGGTAGCTTGATGTATCTTCTTATGCTGGAATCTAGTGCTACAGATAACCATATTTCGGGCCCCGGCGAAGTCGATCAGCCTCAGCCCATTTGGGGATGTTTCCGCATGGAGGCTGAATTTACCGACCGTAGTGCCAAAGATACCTTCTTTGCCCACCCTGGCATTGAAGTCGCCAAGCACGATTTTGACATCGTGGCGGGGGCATCTCTCATAAGTGCGCTCCAAGCACTCATAAAAGGCATCTTTGGTCACATCGTCCTTCTCTTCCGTTGGGGCGTGGGCGCAAATCAGCGATATGTTGAAGAACCTCGCTTTGATGCGGATTGTGGCTAGACGTTCATTCTCCGGAGTGAATGATAGTACTCGGCGACGGAGTCTCTCTCCCACCACGAATCCAACACCAAACTTGCGCTCCTTTATATGGCCACTGTAGTAAATGTCACAAGGACCTACTCGTCTCTGTCCTTGTCCCGTCCATCGCATTTCTTGGACGGCGGTGATGTCAGCCTTTATCTTTACGAGGACATCTACCAGCTGGGCAGCGGCACCTTCCCAATTAAGGGACCGGACATTCCAGGTGCATGCCCTCAAATCATAGTCCTTATTTCGTTTGCCATGGTCGTCATCAAAAGGGGGGGCTCTCATCCGAGGCTGATTGTTGGTTTTCATTGGGGGTGTTTTTTTACGTGGCGGGTCCCAAACCCAGCGCACAACCCTATGCAGGGGTGTTTCGCCTTCTCACTTTAGCTCGCTTTCAAACGGATGTTCTTAGGCTACCCAGAGGATACTTGGTCAAAGACCGGAAGTCGTGAGCTGCTTGAGTCATATGTAAAAGAATCGTTTCTGGCCACTCCCAAGTGAATTTCCTCACTT
The DNA here is from genome assembly GCA_027475135.1 of Bactrocera correcta. Classification (NCBI taxonomy): domain Eukaryota; kingdom Metazoa; phylum Arthropoda; class Insecta; order Diptera; family Tephritidae; genus Bactrocera; species Bactrocera correcta. Next base: position 78,879,183 of record CM050322.1, on the reverse strand, counting down.
GCGTGAACTTCTACACATGACCCCATCCTCCAATATTTATACAAAATATCAAATACAAAGCTGATGAACTTAGAATATATTATAAAGATGATGTAGGGATAGACATGAGCAACGTGGACAGTCTTTTAGTGAACACAATTAAAGAAATGACACAGGGACATTGTTAGCTAAAATTTATGAGGAACATGACCTTAATAATATTATAGAGATAATGAGAAAAAGAAGATATGAGGATACATGTATTAGGCCGGAATTAAAAAAAAAAAAACAAAACTAGTATATGGACAGCACGGATAGTACCACAAAAAATACCATGACAAATATATAGGCAAAGATGACAGACCAGGTCAAGTTAGGCAAAATGTCCAAAACTCTTCACAAAATAAAGGAATTGTTGAAAACGATTCTAATCAATTTAGGCAGAATTTTCAACAGAGAGGCACTCGAGATAATAATTCTCAACAATAGCAAAGGGCAAAGGTTCCCAACATATAAAGATAATAATTCAGGTAGAGAGAGGAGAAATATAAACCCAACCCAATTTAGGTTAGATAGAGGAGAGCCTATGGAAGTAGATAGTATAGAATCCGATCAGGAGAGATCTCAAATGGCAGGATACCCTAGCACAGGAGCAGCCAAAATCGCTTGCAAACGCCTAGGCAAAGCTAAAGAGAACTTGAAGATTATAGAGAAGTTTATAATTCAGATCAAGAGGGATCCCGAATAGCAGAACACCCTAGCAGCAGAAGCAGCGAAAATCACTTGCAAATGCCTATGCAAAGCTATAGAGAATTTGAAGATTATAGGGAAGTTAATGATTCAATTTTTTTACAAGGAAGCCTCGGAGAGCTTACCACGAATAGTAATAACAATTAAAAATAAAGAATACATTGCGCTAATAGATACGGGAGCGAATATAAGTTAAGTGAATTGAACGAATTTCGAAAAATTCCACTTAAAAATAATATAGCAATCAGAACAGTTACAAGCAAGGAAACAATTACCCATGAAGTGGATACGGAAGCACCAAAAGAATTTAATTTACCTGAAAATGCGTATATAAAATGGAGATCGACATCATTAAAAAATAGGAAATATAATTTCATTATAGGAATTGATTTATTAAATCATTTAAACTTCTAGATGGAAAAATTTCACTAAATAAAAAAGAATCAGAATTTTTAAATAAACCATTCAATTTCAGTGAAATATGTACCCTAGAAGCAACAAATGAGAAATTAAAAGAAATTAAATTAGATAATCTAAATGTAGAAGAGTTTAGAGAAATCACGAAATCGTAACACCTCATGGCTTGCACCAGCAACCTTTCAACGACTCATAAACGAAATTTTACGAGACTTTATAAACAAAACATGCGTAGTATACTTAGATGATATACTAATCTTTAGTACAACGTTACAGGAACATATACAATTAATTAGAGATATTTTGGAGGTATTAGAAGAAAAAAAATTAAAAATACAAATGGATAAATGTAATTTTCTGAAAAACGAAACAGAATTTTTAGGACATATTCTAACAAAAGATTGTATCAAGCCTAATCCAAACAAAATCAAAGTAATAGAAGAATTAGAATTACCAAAAATGGAAAAACAGATTAAGAGCTTTTTAGGTATAACAGGTTATTATAGGAAATTTGTCAAGGACTATGCAAAGGTAGCACAACCAATTACAAAATATCTAAAAAAAGGAGTCCGAAAAAGATCCTTCATATATAGAAGCATTCGAAAAACTTAAACGATTAATAAGCTCACATCCAATTTTACGGTATCCAAATTTTGAAAAATTATTTACATTAATTACAGATGCATCAAATTATGCAATACTAGCATTTATATCTCAAGAAGGACACCCAATATGTTATGCATCAAGAACCTTAAATAATCATGAACGAAATTATTCAGCAACTGATAAAGAATATTATATTTATACCATATTTATACGGTAGAAAATTTAAGATCGTAACAGATCATCAACCAATTAAATATTTACATTCAAAATATAGATATATAATATATATATACATGTCTTTCCATGTCACCGAAACATCAACGATGGTTGTTAAAATTAGGTGAATATCAATTTGACATCGAATATATTAAAGGAAAGGAAAACAGAGTAGCAGATTTTCTTTGCAGAATACAGGATAATGAAGATGAGATAAAGGAAAATGAGGATGAAAATACCGATGAAATTTCAGAGCATGACCTAAATATAGTAAACAATTTAGATGACGATACATCAATGCAAACAATACCTTCAGCAGAAGAAAATTTACAACATCATTTTTATATAAAGGAAGAGATAGTTAATAAATATAAAACTCAAATCATTTTGACAAACAACAAGACAGAAGAACTAAAACAGATACATGGAAAAATAATTATTTTTATTTCAGAGTATGATATCGATAGTTTGAGTGAAATATTTAAAAAATATATAACAAAAGGAAAAGTAGGAATTTATTCGGAATTATCCGAGTACAATATAGTACAACAGAAACTAATAGAAATGTTTTCAAAAGATAAACAATTAGAATTTATAAAGAGCACAATGAGAGCACAGGATTAAGAAACAGAAGTGGAAGCTGTTAAACAAATTTCGTTGTATCATATTAGAGAAAGTATGCATTCGGGCATACATACAAGAAACATATAATCAACTTAGAAATAAAATTTTATATCGTAAATTAGGAAAGTTAATACAAATAGTAATTAATGCGAATCTAACAAAAACTGTTCAAAACCCCAGGCACCTAATATTTGGACCCCAGTACCTATTGTTTACTTTTTTACCGAAACCATTGGTTAATATGTAGGATTTATAATTGAAATTCAGAGAAAATCCTTTACCAGCCAATATGGAAGTCATCTTAATAAAATGGAAAGAATGTGTTTAACTGAACACAGTTTATTTGTGTGCTTAAAATTGAAAACATCGGGCGAAATCCCCTCGCTCATATGACAAACATATAGCATCCGCGTGACTACTCCATATACTGGTGTTGGTATGTGAGATGCCTTACCCTGCCAATCACGGCTACCCACTTGTGTCAAATATTTCAACACAACTACACATTTTTTCTCTATGCACTAACAATAACGTACATTTTCGGGCTATTTTTTGTTTACCTAAATGTGATGAAAAAAAGTTTCTTTCATTTCTTGATTTATTTGAATGAGTGCGAAGAAGAAAACAATTGTCAATAGTGTCAAAAGAAAATCCCAAAAAGGGCAATAAAAAACGATTGAAAGACGCATGTCATTCGTGCTCGTGCAACAAGAAGGTAATTAAGTGAATTTTATGTGATTTTTTTTATAAATAAATTGTAAATAATTACTTTATTTGTTTTTATAGCATTGGAAATTAGAATGAATTGGATATAGCAGCAGCTGCAATATCATCAGAAGCAGCGAATATCAATTGTTAAGTAAGTATGTGAAAAAAGTGTGTGTTGTTTGAAATTGGACTACACAGTCCAATATAATACGCAAAAATAAATATGTACGTATGTGTGTATTTTATGAGTTTATGGCGGCCTGCATAATCCAATATAATATGTGAAAACAAATGTTTGTTTTATGTTTATTTAATTATTCTTTCTTTTCAGATTTTATCACTATTTTTTTTATTTAATCTTTGCTATCAGAGCAAATTCTATTTAATATATTTTATTTTTTCAGATAATATTTATCTCTTCCTTCTGATATTATTATCGTTTTATACAATTAATCTTTGTTTTTCTTTTAGATATTACAAATTCAATGTGATTATTATTTATTTTCAGGTATCAATAATGTTTCTCTTTAATAAATCTTTTTTCAGATATTAACTATTTTTTTAAATTAAATATATTTTTATTTATATAAATTATAATAAATTTTATATATGTGAAAAATAAAATGAAATAAAAGTTTTAAAAATTTAAAAGTTTGGTTTGAAATTTTAAAAGTAGCAATCAAAAAATACAACCCTGCTTCAGCGTCGATTGGGGATATTAGAGCAGGATAGATATACTTTTTTATATGACACTGCTGAAGAGCGCAACAGAGATGTATGATCACATGTATACGTACGTGTGAGGGGAAAAGTGGCCAACTACCCACATGTTTACCCACTTTACTCACTCAATTCACTTAACCGGTTTTTTAGCCGCTCATGGTTGGCCTTATGCCGAATATGCCAGCCAGTGTATGAGTTATATGTATATACTCTGGTTGGCGCTTTGAACCTGACTATCGTTCTTTCATGTTGCAAGAGTATAAAGTTTTTAGCATCACTTATATTATGATGTCAACTAGTCATCAATAACATATCAATATCGAATATTTGCTGTATTGTTGTGATATTTGCGCAAACATGCCCGAAACTTCTTCTTCTTAATTGACTTGGACACCGCTTACCCGATTATAGCCAAGTTAACAACAGCGCGCCAGTCGTTTCTTCTTTTCAATACATGGCGCCAATTGGATATTCCAAGCGAAGCCAGGTCCTTCCAACGGAGTGGAGGTCTTCCTCTTCCTCTGATTCCCCCGGCGGGTAGTGCGTCGAATACTTTCAGAGCTGGAGTGTTTTCGTCGATTCGGACAACATGACTTATCCAGCGTAGCCGCTGTCTTTTAATTCGCTGAACTGTGTCAATGTCGTCATACATATCGTACAGCTCATCGTTTCATCGAATGCGATATTCGCCGTGGCCAATGGGCAAAGAACCATAATTTGTTCGACGAGAGAGGACTTTACTTCTGAATTGCCTACTCAGTCCGAAGTAGCACCTGACAAGAGTAATCCTATATTGGGTTTCCAGGCTGACATTGTTGTTATGTTACGACCTAATTCTTTTAAGGTTAAGAAGCTTTGAATAGCTTGTAAATTGGGAAAATATTTTGGTCATTTTTTAATAAATACTTTTATCGATTGATAACATAATTGCCAAATAAGTCAATAATTATAATTGTAATGTACAAGTATGTTTAAGAAAACTTACAATAAATTCTGAAATTATAATTATTATGATGGTAAAATTCATTTCGCCTATAAAAAATATTACCCAGTTTTTGGGAACTTCCGAAGTAAAATTAAAAAACTCGCTTTTAACTGTTTGATTATGTACATAATAGTTATTGCAGTTTGCCACTTTTATTTCCCATTAATCTTACTTAATTAGCAATTATGCTACTATTAGACAAAAGTACATATGTACATACATATGTATGAAAAAGTAAGGAAGAGCATTCAACCCATTTATTGTGCGCAGACATATTACTATCGAGAATTTCAATTATAAATCTGACAATTTATTTACTAATATTTTCGGTAACAAGCCAACTATAGGTACTGGGGTTCAAATATTACTCTACGTGCTCTAAAGGCATTATTGGTGCAAAGTTTTATCTGGTTTTATTAAAACCTGATTTTTATACCAGAAATTTCACATTGTAGCATAAAAATGTCAGGGGAATGTCATATGTAAATCAAATTTGATTCAAATTGATGGGACGGCTTTCGAGACATGTGTTTTCATATAAAAGTGAGCGCTGTCACACCTATTATCCACTTTTGAGCCTGGCTATATTAAACGCCCCTCATATCATCCCGTGGGTAAAATAAATTGTTTCTGCCGCATTTAGTTATTGATTTATCGCGCTTAAGTGGTTCAATTATATTATTATATTTTATATGGGAGTGAGCGGGGTTATCATATCCCTTCATTAATGTCGCTAGAAGTTCATAGACAATTTGCTTTAAGTGACTTGGTTACTTTAGCTTGAATTTTTTAAGAAATATATACATGCATTAAATTTTTTTGAGGGCGTGTACGCTTTTTACTTGTTCTACGAACGTGTAATTTTTTTGTAATAACTAACCCGCATACCAAATCTCATCAAGATATCTCAATTTTTACTCAAGCTACAGCTTACACGGACGGACGGAGAGACAGGCAGTAACCCAGACTTGAACTTTTTTCATCACAATGATTATCTTTATATAGAAAAATCACGTGTCACGTTGTTTGTCCGCGTTGGACGCCTAAGCTAATGAACCGATATTAAATTTGATTCCACACCGCGTGCAATTTGATTCAACTTAAATGATAGGATATAAGCATATACCATGTTCAGACTGTCACTTAATCACACGATTTCGGCTGTTGAGTGGTTTATCGCACTAATCTTATAAATTCATCAAGATTTCGCTATACAAAAATGACAGTTCCGAATCACTTCATTGATATGATTTGAAACTGATCCACGCTAAATCTCTCTGTGCGACTCTGATTTTGCGCTATCTACTTATCAGCGTTGGAAATCTGTTACATTATCTCTGCTGATTTAGACACTACAAAGGAAAAAAATGTAAACAAACTAATTTTTTTAAAGCAATGAATTTAATTTCACCTGAAAATCGACTTAACAAATGAAAAAATGCATCCATTGTTTCTATTATATGGAAAATATTAAAAAAAAAATACGGCATTTATATCAAAATACTATATGACAATCCTTTTTTTTGATAAATATTAAGCGATGTGAATTCTTGAATGACAATAACAGCTATTTTTTGATCTTTCTAACGGCAGCGAGAACGGGCTGATTAGTGAATGTAATTAATAGCCCTATTCTGAAAAGACTTCTGAACCGAGTTGAGGAAAATTTTGAGAGATTTCTTGTGAGGCATATTTTTTGAGGCTATTCTTGCTCAAACCTCATAAGAAAAAAGCTTAAAAAAGTCACTCCGTGAGGTTAAAAGCTTTTTGCTGTCAAACAGCTGTTTTAATAAATATAAGCAAACAAAAATTGACACACAAATGGATAATCAGCATAAGTAAATAATTTTGCAAATTTTAAATATATATATATAATACATTTACTAGGCGTACAAAAACGGAAAAGAAAACTCAGGAGCAGCTGCAACATTACATAATGTTTTGCAAGCAGCATCCTGAGTTGCAACGGGGGAAGCTAACTCCGACCAACCCTCAAGGCCTGCAAATGCTTTGGTCAGAGTTAGCTGATGATTTAAATGACTTAAGAGGTCCAACTCGGTCGGCAGCCAAGTGGTAGAGGTAAGTTCATAAATGCTTGTGTATGTTTCGCATTATTAAAATATGTTTTCATAGTCCTTAATGCATTGGAAACATCAGTTGCGATCGCGAGCGCGCAAACTAAAGGCACATGCGCAAGCGACTGGTGGAGGCCCTCCGATAAATGGAATGACTGAATTCGAGGAGCAAGCAATTACAACTTTTAGGGCAGCCGGGTGTTGCGACTTTAGGTCACTAGGTAATATTTTAATTTAATATTTGTCGGACTATTTTTACCAGGATAATGACCCAAGGCATAATGCTTATAATGTGCGGTCGTGGTTGCTTTATAATTGTCCGCATGTCATCGATACACCAGCCCAGAGTCCAGATTTAAACCCCATTGAGAACTTGTGGAGCTATCTCGATACGAAAGTGCACCAGCGTACAATAAGTTCAAAGGACGAGTTGAAGAGGATCCTCCAGGATGAATGGCAAAAAATTGAACCCAGTTTTTGTGAAAAGCTTGTTAAAAGTATGCCAAATAGTTATCGAAAACAAAGGAATGCATACAAAATATTAACATTACTTTTACTTTTATATAATGTACGAGTTTCACTTTGGCATTGAATTACATGCCATTTTACTTTTTTACCTCACTTAAAGTGTATTTGAATTAAACATTTAGTTTTGATTATTTTGTGTTTGTTACGTAGTAATATACTAATAAAATATGAAAGTTTTTTTGGAAGCGCTTATTTTATTTATAATTTTTGGGAATTTAATAATTTTTTTTACTAGTACGAGTTTCGCTTGGAGCTACTGTATTTTATTATTACATGAGGCAATAATTGGTCCGTTTTATACTTGCAGGTTTTTCCGCTGTATTTAAATACAGCTCAAGCTCCAGCATCCTCGCCAACAGTCGCATCGCCTTCTCAAGCGCCCTCACCAACAGTCGCATCGCCTGCTCCAGCTTTTGCTGTTCTTTTTATAAATTTTTCTTCCTCACCAACACCTCCAGATTCCTTATCTTCTCCTATGCCATCGCCTTCTTACATACCTTCTAAAAAATTTACTGCAGCGAAGATGCTTAGAGCAGTGCTAAAAAAAATGGAGGATCGAGAAAAGCGAGAGAAGGAGGTGGTGAACCAAATGACACAAGCTGTCAGAGGTTATGGCTAAACTGTCTGAAAAATTAAAAAAATAAAAATAAAAAATTTAAAAAATTAAATAAAAATGTTAAAAAATAAAAAATGAAATAAACTAAAATGAATTATTTAATAAATGAAATTAAATAAAATGAATTATTTAAACATATGTAGATGTCTTTTTATTCATTCTTAGAGGAAGTAAAATGTACAGAGACAGTAAGCAACTTACATATATGTATATATATTACTTTTATTTATAGTACATAATGCCACTGGAAATATATGTCAAAAAAGTCTTGCGGTATTTTTGTTAGTTGGCGCTGAAAGCGCGTAGTTCTAGTTTTATTCGTCGTATCGGGTCATGCTATAGCTTTTTGGAAAGCTCATTTCACGCGCTATCACGTGTTTAATTGATTGTCGTTTCTTTTAAGTCGTTCGTGAGTTATAGCGTCGCAAACATGGAGCAAAATAAGGAGAAAATACGGCATATTTTACAGTACTACTACGATGAAGGCAAAAATGCATCTCAAGCCGCCAATAAAATTTGTGCAGTTTACGGACCCGATACAGTTTCCATTTCCACCGCACAAAGATGGTTTCAACGTTTTCGTTCTGGTGTAGAGGTGGTCGAAGATGCGCTATGCTCCGAAAGCCGTGTCGTCGAAAATTGCGTTAAAATCACTGAATTGGTCAAACAAGACCGGAGACAGCCGTAGCATTGGTCAAGAGCTGGGCATGAGTCATCAAACCGTTATAAGCCCAAAAATTTGATAAATCATTCAATAAAAATACCGCAAGACTTTTTTGACAACCTAATATATACATACAAATGTATATTATAAAGACAAGACGTAACGTTCTCTTACTCTAGCACACTCCCTAAAATTGGGGTTTTCGAAAACAATTTCGGTGTCTTGTGATTCTTCTAAAACTTCTTTGAAGCCAAGGTCTGCAGCCACACCATGCTTCAGTAAAATGTTGTGAAGAATTGTACACGCGTAAATAATCAAAGACGCTTTTTTAAGGCTGTAATGAAGAATGCGGTGTTTTGAGAGACACCGGAATCGTGACTTCAAAACACCATAGGCTCTCTCAATGGTATTACGTGCTTTGGCGTGCATCTTATTGTAACGCACTTCCCTTGCATTTGAAGGTTCAGCGACTGGGGTTAACAGCCATGGCTCCAATGGATATCTTTGGTCACCTAACAACCACGAATCACTTTGCGTGTTTTAGGTACTTTTGAGGTGCATACGTGTTGGGGATGTGGTCCAAATGCCAGAATCATGGCAAGACCCGGGATATCTCGCGTTGACAGCGGTGAACAGAAGTCGATGATGACAAACCTGCCAAAAGCGCAAATATATACATATATATTAATAGAAAGATTGGTAAATAGTTTGTATAATATAGAAAATTACGTACTGCTTCTACATTAAGGTTGTAAAATCCCTTCCGGTTCATGAAAAGTGAGGGAAAAGTAGTGGCGTCTGTGCTTGATCCCAATACGGGTACAATTGATTGCGCCGATTGTGCCCTTGATCCCTAATTTCGTGTAAAATCTTTAAGAAAAAATTTATTTATTTATATATATTTATTTTTTTTTTTTATTTATCTTACCCCTTCTTTGTATCTGAAACATCCTGCGCGCGTGAAGGGAAATAAATTTCACTGCTCTTAACATCCACAATTAATTTCGGAAAAAAGTGCAGAGCTCTAGACACAGATTGCTGACTCATAGAGAGTATATAACAAACACGCCAGGAAACGCAGATCAAAAGATATACTCGACTTCTGCACATCATGCGGCACCAATTCACCTATAAGTACTTCACATAGCGATTTCGGGAATCGAAATGTCTTTATAAATGTTATGTCTTGCATAGTAGAAGGATCGCTTTTATCTCGTAAACCCTTCAATATTTTCCTTCTACCCTCCGATTCCTCTTCCTCAACAATTGCCGCATACACAAAGAACAGTTCCTCCATGCTAGTATAACACTCAAATTTTAAAAAAAAAAAAATGTCAAATATTGATGTAAAACAAAACAAACACAGATATTTGTGATAATAGTGAGCATTTGAGCTTTTGAATTTTCGCCACAATACGGAAAACCTCACAAATAACAAAAACATCACTGTAGTGAGCTTGGTGAATTTTGTGAGGGCATGAGAATAGGGCTGTAAATGTAATCTAATCCCTTCAAATTTTCGGTCTGAACATGGTATAGTATGTCAATTCACAATCGCAATATTATATTATTAGAACCTATTTGTATATTATTTGACAGTCAGAATTATTTCTTAGCTCCAAAATATTCTAACAGATGGCGCCAATTATTGATTGGATTGAATAAATATTCAACAAATGGCGCTATGTTAAAAAACTGTGGCACTGCGCCGTGTTATCTACCATCTACCTCTAAATGTCATGTAACCTTTTCTAATTGAATTGTCATTTTGAAACACTTACTTCATTTTTTGAGATTGAATAAAGGACCACGTATAATGTGATAAATTGGTGACCCCGATCTTCGTTTGATTATTTATGAGCACATCGAGGCGTACAAGAAGAACTTATGGCCCAACAGGTTTCATTTGTGCCAAACAGCAGTGTTCAACGCGTCCACATCTCTGCTTTTAACAGAAGTCATCCTAATTTGTGATTTGCGCAAATTGAGCGTACATTTTGACTAAAACACATAGTAACGGATGCAAATCAATTCGATGTGGTGGCCACACACTTGGAAGACGAAACTTTACTCGTCGGAGAGGATCTCTTGCTTCATCCCCAAAACGACAATAAATACAAAGCTCTGAAAAGCCGTATACTGGAAAAATTCGGCGATTCTAATCAGAGTAAATTACAACGATTGTTGAAGGGCGACGAATTTGTGGGTATGAAGCCATCTGATATATTAGCCCAAATGCGTCGACTGACACCAGACCAAGATGACTTCGTTCGTCTATTATTCCTTCAACGGCTGCCGCCAACAATACAACCATGGCTGAGTGTAGCAACGGACAACCTAAGAAGCATCGCCTCAATGGCCGAAAAAATGCTCTAGTCAATTGCAACGCCAGAAGTTCACTCTATTTGTAATGCTCATGCAAGACGAAGTCCAAGCCGTACGTAAAGCCCATCCACGATCTGAGCTGAGCGCAGCAATTGAGTCAATGAAAAATAAAATCGCATCCATTGAAAAGAAGTCACAGCCCTGCAAATGTAGTGGACCTGTACACCTCCAAGATGGTCAGCTTTGTTATTTTCATAAATGCTTTCGCAATGCTGCCCATAAATGCAGTCCAGGCTGTTTACGCTCATCTTCGGAAAACTAAGTCGGCTGCCGTCAGCTTTGCTTGTTGACGGCAGCTTAGACGTAAAAAACTCAACTACGACCTCACAGCGGGCATATTGTTTAAATCAAATTCACGAAAGCAGATTATCTCTGGCTCCTGTGTTTCGGTAATTCCTAGTTCTCTCGTTGACAAGAGACTGACTGTGGATGCACTTCAATTAACGCGCAGATTATAACGTATGGCATGGAAATTGATCTCGGGTTGCCACGTAAATTTGAATGGACGTTTCTTCTTGCCAACATACAGACACCATTAATTGCCGCAGGTTTCAAACTGATGGTGGACCTTAATCGCAAGCAGCTAATAGACTTCACATCTGGGCTAACGATAACAGGCGTAAGCGTCAATAGAATAGCACAATAGCACAATATAACAGTTATCAGCACAAAAATAGTAACAGAGCCAGCACCGCTACCACGAAAAGCTCATAAGGCAACCTCGCTTCTTATGCAGTTGAACGACACCGAAAACACTTGCGCTTCATCAAGGTCCATTGGGGACACAACTAAGTTGCAACCAATACATCAGATATGTCAGAAAAGTATGGTGGTTGGCGTGCATGTGGTGATTATAGGAAACTAAACGCGCAAACAATTCCGGATCGCTATCCTATAGGTCATATTCACGATTTTGCTGAGAGATTGTCTAGAAATTCGATATTTTCTGCACTTGACTTAACTCGCGCTTACTACCAAATTCCAAATTTGGCTTATTTGGATACCTTAGAATGCCTTTTGGACTGCAGAACGCAACACAGGCCTTTCAACGAGTTATGGATAACATATTTAGAGGCCTTGATTTCGTATACGTGTACATTGACGATGTACTAATCATGTCTAAGGATAGTGCAGAACATCGCGTTCACCTACGCACTGTACTCGACATCCTAAGAGAGAACGGCTTCGGAATAAATACTAAGAAGTGTGCGTTTGAACAAAGTCAAGTGCTATTTTTGTGATAAACAGTAAACAGCTCCGGCTGCCAACCGCCACTAGAGCGAGTGCAGACAATTTTGAACACCCCGCGACCGGTCCATGAATTGCGCAGGTTTCTGGAAATAATTAATTATTACAGGCGTTGCATACCACATGCAGCCGAGTTACAGGCACCGCTAAATAGCTACTTGTACGAGTCAAAGAAACACGATAAACGAAAAATTGACCGGACCGTCGCAAGTAATCAAGCTTTAAAGACTGTAAAATTTCAATAAGCAAAACAATGTTACTAGCGCACCCCTAGCGCTTAGTTGTGACGCTTCAGATTTAGCTATATATATCCTTAAAGCTTCGCTTGATGTCTCAACCGGACATCTTCGCCTTATATACCCGAGGAATTACGTTATCAAGCTTTTGCCTCAGTTTACAGTTCGTCCCACCCCAGCGGGCGCGCTACATTACAACAAATTCGTTCTATGAAAAGAGATATTAGTTCATGGGTCATGAGTTATTTACCGTTCCAACGGGCTAAAATTCACAAACATAGTCACTTGCCACCGATAAAAATTGACATACCAGAGAGCCGTTTTGAACATGTACATCTTGATCTGGTTGGAATGCCCTTAGTAAAGGATTGCCTCACAATGGTAGATAGATTTTCTCGTTGGCCCGAAGCGATTCCTTTGAAGGACATTACCGCGAACACAGTGGCAACTAAATTTTGGACGCATTGGAATGCTCGTTTTGGCTGCCCAAGAGCAATCACCATCGATCAAGGTACGCAATTCGAGTCTGCCCTGTTCCAATCATTGGCAAGATTGGTTAGAAGCAAACATATTCATACCACTCCGTACCATCCACAATCCAACGGCATAATAGAGCGTTGGCACAGATCCTTCAAGGCCGCACTCATGTGCCACAGTGATAAATCGTGGGTGGACTTGCTTCCTACAGTCTTGTTGGGATTAAGGGCTTGCTTTAAGGAGGACATTAAAGCATCGGCTGCAGAGTTTTTGTATGGTACAACTCTTCGTCTTCCGCATGAATTTCTCACAGAAGAGGAGATGCACATTCCACATCAAACTTTCATCGATAAATTCAGGGAGCACATGCAAAAAGTCAAACCTCCAGCTGTCGCACATCATCAAAGGCCGAAACTGTTCATGTTGAAAAATATGTTCGAGTGTTCACATGTTTTCTACGGACAGATGCAGTAAGGGCACCTTTGGAACCACCATATAACGGCCCATATCCAATAGTCAGTCGGCAGTCAGATCGAGTGTTCACAGTGAGAATCAACGGCAGCGAAGTTAACATTTCAACGGATCGCCTTAAGCCGGCATTCATAACCGAAGATGACAGCTTTTATCCTAATCCTGCTGTACCACAAAGGACTTATTGAAGTATCTTGCCTTTCCCTAAGGGGTTCATTGGAATGGGAGTGTCTGTGGCAGCACTGCGCCGTGTTATGCGCCTTCTACCGCTAAATGTCCTGTAACCTTTTATAATTGAATTGTAATTTTGTAACACTTACTTCCTTTTTTGAGACTGAATAAAACACCCCGTGTAATGTGCTAAAATACAAACGTTTTATATAAGCTACAATTTAATAGCATAATCACTAGGGCTATTCAGAATCTGGTGCAAATGATCATGCATATTTACAATTGCAAATGAGCGAATAGGTATATTTTTGCTTTTACTCTAACAAAATGTACAGCGATGTACCTGCTACACCCTTGCAAAGGAGCAACAGCACAACAACTCATTGAGAGCGCGAAAATAGACGCCAAGTGGGATTTAATACGGTGGAAAGTGTGGCATCTGAAGGCTTCACACAAAAAAGCAAGCGATTTGTGAATGTCAACAGGAGCGAGTGTTGAAAGTAAGCGTAATTAATGCGACAAAATTTTGTCTAATGTATAATTTCAGGCAAACTGTTGAGGATGTGAACACACTTTAATCAGCTTAAATATATTTTTGTGAAAAAAGCCCCAAGTGATTTACCATTTGAAGTGGCTGATAGTGGACGTACGTCTATAATGAATGAAAGCGCGGCCAGCCAAATAGTGGAAATCACTTTTTCTGATGTCGGCGAAGAAACTGGGTCTCCAATTGACATTGCCAAAACTAAAAATCTACCACCAGGCAATGAAAGTGAAGTAATTGTTCCTGAAAAAGCAAAAGATTTCGCGGAAAAAATGAAAAAACATGTTCCAAAATTATCTGCTGCAAATCTTGTTGCTTTTCAAGTCGAGCGTAGGCAATTGTTTAAAATGAAAATGGAATGGGAAAAAGAGAAACATGAAAAAGATCACGCTTTGAATGAAAGAAGATTGCAAGCAGAAATTGAAAGAGGTAAAGCTGAAATAATTCAAGAACCTTGAATTGGACTTAAAAATGTTAGAATTGGAAGGGGATTAACGATTGAAAAACTTCTAATTAAAAAGGAGGAACGCTTGCAAAAGTTCGAAATTGAAATGAAATATAGGTGTTCCTCTCTGTACTTTATTTTTCTTTGTATTTTAAAATACATGTATGTAGTTCCAATTACTGTTGAGATGAATACTTATTTAGTACGGTTTTTGATGTATTGCTATCTTCTATCATTCAAAGCGTTATCTTTTTCATATTTATCTTGTACTACATACTTAAATTAAATTAAGTATACATCTTTTTCGTGTTTGTCTTATACTAAATGTATAAATATATGTAATTATAACTATTATATATGTAATTTTAAACTGACAAAGGAATTAAAATACATTTAAGGAAACATTAATGCGTATATGGATTGTCTTTTAGTTTCCCCAACATTGTTGAGTATATGCTCATCAAGCTCAATAGAATCTTCGGTAGTAGTTGATGTCGAACGAAGTGGAACCATTATTAATTAAAATATTGAGGAGAATACAGCAGACAAGAAACCAAGCATAATTTATGTTTTTTTTGTTAGATAAACGCATCCTTAACTGTTTAAGGCTTCCGGATATTTTTTTTAAAAGACCAAAACAATGCTCTACTCTAACTGCAATTCCGGCATTTCTATCCAACTGTCTTGCGTTGCTTCTGTAAAGGGTTATTAACGCCGCAGATAAAGGGTATGCCGAGTCCCCAGCAATAGTTTCGCCATCTCCTACTCCAAAAATTGTCGCTATTGTTCTACATATATGCTGCGCTTTCTCCCGACGAACCCAATCGAAACAGTGTGATTGCTAATTGCAATTCGACAGAAAATTGCTTACATGAGTGCGCTTTGTTGAATTCCTCATTGTTTTTTTATTAAATCAATCAGCATATTATATTGGTCTCTATCTACTCTTAACATTTGGTGGAATCGGTCTTCGTCCAGTGTTGTCAAAATATTATTGAGCCAAATGTCTGACTTAGGTATTGTGCTATAAACTCCTCGCCGACATTCTATAATAATAGATATATTGTCAGCCAATTCATCTAACACTGCATCCACTGCGTCATCATCACTTTCGATTTCTAGAACAAAATTGTTTTTAATCAATTAAAGCGTCAGTTAATTTTTCTCTAAAACTTTTTTTCGGCAAATTTTCCAATTTGTGTTAAAATTGTTTTTACAAACAATATTTTTCTTCACTGATGTGAATTAATGGTATTTGCAAGGGTTGCACAGAAATCACAAAAAAGACGTTAACTGTTGATGGTAAATATTTGCAATTGCATAATTTTGCAAACTCAGATACACCAGATTCTGAATTGCTTTACTAATTATTTTAATATTCAAATACAAAATAAATTTAGATTACACCTTATACAATGTTCACACCGAAAAATTAAAGGGATTAGATTCCATTTAATTACATTCACTAATCAGGCCGTTGGAAAAATGAAAAAGCAGCAACAGCAAAAACATTTGCCATTTAACAATTCACATCGATTAATATTTATCAAATAAAAAGATTGTCATATAGTAATTTGAAATAAAAGTAGTCTTCTTTTTAATAATCTCCATATAATGGAAAAATGGACGCATTTTCTCATTAATTAAGTCGATTTTCAGGTAAAATTAGATTCAATGCTTTAAAAAAATTAGATTGTTTACATTATTTCTCTTTCTAGCCTCTAAATCAGCTGTCATAATTTAATTTCCAATGCTGACAAGTATATGGCGCAAAATCAAAGTCGCACCGAGAGATTTAGCGTGGATCAGTTTCAAATCACTTCGATAAAGTAATTTTGAACTGTCATTTTTGTATGGCCAAATCTTGATAAATTTATAGGATTGGTAGGATAAACCAATCAACAGCCGAAATCGTGTGATTAAGTCTCGGTCTGAACATGGTATTAGTTTCAGCAATACGTAATTATTATGCTATTAAATTTATGTTTTTAACATAGCGCCATCTATTGAATGCTTACTCAAGCAGAGAGCAGCAGAGAGGCACGACGCAAGCGTGCTGAAAGAGCATTCAACTGCCAAATAATTTATGCACTGTTATTGAGGACAAAAATTAATTGATTCAGAGTATTTTTCCGAATATACAGGGTAATTCTTGAATCATAAATAACTGGCTCAGTGAGCGGGCTATTTTGACAGCCAAAAATGTTGATATTGACGAAATTAACTTCCAAATACAACAGTTGTTACCACGCGATCTGATATATTTGAAATCAATCGATGCTGTTCTTAATGAAATTGAAAGTGTAAGTTTTCCAATTGAATTTTGAAATTCACTAGATATACCCGGAATATCAACACATAATCCACGATTAAAGAATGGTTCACCTATTTTTCTCCTGCGTAATTTGAATCCACCTCTATTATGCAATGGTGCGAGTTTAGCTATCAAAAAGATCACCGGAAATATTCTTCAAGCAACCATATTATCTGGAAAGTTTAAAGGTGAAGTGGTTCTGTTGCCACGTATTCCAATGATACCATCGGTTTCTACGGTACACTTCAGGAGTAACAATTTCCAGATCGTTAAGCTTTTGCAATGGCGATAATAAATCTCAAGGCCAAACAATCGGCCCACTCCGGGATTAGCAGGGATAACTGTCAAATTAATTGAAGTTTTTTTAAGGGAAAAAAAAAAATGGCGAACTTCCAAAAAAAAATTACGAATTTACTTAATAAAACCGATTATTTTATATAGTTGATCGTGTTAAATTTTTTTCGTATGTTTTTTCGAAAAGTTCATTCAAAATCAAAAATTTAAAAAAAGGTCCCCAAAAGTCAATTTCTACAAAAGTTATGGCTATTTGAAAATAGAAAAGCCATTTTTTAGCAAAAACAAGCAAAATTCATAACTTTTTTGAAGTTTGGCTAAATGAGCCTTAGTCGCCGCCCCACACCACACCTACACTCATCTCTAACACGCACACTCACCACACTCGCCTCGACATCACCACACTCCACATCAACACCACCCACACGCAAGAGGATCCACACATTCAAACACACACCACACCACTCCACATAAAAAGGGTCAGGCTATTCAGCAAGCAGTACAGATTCGACCATCGTGAAATCTACGTCGTTTTTCCGCCACCGCTACGCAGCGCTCCAGCTCGATCCACCTGCATACTTCGAAAGTCCGCTAGTGAAGTTTTATTAGAACTTAACATTGTGTTATATTAAGTGCACATATATTTGTTAAAAAAAAAAAAAAAAAAGAGAAACCCACAAATCCAGGGTTGATTCGCTTGTAAGAAAACCCACAAGTAAAGCGTTACATTTAATACATTGTTACGAACCAAGTGTGAATCCCGATTTTTTTTATTTTAAAAGGAAAGAAAGCGATCAAGTGGTAAGTGAACCAGACATTGAGTGAAACATTGGTCCTTCGAGCCGCAAAGAGCGGCACTATTGAAAAAAAAAAAAAAAAAGTGCGGTGAGATTAGCCTACAAAACTTGGTATTAAAAAATGTAAGTGAGGCTACACATACATACATACATATATACCAAAAAATTTAATGCAAGTTAAATTAAAGTGAAGTGGCAAATACTTACATACATACAAAAAAAAAAAAACAAAAAACAAAGTGGAAAAACGGAAAACACGAAACGGTTCCCGACCGTTATATCAAAATCAAAAAAAAAAAACAAAAATAATAATTTTTATCAAAAATCAAAAAGGAAAACATATAAATATATAACAGTGTGACATATAAATATATAAATATACATATAAATACAAAAATACAATACTGTGCTGAACAACTAGACAAAAAATAAAAAAAAAAAAAAAAAACCGGGCGCGAAAATTAATTTAACTTTAAAACGGGCGCGAAGCTTAAAAACAAACAAGAAAGGAAAACAGTGACTTCAAAGTGCAATAATTTTCAAAAAAAATTTTAAATAAATAAATAATAAAATTGATAATTGTGAAAATAAAGTATATCTACTAAAGACATCTGTACATAAGTACGAACCAAACAACAACCGGAATAGCAAAAAAGAGGAAAGGAAACCATCATCGGCAGCAACACAACAAAAGTTTGGAAGCCAAAAAACATAAAAAACGGAAGGAACCGGATCACAGGCATCGGCACCTTTATCTGCAGAAACATCCCTAGCCCCTTGAAGCGGCTCAAAGTGAGTTGTATCGACTCCACTTTTTATTTAAAAATTATATATTTCATATTTGTATGTTGGTTAACAGATACAGTTTATATACATAACAACTGTATTCAAGTCGGTTAACATTTTAAAAGAACGGTTGCTGCCAAACTGTTTCAACTTACGGTTAATGTCCGGGAAACCGAAGAACAGTTTGGTACACTATATATATTTGTACATCCACATATATGTATGAACAGTATATACTATAATATAATTATATATATACTGGCATATACATATCTAATACAAAAGGTCCTATTTACGCTTACCCTTGTGTATCCAAACACAAAAATTTTAAAAAAAAAAAAAAAAAAAAAAATTTTTCAAGTATACACTTGACCCCGTTTTCCGGCAATACCCCTTATACTCCAAAAGTATAAGCAGGATTGCTTAAATAGTAAGCTTGGACAATTTCGATCCGTAAAAGAAAAAATAAAAGTCATAAAATACAACATACATATATGCAAATACTTATATTCATATTTTATATTTATTTATACATATATTGACATATAAGTACCAACCAAAGTTGGAAAACAACATACACACACATGTATGTATAAATAACAATTATAAAGTTCTGCAAGATTACATATGTTCTCATGTGTACTTAGAGTGCATACCTGCATCTAACCAATTTTCTTCTCCGCGCTATTCGTACGGCAAATAATATATATACATACACACGGCATACAATTTGCCTATGCCGCTATATACATACATATAACGTACATAGTGTACATAAACCATCCTAAATTATCACAAGCGCAAAAATTGTATCACCTCCGATATAAAACAAAAGGTCAAGCAGGCGTAATAGTCAAACAGTTCGCTCTTAATGACGAAAATTTCAATTATGCTTGGGAAGCTCTAAAAGCTCGTTACGAAAACGAAAGAATATTAGTCGACAAACAAGTCACAATATTAATGAATTTACCAAAGATTCAGAAAGAAACAAGTGAAGAATTTATAAAACTTCAATCCACTGTTTCAAATTGCTTGTCGGTTCTAGCGACACAAAATATTCCCACACACAATTGGGACCCCATACTAGTAAATATATGCTCCGCGGCACTACCGGAAAAATCTTTGCTTCTGTGGGAGCAATCGCTCTCATCACGAAGAAAATGCCCAACGTGGCAACAAATGAAAGATTTCTTAACTGCTCAATATGAAATTGCGGAAAGGGTAGATAAAAAAATGGTCAGAACTAAAAACGTTCAACAAGACCTAAATCGAAGTTTTATTAGACCCCAAGCTAGTAACAACCACAATTTAAATAGAAGCTTCTTTAAAAATCAAACGTTCACATCCGAACAATACAAACAAACGTCATGCGAACTGTGTAAAGGAGGGCACAAGCTAAAAGCTTGCGAAAAGTTTAAAAAACTTAATATCAATGAAAGGAACAACTTTGTCAGAGCAAAAAGACTCTGTACAAACTGCTTGTCCCACTCACATAATCTCAATAATTGCGAAAGCAAATTCAATTGCGTATATTGCCACAAGAGGCATCATTCAATGTTGCATTTCAATAACTTTCCTAGCACACCCCAAAGTAGCGCTTTCTCCAAAAGAGCCACGGGTTTAGTTGCAACCGCAACTCCCGAAACACAAAATCCCGAAATTTGCCAAGAGACACCATGTTGCTCAAAGGCCTTAAAAACACAAACGCTTCACAGCGAGAACCAAAGTAGGGTACTACTACCCACAGCAGTTATCTCCATCGAACACCGAGGAGAACTTTTCAAATTGAGAGCCCTAATAGACCAAGGATCACAACGATCATTCATAGCGTCTAGGGCACAAAATAGGCTAAAACTGCCAACAAAACATGCCAATTATGAAATTACGGGAATGGGTGGAAGAGTAGTACAAAACTCAAATAAAATCTGCCCCATTACCCTAATTTCCCCCCAAGCGGATAAGCGCATTCAAGCAGAAGCTATAGTCTTACCGCAACTTACGAACATGCTGCCAAGCTATCATATAAATAGCAAGCATTGGCAAAAGGTTACACACCTAAAGCTAGCAGATCCTAACTGCAACACCCCCGCTCAAATAGATCTTCTATTAGGCAGCGACCTTATTCCTCAAATTATTCTAGAAGGGGTTGAGAAAATTTCAAACACCCTTCTAGCACAAAATACTATATTCGGTTGGATACTAAGTGGACTAGTAACAGAACCAGTTACCGCCATGACAACTCAAGTGGAAGAGATATCCAATGAATTCCTTAATTCACAATTAAGGAAATTTTGGGAATTAGAAGAACTCCCCCCCATTACCATTACAACGCCAGAAGATCAGTATTGTGAAGACTTTTACAAAGCCACAACTACTAGATCAAGAAATGGTCGGTATGTCGTACGACTACCATTTAAACAACAATTTCCAGATACACTCGCCATAGGTCACTCTCGCACCTCTGCAATACAGCAGTTTCTAAGTATGGAAAAAAACCTACTTAGAAAGGGTGAGCTCAAACAACATTATGATGGTGTCTTAGAAGAATACCTCCATTTAGATCACATGGAGGAAGTAAGCCCATGCGAAAAAATCATAAAAGGCAAATATCACTCATTCTACTTGCCACACCATGCAGTAGTTAAGCCTGACAAAAAAACAACAAAAGTTAGAGTTGTCTTTAATGCCTCCAGATGCACTAGCTCGGGGAATTCGCTCAACGATATTCTATTCACGGGCCCCACACTCCAACCAGATTTAATGCTCCTCATACTAAATTGGCGTATATACAAATACGTTTTCAATGGGGATGTTGAAAAAATGTATCGACAAATAGTCGTACACAAAGATGATCAGGATTTTCAACGAATTATTTTCCGAAAATCTCCCAATAGTCCATTACGCGACTTTAAATTAAAAACAGTTACCTTTGGCGTAAACTGTGCCCCATACCTCGCCATTCGTACACTCCACGAACTGGCAGAAGACACAAAGTCAGAATTTCCTCTGGCAACACAAGTCTTAAAAACACATACGTATGTAGACGATATCCTGTCTGGGAGCCACAGCCTCTCACAAGCATACGAGTCCTTATCACAAGTGATAAAGGCCCTCAACACCGCAGGGTTTCCTCTAAAAAAGATCACAGCTAATCACCCAAGTATCTTAAAAAATATACCAAACGATAACAAATTGGATTCTAATTTCCTTATATTTGAAAAGGAAAGTATAACAAAAACACTGGGCATCCAATGGAATGCGATATCGGACCAGTTCTCATACACGACAGAGTCCATAACCGCATTATCCGCCATAACAAAGAGGCAAATTTTATCCTCAATGGCAAAACTTTTTGACCCCGCAGGATGGCTTGCGCCAATTATGATACAAGCGAAAATCCTGATTCAAGAATTATGGCTAGACGGAACAGACTGGGACGAACAAGTGAAACCTCTTCGCTTAGAGAAGTGGTCCCGGCTTGCTAATAATCTAAAAGACATCTCGCAGATACAAATTCCACGGTGGGTAAATTACTCCCCCGAATACAGAGTGGAACTACACGGCTTCTGCGATGCCTCTGAAAAGGCATATTGTGCCACGATCTATGTGCGCGCACAAAGCGACACCGCAACCACAAGCCACCTACTAGCCGCAAAAGCAAAAGTAGCACCTCTAAAAACGATAAGTCTACCACGACTTGAACTCTGTGGCGCTCTGCTACTAGCCAAGCTGGTTTCCATAGTGCAGACCCACATGAACATGACCAAATGCAAATTATATCTATGGTCCGATTCCGAAATCGTTCTAGCCTGGTTAGAAAAGCCACCACACTCGTGGAAAACATATATTTCTAATCGAACCTCTCAAATACTTGACCTAGTAGGAGCAGCCACATGGCGACACGTAGCCAGTGCCGACAATCCTGCTGATCTAGGTACAAGAGGGTGCAAACCCCTGGATCTTGCCACCACCACGCTCTGGTGGAATGGCCCCCGATGGTTAACCGAATCCTCAGATTCTTGGCCACAATCGACAATGCGCAACATAATCGCCCCAGAGAGTCGAAAAATCGACATCTATCATACAATAGTGGATGATAATGAAATCCTTGAACGATTTTCATCGTTCCCCCGAGCCCTCAGAGTTGTCGCATATATGCTCAAATTCATTGAGCAACTTAAACTTAAAGTTAAAGGAGTAACTTACACTCATTGCGATACATTGACGCACCAGGACTTACAAAAGGCAAAGGTCGCGCTTATCGCCTCAACCCAAACGCGCTACTTCAGTCGCGACATATCGTTACTAAGAGAATCGAAGCCAATTGACAAAAAGAGCTCACTCCTAGTACTAAACCCATTTTTAGACACGAAAGGTCTGCTTCGTGCCAATGGTCGGCTCGCTAATTCAAGCCTGACTTACAACGAACGCCACCCCATCATAATACCTGAGAAGTCTCCTTTTGCCACATTACTCCTGAATTACATCCACATATTAATGTTGCACGCCGAACAGCGCCTCATGCAACACATGGTACGCCAAGAGTATTATATTCCCCGTCTTAAGCCCCAGATCAAAAAATGCATTTTCATGTGCAAAATCTGCACTATGCATAAGCAAAAAATGCGAACTCAGATTATGGCAGCACTTCCACCTGAACGCTGCAATTTCGCTCCGCCTTTCACGACCACAGGTGTCGATTTTGCTGGGCCTTTTCAAATAAAGGCGTCCATGCTAAGATCTCCCACTCTCATGAAAGGCTATGTGGCTGTCTTTGTATGTTTCACGACAAAGGCAGTTCACCTTGAGCTGTGTACTAATCTGACGACGGAGGCTTTTCTCGCGGCATTTGCTCGTTTCGTCGCTCGACGTGGCTTCCCCTCCAAAATCATGAGCGATAATGGCAAAACATTCATAGGAGCCCAACGAGCCACAGAAAAACAGTTTGTGGATTTCTTAACACAAGTGTCCCCTGATATCGTACAAAAGTACGCCCCTCAAGGTATCAATTGGCAATTTATACCTCCAAGCGCTCCTCATATGGGTGGTTTATGGGAATCAGCTGTAAAGAGCTTCAAATCTCATTTCAAGAAGCTAGCCGGCAGCTATAAATTTAACTATGAAGAATTCACGACATTATTAGCTAAAATTGAAGCCGTTCTCAACTCACGGCCGCTCACAGTACTATCACAAGATCCCTCCGACTTCACAGCCCTAACTCCAGGGCATTTCTTAAAAGGAGCACCCATTCTGGCCACACCTGAGCCAGGCGTGGAGTCGCTTTCCTTATTAAATAGATGGGAAAGAATTAAAATTCTCCATCATAATTTCAGTAGCCGATGGAAAGAGGACTATATAAAGGACCTCCACAAGAGGTACCGGTGGAAAAATACAGAAAATGCGCCAAAAGTTGGAGATTGTGTCCTGATTCACGACGATTGCCTGCCACCTACCGAATGGCGGCTGGGCCGCATAGAGAAGCTTTATCCAGGCTCCGACGGTCATATTCGCGTAGTCGATCTCCGTACGCAATCCGGAAAGCTAACAAGACCGCTCGTCAAACTATGCTTCTTACCGATCGCCGATAACCGCGAAACAAAAACCGATAAACCGCTTAAATAAACCGAATAGAAAAACAAATAAAATAAAAATTTATATAAATACGTATACATATATATATTTAAAATACCACACAAATGTAGTCGATTAATCTAACGACTCACTCATGCCGCATAACGTGGCAGCCATGCTCATATGTCCTATATGCAACCAAATCCTAATTGAAATAACCCTCTTTCAAACAGGTCAATATGGATGTAGACATGCCAGCAGCCCCGACACCAACCACTCGTTCGGCTGTCAATGTGCCACGCCAGGCGGCTGCCCCAGTTGCGGCTGCTCCAGTTGCAGCGCCCCGAACAACCACACCAACGGCGCCTCGGAATGGAAGGGTAGCATTGCCGCCAACACCCGCGCTTGTCGTCGACCCACAACGCCGTAGATGTCCCCTATGCCGTCGACCCCACCGGCTGCCACAATGTGTCATCTTTAAGGGGTTACCGCCTCAACAACGCCAGTTGGTCGTGCAGGCGCACGGCCATTGTCTGAATTGCCTGACGCCGGTCCACCAAACTCACGAGTGTACGTCGGGCAATCTGTGCCAAATGTGTATGCGCCCGCATCACACTATGTTGCACCGTACACCTCGAAATGGCACCAGCCAACCTCCTGCCGGCCGCAACCGCGGCGCAGTACAACGACCGCCATTAAGCCGGGATGCACGGCCCCGTCGAACCATAGGGCCATCATCATCCCGTGCCCGGCGTCCACATAATGGGGCGTCCACACGACGCCAGCAACAACGACCGCGTCCGCGCCACACCTCAGGCCTCAGCAGCGTCGTAGCCACTCTGCAGCAGCTTCAGAGGATTCTAGGCTGAAATATTCGCCTAGGGGGGCCGGGATGGCTAAATGAGCCTTAGTCGCCGCCCCACACCACACCTACACTCATCTCTAACACGCACACTCACCACACTCGCCTCGACATCACCACACTCCACATCAACACCACCCACACGCAAGAGGATCCACACATTCAAACACACACCACACCACTCCACATAAAAAGGGTCAGGCTATTCAGCAAGCAGTACAGATTCGACCATCGTGAAATCTACGTCGTTTTTCCGCCACCGCTACGCAGCGCTCCAGCTCGATCCACCTGCATACTTCGAAAGTCCGCTAGTGAAGTTTTATTAGAACTTAACATTGTGTTATATTAAGTGCACATATATTTGTTAAAAAAAAAAAAAAAAAAGAGAAACCCACAAATCCAGGGTTGATTCGCTTGTAAGAAAACCCACAAGTAAAGCGTTACATTTAATACATTGTTACGAACCAAGTGTGAATCCCGAGTTTTTTTATTTTAAAAGGAAAGAAAGCGATCAAGTGGTAAGTGAACCAGACATTGAGTGAAACAAAGTTGAACAAAAAATGTTGAAAAAATTCTCAAAAATGTGTTTTAAAGGGTAGAAAAGGATGGATAAGTTTCAGCAAATTCTAAAGGGTTCGGGTTCAAAAGTGGTCGATTTGGTATGGAATACAAACGTTGCATGTACACGTGTAGGAAAACCGTCGAATCTATTTGTGTTAGCTAAATACGGATTAACCAAAAATATTATGCTCCAATTATTGCTAAATTAAATTTAGATTAAAAGTAGTTATAACTCAAAATATTGAATATTATTCTTAAAGATTTAAAATCATTTGTTAGAAATTTAAATAAAAAAAATATTTTTAAATCAATTCTTTTGTTTTAACTCTTACCAAATTCAATAGTATGAAAATTTGGTTCAATCGTATTAAAAGTCCTTTCTTTTCAAATTCCAATCCAGTGGATTCTTATACCAACTTTAACGTTTCCGGCTTCGTTCGTACATAATAATTTAATTGTATTAAGGAGTAAATGTTCCCCGTGAAGAGTTTGTAACAATGTAATATCACAAAAAATTTAGCCACAGCCACCCGTGACAGGGTCTGCTAGTTTATATATGTGTATAACCTTATTTCTAGACTAGCTTTAGATGTTATACACATTCTTTAGGTGACCAAATCATTGTACTCTGTAGCAACGGGTTGCAAGAGTATAGAAAATATATTCTTCGAGCAAAATCTGCACAATTATCAGACGGTAGAATACATATGCAGTAACTTTTGACTAGCAGATTATTATTGAAAGTAAGCAAATGAAAATTAACATATAATATTAGGTTGTCAAAAAAGTCTTGCGGTATTTTCGCTAGTTGGCGCTGAAAGCGCGTAGTTCTAGTTTTAGTCGTCGCATCGGGTCATGCTATACCTTTTTGAAAAGCTCATTTCACGCGCTAACACGTGTTTGATTGATTGTCGTTTCTTTTAAATCGTTCGTGAGTTATAGCATCGCAAACATGAAGCAAAATAAAGAGAAAATACGGCATATTTTACACTCCTACTATGATAAAGGCAGAAATGCATCTCAAGCCGCCAATAAAATTTGTGCAGTTTATGGACCCGATACAGTTTCCAATTCCACCGCACAACGATGGTTTCAACGTTTTCGTTCTGGTGGTCGAAGTTGCGCCCCGCTCCGAAGGCCTGTCGTCGAAAATTGCGATAAAATCGCTGAATTGGTCGAAAGAGATCGGCATAGTAGTCATCAAACCGTTATAAACCATTTGAAGAAGCTTGGAGTCACTAAGAAGCTCAATGTATGGGTGCCACACGAATTGATTCAATAAAAGTACCGGAAGACTTCATTATTAATTCTAGCCAAAGCATTCAAATAATAAACATTTTGAAAAAAAATAAGAAAATGCCGATTGTTACGTATAATAAATATTAAGGGTTTATAACGTAATGCCGACAATCTAAATGCCGAACTTTAGAATCCCGACTGTCAAAATACCGACGAATCAAAACACGAACAAATCAAAATACCCACAAACTAAAACACCTACAAATCAAGAAACGGTGGCGGCTTTCGGCTCTGGCCACGAACACGTTCAGGATCATAACCCTTAGCCAGTAAAATTCTCTTTCCGTGCTTCGATAGAAATATGGGCAGACAAGATAAAATATTTTTTCACATGTCGGCATTTTGGTTTGTCGCTATTTTGATTTGTCGGTACTTTGATTTAGTTGCATATATAAATTTTGACGGTATTTTGATGTGTCGGCATTTTCAATTTCGATATTTTAATTGTATCCCAAATATTAATTAAAAAAGAAAAATAGTGAATGCGAAAAATTTTTGGCAATCTGTTTTTAAAGTAATTAAAGATTAATTTTTAGAGTAATTAAAAAAAAAAATTATTTTATGAAAGGTGGCGTTGCATATAGGATCATAGCCATTAATCAGTAGAATTCTTTTTCTGTATTTCGGTAGAAAAGGGGGCGAGTTTTCTTTTGCTGTTCCCAAAGTAAACATACGGACACGATAAAATATTTCTGACACATCGGCAAAAAAATATTCGAATGTCGATATAAAACAACAACGATTTATATTTAAAAGGATTTATTAATATAAACATATATAATACAACGAGTGAAAAGTTACGTGCCTTTTGGTTTACTAGGTGAAATGTCCTTGCGTCTACAGGTATCGATGTAAAAAGCAAACCACAAGTATAACTATAACGAAAGACTTAGGCGAAGTTAAGCTTAATCGTTCCCACATGTATGTACATATGTATAAACATATTAAAGGATTAAGGGAAATTACTAACTAGAATAACGAGTAATGCTGTGGTGGATATGCAAAACTAGAGTGACCAGATAACAATTAATATTAATTATTGAATATTTACAATGTTTTCTCCCCGCAGTGAGTGGAATATATGTGTGCGTATAAATTTAGTTAACTTAAGAATGAATAATAACTTAAGATTAATGTTACTCATTATTGGTAGTTCCATCGTTAAAGGAGCTGCTCCGAACATCCTCCACCCGTTGAAAGATTTAACTTTCAAAAGAATCATTGACAAGTAAAACGCACAGTTTATTGATGGCTCGAACCATCATGCCGGTAGACTTACGAAGAACGGCTATTCTTGCTACCCCGCCTGTCCCGGTGAAAACTTCTGTAACACGAGCCAAGAACCATTTGAGAGGATTTTCGGCTTTGAACCATACGATGTCATTAATTTCAATGTTTAGGTCACCTTGCTCTTTGTCGTAGAATAGTGAGATATTCTTCACTCCATCGCTTCCAAAATATTTGTTGTATGTAAGTAACCTGCTGCCTAAACGATTGCAGTTTAGATGCGTGAGGTTCGGCTCAGGAATACCGATAAAAGGACCACCAATAAGAAAATGACCGGTCATCAGTGCATCAAGATCTTCTGGATATTATGAAAGTGGCTCAAAAGGTTTTGTATTAATTACTGCTGAGATTTGACACACTAAGGAATGTAATTCTTCACAACCGAGAAGTGAATAACGAAGCGATAGACGTGCTTTTTTGCCATTTTTAGTACTGACTCCCTCATACTACCAAAATATGGTGATAGAGGAGGTATTAAAAACAATCTATCGCTTTATTAAGGCAGTAAGTATAAATTAGGTTGCGATGATTTTAACTAAGGAATAGCTCGCGTAAATCTTTCATCTCGTTCTTGGCGCCAACAAAATTTGTAGCATTGTGTGACCAAATGCAACTTGGTATGCCACGAGTAGCTATAAAGCTCTTGAATGCATCAAGAAAAGAGCCTGTTGAAAGATTTTTCACCAGTTCCATCCACACAGCTTTTGTCACGAAGCAAATAAATACGCTGACAAAGCATTTTTAAAATGCTTTCTTACGCGTTTCGGGTTTAAGATGAAATGATTATTTCGATTTGATACATTTTCGTAGAACCCTCGCAATAGTTTTTCTTCCACCTAAAAGCCAAATTTGCATACGAATGGATACAAGTAGAGACTGAGGACCTGTGTGGTGATAATTTCGATGAAAGTGAGTGATTATTGACGACGTAAATGGATGACCCTTCGGTAGAATCATTGGATGACGCGTCTCAAAGTCTAATGTTGAGTTTTTTATGTGACTTTCAACTAGTATAATTCCAAAATTATCCAAAAATGGCGATAACGAAACGATTTTACTTGATGTGTGTACAAAGTTGTTCTTCTTCAAGGCGACTATTTCTGACCACAACTGCGCTTACGGGCATTTTTGGAACACATTTTGTAAAAAACTATTACTGGAGAGTATAGTTTCAACAGAGAGGTTCTCCGCATATACATGGCATGTATTGGCTTAATAATGCTCCCAAGATCAACCTTCAAAATCCTGAGACATTCTCCGAAGTCATTGATTTCATTGACACTTATGTTTCAACAGATGGTTCAGTAAGCTACTTGGAACATTACTTAGATTATCAAAAGCATAGTCACAGTCGGTCGTGTACTAGAACAATTTTTTTTTGTTTTGGTATACCACATCCACCAATGCCTTGCACACAAATATTGCTTCCTTTTCCAGACACAACCCAAGATTTGGAAAGGCATATGGAAAACTTTTCTAGAATTCAAAATGTTTTAAATTCAACACTGACTACAGAAGATATATCGAATTCAGATAATTTTGAATATTTCTTGAGCGATAATAGAATAAACATGTCTTTTGATGACTATTTGCTAGCTCTGAGATCAAGCTTATCAAAACCTAAAATTTTTCTGAAAAGAAAAATGCAAGATCGTTTTATAAATGTTTATAATCCTCTTATTTTGGAACTCCATAGGGCTAATATGGATATCCAATATATACTAGATGCATATGCTTGCTGTTCCTATATAATTAATTATATTAACAAATCGAACAGAGGAATTTCTAGGCTCTTAAATGAAGCTATAACAGAAGTAAATGCCGGAAATTATACAATAAAGCAAAAACTTCAACATATAGGTCATAAATTTATATCAGGCACGGAAATATCTGCACAAGAAGCTGTTTATTGCTGCATTGGGCTTCATCTTTCGGAAGCTAGTAATGGAGAAATATTTATAAATACCTCACGACCGGAGGAACGTGTTCGGATGGTAAAACCTAGGGCGGAACTTCTGAACCTTCCTTCAGATTCTACTGAAATATTTGTAGCTGGTATTTTAGACCGTTATGTGCAACAGCCCGATCAGTTAGAAACTGTTTGCCTAGCAGATTTTGCATCTATGTTTAAATTTGTGAAATCCAATAGAATAGTGAAGAAGAAGAGATGGAAGATAATAACGTACCAGATATTGGGGTACCCATTGCACTTAGAGACGGTAGCGGTTTTGTTACCAAACCAATTTTTATCCGGTACAGAAGCTTTAGTCCTAATGTGACCAAAGTTGAGTATTTTCGCGAAATGGTAATGCTTTTCTATCCATGGCGGAATGAACAGCAAGTTTTTATTGAAAATGATAATGAGCTAACTTGTATAACTCACCGAATTTTAATTGAGGGAAATCGAAAAAAATATGATGTTTTTAATCAAAGAGAACTGGAAAGTGTCTTAGAAAGTCTTTATAATGAGACAGACTTACAAGAAGCTGTGCAAAATGAACTACCTGTTGTGGAAAATGAGTTTCGGGTGTTAGCACTTCCAGAAATAAGTCCTAATATTATTTTTCTGGACTTGCATGGCGGACATACAACAGATAATGGTACTGAATCTGATTGCAATATTAGGCTTATTAAACTACCCCCTTTAATTTCGGTTGAGGAATTATTTTCTCTAGTTCAAGGTTTAAATATTAATAATATTCATACCACGTGCTTGTGCGGACGTAGAGTACCATGTAGTGACTTAGAGCCACTCGTTTAAATAAAACGGCTTAGGTATTATTCAATTGGTTTTATTTCAATGGTTAAAGTAATTCATTACAACAAACATAAAATGCAAAGATATTTAATTATTTTGCACACAAATCACGCATATTATGGCCTTTTGCGAGTGTTCATTGCAAACATTTTTGGTGCAAATTTGGCAACATTGCATTGAAACCCTGCATCTTTTGAAGGGGCATAAGTGACATCGACGGCGAACTGTTTTGGATGGAGGCTGTAAACACTTATTGGGGGATAATGATGCTGATATAGTGCCAGTGATAACTGCTTTATTAGCATTTGACAATCGGCTAATTCTCGGGACAAATCTTTTAAAAATAATTTGCGGCGAGTGCCTTTTTTTGAATCATTCCATTTTGGATATAAGGACAACCAAATTACTTTGGATGCTATACCAGCGGCGTCTATCAAATTATAAAAATGAGCTACAGGCCATCTGCGAGTTTTTCTTTTGCTTGTAAAATAATGGCACAATTGATCAAACGTATCCACGCCGCCTTTAGTGGCATTATAATACATACAAATTTATTTCCGATTTTTTTTGTCTCTGCGTCAATATCGGCAGAGTGGTGCATCGACGAGAGCAAGAGAACAGCTTTATTTTTTTTTTGGGACAAAGCTTACTGGAGTCATGTTCTTTCGAAAGCCAAAAAGATTTGTTTCTGCTTCTCGTTGCCGGGAAGGCAGAAAATTAGAAGGAATGCATGTTTTGTTCTTTCGAAGAGTTCCAACACATGTAAGACGCTTTGATAAAAGATCGAGCGATAAATCAAAACTGGTAAAGAAATTGTCAAAATTAGTGTTTCGATTTGTACCCTCATAGAATTCACAAAGCTGTTTGACAACATTCTGTGCCAAATTTGTCTGTCTATTAGCGCCTTCCTTACCCAAATAAGGTATTCCATGCAATCGATAACTCGTCTCACTGTTACATATCCACCAAATTTTTATTCTATACTTATCTGGCTTTGCAGGTATACATACAGGGTAGGCCATTTAAAGTTGACCCATTTGTTTCTAAAAAAAAAGAACAAAAGAAAACAATGTTTTTTGTTCATTTCAAAAATAATTTATTTTGGTCCAAGGGGATTTGTTTCAGCTAATATTTAAAAATTAGATCGCGTAAATGGGCACCTTTAGCTTTGACAGCTAAATGCACTCTTTTTTCGACATTTTCCATGACTTTGGCCAATGTTTCGGATGATATGGCGGCTGTTTCACGTCGAATGTTGGCTTTCAGTTGAGCTAAGGTCTTTGGCTTATTAGCGTATACCTTGGATTTCAAATAACCCCACAAATAAAAGTCTGGTGGCGTCAAATCTGGTGATCTCGGTGGCCAGTCAACATCACCATTTTTCGATATCAATCGCCCGGGGAAAAATGGTCGCAATAAATTGATTGTTGGTCGAGCTGTATGGCATGTAGCTCCGTCCTGTTGAAACCAGAAGTTATCCATGTCATTTTCGCGAATAATGGGTATCACAAAATCCGTTATCATGGCTCGATAACGCTCATGGCTCCATCA
Organism: Bactrocera correcta; assembly: GCA_027475135.1. Classification (NCBI taxonomy): domain Eukaryota; kingdom Metazoa; phylum Arthropoda; class Insecta; order Diptera; family Tephritidae; genus Bactrocera; species Bactrocera correcta. Next base: position 78,846,235 of record CM050322.1, on the reverse strand, counting down.
TCGTCTTCGAAAAAATACGGTCCGATGATCATATTCGCGCAAACACCGCACCAAACTGTTACTTTTTGGTCGTAAAGAGGCTGTTCTTCAATTAATTGAGGATTTTCGGTGGCATAAAATCGGCAATTTTGCTTGTTTACGCCTCCATTCAACGAGAAATGTGCCTCGTCTGACATGATGAGTTTTCGCCAAAAGTCAAGTTCGTTTTCAGCCATTTCGATGGCCCATTTGCCAAAATTAAGGCGTCGCGGATAATCAGCTGGGTTTAGTTTTTGTGCCATTTGAATTTTATATGGAAACATCTTCAAATCTTTATGAATTATGCGTCGGAGAGTGGTGCGAGAGATGTCTAATTCCTGAGAGCGGCGATAACTCGATGTCGATGGAGTCTCCTCAATACTGGCTCGTACAGCTTCGATATTTTCATCAGAACGTCTTGTGCGTTGTCTGGATGCATGACTGGCATTACTGAGATTACCGGTGTTCACAAATTTTGCGTATAAAGACTTAATTGTGTTCTTAACTGGAGCACTTTTCACTTTATTTTTTTTGCGAAACGCACGTTGGTTAACACAATTGAAAAGTTATTTTGAATATAAAGATGAACAATTTCAGCGCGTTCTTTTGGAGTGTACTGTTCCATGGTATAAATTGTCTTCGAATGACGCTTCTAACGCGGTATGACATTAGCCGATTTGTCAGCGCTGTTAAAAGTTACAGCGTTGCCAGATGGGTCAACTTTAAATGTATATTGTCGAAATGAAACACGTCCTCGAAAGGGAACGAACTGTTCATCGATTGTCAAATTAACACCAGGCATATAATATTTTCTAAAGTTTTTTATAAAGATGTCCTAAATATCTCGTATAGCAGCAAATTTATCCCCCGCTCTACGAGAATTTCTTGTTGCGTTTTCATCAAATCGTAAGTAGCGCGATAAGTCAGAGAGCCTGGTTTTTGACATGCAAGCTCGGAAAAGTAAACTTCCATTTAAAGGATACCAAAACTCTTTTTAGTCACTTATTCCATTTTTTTCGGATTCCTGCATCAATCAATAAGCCTATGTAGGCGCGCATCTCAATTTCATCAGTTTGCTTCCATTTTTGTTGCAGCTGTTCAGTAGCATTTATATTTGTGCAATCAACAATAATTTTCAGAACGTCATTGTCGAAAAATAAGGAAAATCTATCCGATGGATTTTGAATGTGTTTGCCTGGCGGCAACATTACTTTGTTTACGCTTCCTGTCACTATGTTGTGAGAAGGTGTCTTCCCGGTAATATTTGGAAGTTCACTCCACTCAGTCCCGTCTTTACCAACAAAAACATTTACAAGAGATTCCACTTCTTCAGTATCTGATACACACATTTCATCATACACTTCAGAAACAGTTTCACAGCAGTCCTCTTCGCTATCAGAAGACACTACATCTTCCAAGTCATCAACAACTACTGCACATTCTGCCATATTATCACTACTCTCATCATCACTATTTGATATAGCTGCGCGAATTTCCATTTCTGCCAATTCTCTCCTCTTTGTCATTTTTCTAAATATTTCAAAAATTTTATAGTTAAACTACGACTACAAACAATATAAGTTTGCAACATAAACCTTTAGTAATTGAAATTTTCAAGTATGTAACATATAACTGTACCAAATTTTCTTTAAATAAACATAAACTGCGCTAAATAATACAACCTGCTGCTACGAAAGACAAATGTAACTATTTTTTGTAAATATGTAAATATTTTTTCTCTGTTGTGAACGATTCAAGAGGAAATGAAATAAATATGTATGTAGTAAAAACATCAGCTTTGCAAATTATGAAGAACTCAAATTTTGCACATGTTGATCCGTTATCTTTATCAAAACAATGTTTTCACAGAGTGACTGTAAGTCACTACGTGGTACTTTGCGCAGCTATAAACATAAATTCATTTTAACAAATATCTAAAAAAAAAAAACAATTTTATTATGAATTATGGATTTTTTCAAAGGTGAATTATGATTGAACGAACACATAAAGTCTTGTCCAAAATTAAAAAATATTACAACAAGTACACCAGTTTAAATTTAAAAAGTGACTCAAAGTCACTACGTGATACGAATAGGGTTAAGCAAAGAACGTACTTGACTCATTTGATGCATCAGATTAAAACAAGTCGACCATTTTGTGAATTCATTGGGGGCGGAGCAGGTGTTGGAAAAAGTCGTTTGATATCTGCAATATATCAAGTTCTTAACCATCGCTTCAATTCCACACCTGGATCCATCCCAAGTTCCTTAAAAGTTCTCCTTTGTGCACTTACGGGAAAAGCAGCATTCGGGATAGGTGGCCTGACACTTCACTCAATATTTTCTCTTCCTGTAAATCAGCTGAATAGAAAGTTGAGGCCCCTAAGCAGTGACATAGTTAACTCTTTGTATTCCAAACTTGCTGATTTAAAACTAATCATAATTGATGCAATATCAATGGTGGGCCCTCGAATGTTTAGCTATGTTGATGCTAGGCTTAAACAAATTTTTAAAACAAATAGCCCATTCGGTGCCATACCGATTATAGTGTTTGGAGATTTGAAGCAATTCTCAACTGTTGGAGATAGGTGGATATCTTCTTCTAACCCTAATGATGCTTACAGCACCTTAGTTCTCTCCTTTGTGGGACTTGTTTAAATATTTTGAATTTACAGAAATAATAAGACAAAGGGACGATCAAGCTTTTGCTATTGCGTTAAACCGTATGGCATCTGGCACTATGACAAATGATGATATATCTTTAATTCAAACTCGGATAGTTAATTCTGAAGAAGTCCTCGATAATGCGATCCATTTATTTTGGTCAAACAAAGAGACAAATAATTTCAATGCTGGTATAGGTGATCAACAAGGGAATATTTTGGAAAGAGTTCAACTTTTCAAAACTTTTGAAACACAGGGACTTCCACTAAAAACCACTGCAGAATACATGATTACAGTGAATATAAACACATGTGATGGTTTAGTTAATGGGGCAACTGGAGAAATAATGCAAATTGATTATCCAGTAATTCTTTGGATTAAATTCTTGGAACCTTCTGTTGGTTTGATAGCACGATAAAAAAAGCCTCATCCTCTAGAAAGTTCTTGGACCCCAATTGAAAAAGTTATAAGATCTTTTCAATATAAAAGAAATGAGCAAATTATAATTGAAAGAAATCAGTTTCCAGTTGTCCCAGCTGAGGGAATAACTATTCACAAAAGTCAAGGTGCTACATATAATAAAGTTGTCTTTCATACTCGACCCAGAATGCCTAGAGCTTCGATATATATCGCTTGCAGTCGAGCTACTACGGCAGTAGGTCTCTTTATTGTCGGAAATTTTATTCCTCCTAATAAATTTTCTGAATCAGATCCAATATTTAGGGAAATGATGGAATTAAACACATCTAAAGTCCTGATTACAAGTTTTAATTTAATGATTTCTCGATCATCAGCACTTCAAATTTTATTTCATAATGTTCAGAGTCTCCACGCTCACATTAACGATATAAAAGGCGACTGTCTGCTGCTATCTTCAGATATTTTATGCTTCGTAGAAACCTGGAGCATTCCTGATGAACATTTTGAGATAAGAGGATTGACTCTTATAAACGAGCTGAGGATAGATAGCACTGAGACAAGCAACCGAAATAAACGGGGCCTTATAATTTATGCAAAGTATAGTGTTGCCAGCTCTATTGAACCGAAGATTATAAAGAAAATTTATTCAGGCCGCAAAGTTTTAGAAGCAGTTTTGTTTAAATGTTTCAACAACAATATTCTGGTTCTTTACAAAAACTCAGCTTTTTCCCTCAGGCTTTTTATAGCAGAACTTCAAGAAATTTTTACAACAGAGTTAGCCAATCAAAATGTCTTAATTGTTAGAGATTTTAACAATTGTTTAAAGTCTACAGGGTCTACAATAAAAAAATCTTCTTCAAGATAAAAACTTTAGTTCCCTGCCTATTGTAGAATATTCAATTACACCTGTGGGGACCCAAATTGATTGGGCATTTTCAAACATGGATCATTCTCATGTTGATGCTATCACTTAAGAGACAGTGCATAGCTATCATGATGGTATTTGTGTCTCTATTTCGGACTAAGGCTACGTACAGTAGTATCTTTTTCACACATAAGGGCATTAGAATAAGTTAAAAATATGACATTATGAATTAATAAATAAATATTTAAACTAAGAAATTTTAAATCATTTGTATAATTTGTTAATATATAAGAATTGGTATAAACATAAGGTAAAATTAAAATAATTTATTAAATCTTTCAAAATTGTAATATTATATAATAAAATATACATTATTATATACTAAGAGAAATCCAGTTTTTTGAAAAAATATATTAATTGTTAATATATAAGAATTTGTATAAATATAAAGTAGAAGTTAATATTTTAAGAATAAATGAAATGTACGTAGGATACATATCTTTAGAATTTAAAAATATAACATTTAATTATTAAAATATATAATACTTATTACTTCTAAGTAAAACCTGTATAATCTTATTCATGTAAGAAATAAAACGTGCTTTAACTTCGAAAAACGATTGTTTCTGGTTTTTTACATAGTCCTCAATACAGTTAAAATAAACGAAAATACAATTCAATACTCAAAGTACACAAATTAATCTAATCTAATTAATTTTACAGCAAAATAAAAAAAATATGTAAATGAAGGATAATGAAATCTCGATTATCACTTTATCATGCGAGAGTATAAAATGTTCGGTGACACCCGAACTTAGCCCTTCCTTTCTTGTTTATATATGCAGATACATAAAACTGTCTTGCATATGTACGTATAAAAGCCCACAACTTCAAAAGTATTCCTAATTGTAGCTAAAATGAATTTTTAGCACTGACATCACCACCATTACCTGGTCTATCACATGTACAGTGGTGTGAACAAAAAAAGGAACAACCGTAAGTTGTTGTGAAGTTTTAAAATGTGCTGTTTTCTTCTTAAATAAAATTGTTTTTAGATACAAATATAACTTATATAATTTTTTCCTAACAGTGATTAGAATTTCCCACCATGAAAAGGTAAGTAAAAACAAATAATAATACGAAATTCTTAAACCTGGAAATTATGTTTACTTCTTTTTGTTCCCACAACTGTACAATTCCAATATGAAGTAAACTTCCGCTCTTTAATTTGTATACAATGTCAGTATTGCTGCAACCATTCTGGCAGAGATAAAGAGATCTCCGACACCTCTCTCACTGGAAGTGAGAGAGCAATTGCTAAACGTCAAAACCTACTGAACTTTGACAGCTAATCGAGTTCAGTAGGTTTTGACGTTTAGCAATTAGAAAGGAGAGACGACCATATTAAAATCCGGCCAAATTATTATTCGAATGGAGACATTTTTCATTTTTTTGTCTCCATTTGTAACGACCATTATTTCGAAGAATACCGAAGGCGAAACAGCACGCAGATTTAAAGATGTGAGTATATGTTAATTTTTATTAAATAAATTTGCATTTATTTAGTACTTTTTTATTTTATTTTGGAGACAAAATGCCGAAAACAACCAGCAGTTGGGAGAAATGTGTTGCTGGCTCCAGCGAGGGAGGCAGAATATTCCGCTTTCCAACAATGGAACGGATCTCGAACGGTGAGTAAAGAACATTAAATACTGCAAAAAGTGTTTATGATTTTGTGAAAAATTTCGATGAAATAAGTGTTTCGATTGTGCGATTAAAACAGTAATTTTGAATAATGAAATTCCGTGTATTTTTAAGTGTGGTGTGCTGAACAAGTAGAGCGCAACAGACTGAAAGCGACATCTGTTAAAAATTAAAATACACACGTTCTTATGGACACAGTTATGTAGCCGTGCAGCTGTCTCAATAACTGTGTCCTTAAGAACGTGTGTATTTTAATATTTAACAAATGTCGCAGTCTGTCGCGCTTTACATGTTCAGAGCGTTACTGTATATTTATTGCCATTGCCGTTAATTAATTAAATAAATTATTTTAAAGTAACGATTTATAATATCATAAATATTCAGATAGTTATAAAAAAGTCGTACTTTAAATATTCATTAAATATACACTTTTTTCAATATTATTATTATTATTATACATATTTTATAATTAAATGTTTACCCTTTTGTCTTTTATTTTGTTTCTTTTAATAGGCATAAATGCTGGCTCAAACGTTTAGGTGTTTTTGAAGATCTGAGTGAAAAAACACCTAAACACATTTTTGCGTGCGAGCGACATTTTTCCAATGAAATGCGTAACGCAAAAAATTGCGTCCGAGACATAAATTTAATTACTGAGCCAATATTTAACGCCCCAAATTTTGAAAATACAATTGAAATGGGCGTTGAAGATTTCTTTCCCCAAATGGAATGATCTGCCTCAAATGCGAACGGTGCATCGAGGCAGCTGCTTCCACTTTTAGAAAGGGAAAACCGCGAAAATATTTTAGAGCCTCTGCCATTTCTTGAGGAGAAACTACTAAAGAGTAGTGAAAAGCCGCGCAGACAGGTAGGGGTCTGACCGCAGGTACAGAAAGGAAGAAGAAATTGAGGGAAGAGAATAGGTTAGATGAAAAAGAGCAGGAAAATAGAAGTTTAAAGGCCCAGTTAGTTGAAATGGCCGCAAAGTTAGAAAGATGTAGGGAACAGCTAAGGAATAGCTCATTTAGGGAACAGTCAGACCCTCTTTCTTTAGTTTGTAGTAAAGTTCCTCCTCAGTTAGGTGCTTGCATTAGGAGTAGTTTTATAAATAGTAATCGCCGTACCCATGGTAGATTAGCAACTACTGCAATGACTATAATGGTGCAAGGTATAGGTGGAGACCTTGGTCTTATTTTTAGACCTTGGAGACCTTGGTCTATTTTTTCGTAAAAGGTTCCTGCAAAGGCGATGTCCTCAAGAAATACATTCCTGAAGCCATTAGCCAACTTGCCGTTTTGTTTGCGACCAGGGCACCAATTTTCAGAATTTCACTAATTTGTTAGGTGTTTCAGCGTCACAGCCTTTTTTTTTAATGTTAATGGCAAAGAAGTGTATGTTTTTTACGATAGCCCCCATTTAATAAAACGTAGTCGTAACTGTTTACAAAATTTAAAAAATACGGTGAAATAAAGAACTATATTTACATCGAAAATCCGTGTACAAAATGTTGAATACTATAAAATTTCAGATATGCATGCAAATTGTATGTTCATATGACATTTTATTGAGCATTAAAACTTAAAATACATAATTTATAAAGGTGAAAAATTGGTAGATGAAGCAAAAAAACAAAAGAAATCTGTTAACCCAGAACTAAGAACAGAAAACTTAAAATAGAACTAAGGAAAAAATGTTTACATAGCTACATAATTATTCGTCGCTACTTAATAACAAGCGTAATTGTTTGCGACGAACTGGACTAAAGTCGGTATCATCGCTGGATGTATCCATTTCAGCAATGTGAATATCACGCGAACAAAATGAGTAGGTGATAGTACACGATACAGTACTAGATACTGACGACGCAGAACTCCCAGAAAACGCAAAATTTTCGGCGATAGCCAAGTGTGATAACTGCCGCGATCAGTATGAGTTAACAAAGGGAATGATAACTGAACAAATAAGTTTATTAAGCCCAAGTAAAGCCACTACTCCCCATCCCAAAGTAGTTACAATACCAAAAGAAGACCTAGATATAGGCATATATCTAAAAGTACCAGCTTGTGATACTGAAGTTTTTAATGGATGTTATGATCAATGGCCGTCCTTCTGGGACATATTCACCACCGTTTATATAAACCATCCTAAACTCTCACAAGCACAAAAGTTATACCATTTAAGGTACAAAACAAAAAGGGAAGCAGGCAGTATCGTCAAGCGACTCGCTTCAAATGCCGAAAATTTTAAGCTGGCTTGGGAAGCTCTGGTGGAAAGATACGAAAATGGAAGGATTATGATAGAAAACCCAATAAAAACTTCATTACATTTACCAAAAATTCAAAAAGTCACACATCCGTGTCAAACCAAACTAATTAATAGCAACCATTATTTGAAATTTGTAAAGAAGGTCATAACATAAGATCTTGCGAGAAATTTAAAAAGCTATCCGTTTCTGACAGGAAAAATCTTGTCAGACAACATAAACTTTGCACCAACTGTCTGTCGAATGCTCATATGACAAAAGACTGTGAAAGCAAATTTAATTGTGTGTACTGTCAACGAAGACATCACTCACTGCTTCGTATTACCAACTTTCAAAATATGAAGCAAAATCAATTTCAAAAAACCACGGGGTAAGTCGCCACAACTGCATCAAGTAGTCTCGAAACCTCAAATCCCGAAAAAAGGGAGGAACAACCATGTTGCTCTTAAGCAGCAAAAATTCAAGCGCTTCATTCAGAAAATGAAAGCAAAACCTTTTACCCACTGTGGTCACCACAATAGAACATAAGGGTGATTTAACCAAACCAAGAGCTTTAATAGATCAAGGCTCTCAAAGATCATTTATATCAAGAGGCTCAAAATCGGCTCAAATTGCCAATAAAACATTCAAATTTCTAAATTTCAGGAAGGGACGGAAGAATTATCCAAAATTCGAACAAAATATGCCCAATTACCATAGTATCTCCAAATGCGGATATTAGAAGAGATGAACAAGCCATAGTTTTACCGCAACTTACAAATTTGCTTCCAAGCCATGAAGTAAATAAAATACACTGGGAAAAATGATCACATCTCAAATTAGCAGATCCTTATTGTCATACCCCATCACAAATCGACTCATTATTAGGCAGTGACGTAATACCTCGAATAATTCCTGAAGGTAAAGAGAAAGTCTCCAATAAATCGCTATCCCAAAATACAATCTTTGGGTGGATTATAAGTGGCCAAGTCCCTGAAAAAACCAATCCTTTCATCACACAAGTGGAAAATATCTCAAACGAGTTTTTGAATAATCAACTTAAAAAATTGTGGGAAATAGAAGAATTACCCCAAATTACCAAGCTTTCGGAAGAAGACCAGGCATGCGAAGCCTATTACAAGTCAACAACAACAAGAAACGAACATGGTCGCTATGTTGTGCGACTGCCTTTCAAATCAACTTTTCCTGAAACCATAGCTCTAGGCCACTCTAGAATATCAGCAGTCCAGCAATTTCTAAGCCTGCAAAAAAGCCTGATAAAGAAAAGTGAGCTTAAATCGGCATACGATACAGTGATGGACGAATATCTTGACCTCAATCGTATGGTAGAAGCTGTACCATATGAAAAGGTGTCAAAAAGTAGATATTTATCTTTTTATCTGCCACTTATAAGACCTGATAAAATTACAACGAAAGTACGAGTAATTTTCAATGACTCAAAGTGTACGAGCTCAGGCCAACATTACAACCTGATCTCATGTTGCTATTTCTAATTTGGCGCATGTTTAGATACGTTTTCAATGGAAATGTACAAAAAATGTACAGACAAATTCTAGCACATGAAAATGACCAAGATTTTCAGCGTATAGTCTTCCGCAAATCAAGTAATTGTCTAATCAGCGACTACAAACTCAAAACCGTCACCTTTGGCATCAATTCCGCACCCTATTTGGCCATTAGAACATTACATGAAGTGGCAAAAATAAATGCAACAGGTTTCACCCTAAAGAAAATTACCTCAAATGACCCTAAAATAATAAAAGACATTAAAAAGAAAGACTTATTATGTACAGATATCCTTAAATTATAAAAAGCTAGTACAACAAAAATTTTAGGGATTCAATGGAATGTGATAACAGATCAATATACAACTGAGTCAATATCTGCGCCATTACAAAATGCAAAATACTTTCCTCGGTAGCAAAACTTTTCGACCCATTCTTTTCGCCAATAATGATTCAAGCTAAAATCCTCAATCAAGAATTGTGTCAAGATGGCACTGAATGGGATGAACAGGTAAAACCTTTACGTTTAACGAAATGGGTTCAATTTGCTAACAACTTACATCTTCTTCTTAATTGGCGTAGACACCGCTTACGCGATTATAGCCGAGTTAACAACAGCGCACCAGTCGTTTCTTCTGTTCGTTATGTGGCGCCAATTGTATATTCAAAGCGAAGCCAGGTCCTTCTCCACTTGGTCCTTCCAACGGAGTGGAGGTCTTCCTCTTTCTCTGCTTCCACCGGAGGGTACTGAGTCGAATACTTTCAGAGCTAAAGTGTTCTCGTCCATCCGGACAACATGACCTAGCCAGCGGAGCCGCTGTCTTTTAATTCGCTAAACTATGTCAATGTCGTCGTATATCTCGTACAGCTCATCGTTCCATCGAATGCGATATTCGCCGTGGCCAACGCGCAAAGGACCAAAAATCTTTCGCAGAATTTTTCTCTCAAAAACTCTCAACGTCGACTCATCCGTTGTTGACATCGTCCAAGCCTCTGCACCATATAGCAGGACGGGAATTCTGAGTGAATTATAGAGTTTGGTTTTTGTCTGTCGAGAGAGGATTTTGCTTCTCATTTGCCTACTCAGGCCGAAGTAGCGCCTGTTGGCAAGAGTTATCCTGCGTTGGATTTCCAGGCGAAGTCGAATTTATCTACAACCTGACGTGAGTGCCAAGTCGCGAGTGCGACAACTGTTTGTTTGATGACAAGAGATATTTCGTCTTGCCCTCGTTCACTGCTAGACCCATTCGTTTTGCTTCCTTGTGCAGTCTGGAGAAAGCAGAACTAACGGAGCGATTGTTGAGGCCGATGATATCAATATGATCGGCATACGCCAGCAGCTGTACACTCTTATAGAAGATTGTAACTTCCCTATTTAGTTCTGTAACTCAAACTAGAACGGAGTTTTTGGTGTTGATCAACGTCAGCTTACACAGCCAAATTAGTTTTGCCGGGATACGAAAGTCAGACATCGCGGCATAAAGCTCCTTTTCGTGCCGTCGAAAGCAGCTTTGAAGTCGATTGGGGAATCTGGTTCGCCTTTTCCTGGTGTTGTGCTATCACTGCCATTCAGCAGGCTGGAGAAGTGTTCCCTCCATAATTCAAGCATACTCTGGGCATCTGTGACTAGATCACCTTTGCGGGTTCTTCAAGAGTATGCTCCGGTCTTAAAACCTTCTGTAAGCCGCCGCATCTTTTCGTAGAATTTTTGAGCATTATTCCTGTCGGCCAGCTTATCAAGCTATTCGTACTCACGCATTTCGGCCTCTTTCTTTTTCTGTCTACAAATGCGTCTCGCTTCCTTCTTCAACTCTCGGTATCTATCCCATCCCGCACGTGTTGTGGACGATCGTAACGTTGCGAGGTAGGCAGCCTGTTTTCTCTCCACTGCGACACGGCACTCCTCGTCGTACCATCTGTATTTTGCACTGTCCGAAAACTAATAGTTTCGGTTGCAGCTGTACGTAAGGAGTTTGAAATGCCGTCCAACAGTTCCTCTATACCGAGTTGTTGACGAGTGCTCTCAGAGAGCAGGAGTGCAAGCCGAGTAGAAAATCGTTCTACTGTCTGTTTAATTGTAGCTTCTCGACGTCGAACCTTCCATGTGTTTGTTGGCGTGCGTTTTTTGCTACACATAGGCAGGTGCGAATCTCGGAGCGTACGCACATCTAAAACGCTGGAAACGTGTCTTCCGTCTATTACAACATGATCGATCTGGTTGGTAGTTTTTCGATCCGGAGACAGCCAGGTAGCTTGATGAATCTTCTTACGCTGGAATCTAGTACTGCAGATAACAAAATTTCGGGCCCCGGCGAAGTCGATCAGCCTCAACCCATTTGGGGATGTTTCCTAGTGAAGGTTGACTTTACCGACCGTAGTGCCAAAGATACCTTCTTTGCCCACCCTGGCATTAAGGTCGCTTTTGACATCGTGGCGGGGCAGCTCTCATAAGTGCGCTCCAAGCACTCATAAAAGTCGTACTTGGTCACATCGTCCTTCTCTGCCGTCGGGGCGTGAATATCTGGCTTTGATGCGGATTGTGGCTAGACGTTCATTCCCCGGAGTACTCGGCGACGGAGTCTCCTCCCACCACGAATCCCACACCAAACTTGCGTTCCTTTATATGGCCACTGTAGTAAATGTCACAAGGACCCACTTGTCCTGGCCGCCAGTCCAGAGTTGTTTGGAAATTCAACTGGTAGTAACTTCGGTTACAAGGTCATACCAAAGACTTTAACCTGGTATCACGGGGAGCGGTAGCCCTTAGAGGTAACTCCAATCTGCTTATTAGGTTTGGCCCTTTGTGGAGATTCGTGGTGGCTGTGGTTAAAGCCCAAATCGCGGGAAGAACTGACTTTGTCAGTTCAAATGTGGAGTTGCATTGCAACCTGGCGCCGTGCATATAGTACGGTTGAGGTTTTAGATGGGTCTCGAACCCTACCAAGGTGGTTCGTGTGTCCATGCCACACTGCCGATTGGTACTGAAAATATTTACCCAGTTTTCAGGGCGCTGATCGAAACATTGTATTGATCCGTTGTGCTTCTGAGCACCATAGAATTAAACTGTTTAACAGTAGGATCCCAGGTAAAACACTTTACATTTTTGTCCTGTCCTTGTCCCGTCCATCGCATTTCTTGGACGGCGGTGATGTCAGCCTTTATGTGCACGAAGACATCAACCAGCTGGACAGCGCCACCTTCCCAATTAAGGGACCGGACATTCCAGTTGCATGCCCTCAATTCGTAGTCCTTATTTCGTTTGCCATGGTCGTCATCAAAAGGGTGGTCTCTCATCCGAGGCTTGTTGTTCCTTTTTATTGGGGGTGTTTTTTTACGTGGCCGGTCCCAAATCGAGCGGACGGCGCACAACACTATATAAGGGGATGTTTCGCCTTCTCACTTTAGCTCGTATTCAAACGGATGTTCTACCGTTCTAGGCTACCCAGATTATATTTGAAGACCGAAGTCGTGAGCTGCTTGAGTCATATGTAAAAGAATCGTTTCTGGCCGCTCCCAAGTGAATGGCGATCAGAGAACTTTCCTCACTTGCGTGAACTTCTACAAATGACTCCATTCTCCAACAACTTACATACTATATCTGAAAGTTGAATCCCTCGATTGGTAAATTCCACCCCTCACATTTACGCAGGATGACACAGTTTCTGTGATGACTCTGAAAAGGCTTATTGCGCAACAGTTTACGTACGCACTCATCACGATAACAAAATATCTACACACACCTTTGAAGACACTCAGTCTGCCACGGCTTGAACTGAATGGTGCTCTTCTGTTATCAAAATTAACTTCAATAATCCAAACCCATCTCAAATTAAACCATCATGAAATGTATCTTTGGTCAGACTCAGAGATAGTTTTAGCATTGTTAGGAAAATCACCCTATACCTGAAAGACTTATGTATCTAACAGAATATCTCAAATTTTAGACTTAGTTGGTTCAGCAAAATGGCAACATGTTGCAAGTGCAGATAACCCAGCGGATCTTGGGAAAAGAGGTTGCAGGCCACTGCACTTCACCAGCACTACACTCTGGTGGAGCGGTCCCACATGGCTAACAGAATCACCAGAATTCTGGCCAAGATCTCCTGCTCGGAATATCACATCTCCGGAAAGTCGGAAAATAGAAAATTTTCATATCGCTCCAGAAGAGGATGATATTCTCCATCGATTTTCTTAATTTCCTAGAGCACTAAGAGTAGTCGCTTATATGCACAAATTCATTCAAAGACTTAAACAAAAAATGATTCCGACTTGCAAAATGCCAAGGTCAGTCTAATATTATAAACACAAACTCGCTACTTCAGCAAAGAGAAATTAATGTTGCTCGAAAAGGGAAGCTTCTCGCCTTAAATCCATTCTTGGACTCTAAGGCATTAATAAGGGCAAATGGAAGAGTAGCGAACTCCAGCCTTAGTTATAACGAACGATATCCCATCATTATTCCAGAGAAATACCGTTTTACTCACCTATTTACCACGACTAAGGCCACAAATCAAAATGACAATTTTCATGTGTAAACCATGTACCATGTATAAACACAAAATACGTGCGCAGATCACGGCAGCTTAACCATCTGAGCGCTGCAACTATGCCCTACCTGGAGCTTAGTTCAGATCTGACTACCGCAATGGGAAAAACTTTGCCGAAGCCCAAAGAGCAACAGAGAAGGAGTTTATAAACTTCATGAAAGAAGTCTCCCCTGAAATATTTAACAAATTTGCACCCCAAGGGATCGATTGGCAGTTTAAACCTCCATGTCCTCCACACATGGACGAACTTTGGGAATCAGTACTCACACGTATCGAAGCCGTGTAAAATTCAAGACCCATATCACCCCTCTCGCAAGATCCCTTCGATTTCACTGTTCCCACACCGGTTCATTTTCGCAGAGGAGCTCCTCTTCTCGCCATACCTGAGACAGAAGGAGACTCACTCACTTTAATGAATCGATGAGAAAGAATCAAAAGGAAGACTATCTCAAAGATCGATGAAAAGGTTGATCGAGGATCAGATGGTCACATAAGAGTAGTCGATGTTCGATCACAAACCAGCATATTAACTCGACCAGTCACCAAACTGTGTTTTCTTCCAAACACCGAAGAACAATTTCAACCAAAACCGCAAAATAACTCACAAAATTAATAGAAAAATAATAAGTCAATTCCGCTAATTCAAAATTAACCCGCTTTATAATCTGTAGATAAAAATAAAATCACACAGGCGCGTTAAAGATCAACCTATTATACATACATATACATATGCATCTACAACAACTACATTCTAACATTATAAATAAAATCAATTTAATGCAATCTTATGTTCCCATAGAAATGGACGTGCATAGAGGAGACCCAAATCACCTCCAACACCGTAAGGTCCGAAATCGCTACAGCCAAAGCATCGGCTGCACCGGTAGCCGCTCCAAGGACCAGGGTTTTGCGACCATCGCCATCCGCCGCAGCAATCAGGGAAATACGAGAACAGCAGCTATTGGAGCCAAGGGGACCTCCATGTTGCAGTCTGTGCCATCGCCTACACGCCCTGAAAAGATGCACCATTTTTAAGAGCATGAAGCTCGCTCAACGACAATAAGTTGCAACAGCCCACGGGCATTGCATGACCTGCTTGGCAGATGACCACGCCACCATAGAGTGCTGGGCCGACGGCGCTTGACAATATTGCCTAAGGCCGTATCACACTCTATTTCATCGATTTCTTCGCCGAACCAATCCGTCGACAAATTGCACCAGACCACGCAGTGATCCTATCTGGCGACGACGAAGCAGCCAACCAACCACAATACGTACACGGACATCTCCGCCACGCCACGCTCTTTGCCAGCAACAACACTCTCAAGAGGGTTGTGCGCTGTCCTCAGTAAACTGCAACAGCTGCAGAGGCTCCTAGCCGATTAATTCGCCTAGGGTGCCGGGATGTTCACATGTGTTATGAGCGTTCTGCAACATCCCACGTCATATCACATCACGTCACGTCCCATCACATCACATCACGTCACAACACCTCATCACACAGCAGTTCACTACACACACCCCTACACATACACACGCATCAAACACAGTATTAATACAACATTAAAACACAACAATCACACGATCATCAACGAGACGACTCGTAATAATCTAATATTCACCACCCAAACTATCAAAAGGGATAGATCCGACCGGGATGGCCCTCTTACCGTTTTTATCCGTGAAGCAAGACGTTCGACGACAAACTTTCATGTTTTTTATTCGCAACAATCACCGCAATTTCTTTTTTTATAACCGCCAAGTGACGGAGTGAGAAAACCCCGGATTTCGCCGCAGTGTCTCGCAGTGTGTGGAAAATCATATTAAAACAAATAAAATTGGTTTGTTATAATTAAATACAATTATATACAGTAGTTCCAATAAACCTAATAAATATTTTATAAAGAGTGTGTGTGTGGAAATCAGTGCGTTTCACTTTCAATCACATAAGTATACTACATCAAGTAAGTATACTAGTGGCACACGTTATCACTCAGTGATGCCAATACAATGAACTACCCACTCGGTTCATTGGCCATCAGAAGAGATTTTTACGTTGACTATTTATTAACAGAGTCTGAAAATTTTGAGTTCCTAGATCTTTTGAGAAGTGGGGTATTTCAAATATTAAACTTGGCCGGATTCGCCTTAAGGAAATCGTTTTGGAAATTGAATCACCCTAATTTTTTCGACAGTGATTGCAATGAAAAGTCATTAAGTTTCAATGACAAAAATTCTACTAGAACGTTACGAATCCATTGATTGTCGAAAGAGGATTTGCTTCGCTTTGTTTTAGATAACAATTTTAATGTTCGGCGAGTCACTAAAAGAAATATATTGTCAGTTTCTGCTTGCCTTTTTGATTCTCTTGGAGTTCTAGCCCCACTAATTACCACAGGAAAAATATTGCGAGAGCTTTGGATTCCTCGTTACGTAAACGTTGAGTCGAGTGCCATCTGCCGAATACTATACATTGCTTCGCCGACGCCTCAGTAAGAGCGTACGGATGCTGCATATATATGCGAAGCCAATCTGCTAGTGAAATTAAATGTATGCTGCTTACTGTAAAGCCTAGAGTAGCTCCGCTGAAGACCAAGTCTCTCCTGCGTCTCGAGCTCTCGGCAGCAAATCTTCTTTCCAAATTATAGTCAACAGTAGGGCCTATATTGAGTCGACATTTCGAATATATTACATTTTGGACAGACTCTGAAATCGTTTTACATTGGATCAAAATACATCCATCCTCACTTCAAGCCTTCGTCGCAAACACAGTGTCCGAAATCCAAGAGTTGACTGACAAGTTCATTGGCGGCAATAAAAAAAATCCTGCGGATCAAGTGTCTCGGGGTTGTAACATGGATGAATTAAATAATTCGATGGTTTGGCGGTCCACAGTTCCTCATAGAAGATTATAACCACTTCTAGCTCTCAACAGAAAACGAAGCATTTGAGAGAAAAAAAATACATTTACACTAATTTCGACTACTGAGAAAAATTCTATATTGGACCTGATTGTAAAATTGTTTCGTGTGGTCGCATACATGTTACGGTGGATCCTCCATGAGACAGGATCTGACTTCATAAGAGTTAAACTTGAGTTTCCTAAAAATTGCACAGGTCGTCCAATATTCAGAATTTTCGGATGTTATTCAAAAATTGTATAAAGGTACCTCCCTACCAGCAAAAAAACTTGCAAAAACTTAACCCGATGCCAAATTTCCGCTTTTACTAAATAAAAGTTCGCACTTAGTTATAACATATTTACGGTTCCTCCGCATTCCAAATCACCACGCTGAGGCTTAAGCGTTGGTTGCGTTTCTTCGAGAACCCATATGGCTAAATAATGCCCGAGCAGCTTGCAGTAGAACCGTAAGAAACTGTATACATTGTTTTCATTAAAAACCGTAGTTGCAAACACAAAAATTGGGAAACTTGCCAGTTGAAAGACTTCGAGCGCTTTCGACCCTTTCCTATATGTGGCGTAGATTTTTGTGGTCCAATTTATACTACATTAAAAATACGACCACCCCTAAAAACCTATATGGCAATTTTCGCTTGTTTCATGTCAAAAGCAGTAGACCTAAAATTAGTTTTTGACTTATCGACTAATTCCTTTATTTTCGGCAGTGAAGGCCGTCAAACACCCCGCCGTGTGAGCAATGGGCAACGTGCTGCTCACCGCCGAAGAACTGGGAAACTGCTGGCCGAAGTGGAGGTCATCCGCGGCCCATCGCATCGTTGAGCCAGGATCCTAACGACGGCGAAGCATTGACTGTAGCAACCCTACTCATAGGGTGCTCCCTCCGAGCTTTATCACCGGCACATGTGTCAACGAATTCGCTGCTACGAGATGTGGCAACTAGTTTGCTGTCTCAAGCAACAGTTTTGGCAACAGTGGTCCAAAACGTACATTATGAATCTTCAGGAGCGAAACAAACACTTGCACCCGAAACGCAACCTTCAGCCCGGCAAGCTCGTCCCCGTCCACGAAGACAACACGCCACTACAGCAGTGGGCACTGGGACGAATCGCCGCAACCGTAGAAGGACGAGACGGAAAGGTACGAGAGAGACGTGGCAACCAAGGCAGGATCATGATCCTGTCAAGGTGGCCGCTGTTGCGTCATGCGACTTTATAAATCTAAAAATAATGTTTAAGAAATAAATTGCAAAATTAATTGGATAATATTTGAATATATTACAAAATGTTTTATATCATGTAAAATACTTACAATTTTTATAGTATGTTAACAAAACCATCATCTAATACCAATGTATTAGAATACTCTATTACCATGAATTATGAGATTGCTGAATTGAATTATAACTACATATACTTACCCATTTTTTGTGTACATACTTACCACTAGTCAAAGCTGTTAGGTTAAGGTTTAGGCTAACTCATGAAACTAATGTAATAAAGAATTCTATTGTATAATATAAAGACTATACCCGCGAAGGGACTTTTTTTAATAGGCATTCTTAAATACGACCAAAGCACAGACAATTAGCTTTTTAGTAAAGTTAATTTCAATCTTAAAATCGCTTAAGAATTTTCAGTATTCGTTGAAGATTTTCTCAAGTTGGGTTGTCATCGTTGCAACCGGTTCCGCACTAGTCCACTTAGTATAATCATCCGAAAATGCCTAATAGAATGTCTATTGGAGCGGAAACGTTACAGTTGGGGTCTGCTAACTTAAGGTGAAACCCCCCGCTTGTGGGGAAATAAGAGTAATGGGGCAGATTTTTTTGAGTTTTGTTAGCAGTTATAGCCTACTTTGTGCTCTAGGCGCTATAAATGATGAAACAGTTCTCCTTTGTGCTCGATGGAGACCACTGTAGGTAATAATACTCTGCTTTGGTTTTCGCTGTGTAGCGTCTGAGTTTTTAATGCTTTTGAGCAGCATGCTGCTTCTTGGCAATTTTCGGCAATTGCAATTAATCCCGCAGCTCTGTTGCATTGGGTTATGCCGTTTCTGGCAATAAACGCAAGTAAATTTGTTTTCGCAATTATTGAGCATATGCGCATGTGACAAACAGTTGGCACAAAGTCTTTCGTTTTTGCGAAATTGTTTCTTTCGTTTATATTTAAAGGTTTAAACTTCTCGCAAGATTTGAGTTTATGCCCTCCTGTGCATTCGTCGCTAGACGTATGTTTGTTTTGTTCGGATGTGAACGATTGTGTTTAAAAAAAACTACGATTTAAGTTGTTGTTAGCTTAGAGTCTAATGAAGCTTCGATTTAGCTCGTGCTGAACGTTTTTAGTTCTGACAATTTTTTTTCTACCCTTCCCACAATTTCATATTGGGTAGTTAAGAAATTTTGGTATTTTCTTCGTGATGAGAGCGATTGCTCCCACAAAAGCAACGATTTTTCTGGTAATGCCGCGGAGCATATGTTTACCACTATGAGGTCCAATTTTTCTGTGGGAATATTCCATGTCGATAGAACCGACAAGCAATTTGAAAGAGTGGATTGACGTGTTATGAGTTATTCACTTGTTTTTTCTGAATTTGTGGTCAATTCATATTCTTTCGTTTTCGTAACGTGCTTTTTGAGCTTCCCAAGCAAAATTTTCGTCATTAAGAGGGATAAAATTTTTGCGCTTGTGATAATTTTGGATGGTTTATGTACACGGCTGTAAACATGTCCCGGAAGGCCCGCCATTCTTCACAACCACCATGAAAAATGTCAGTGTCACATGTGAGCACCTTGAGGTGGGTGCCTGAACTAGCCTGAATTTGTGGCAGCTCTACTCTCGCTTGCGGTGTATTGAATTAGACTGTCGGCCTCAGCTTTATAGACTCCTTATTTTGAGCGTGTAGCTTCTGCAGGTGTGCATGTGCTATTTTCTTCAGAAATCATTTTTTGTACTTTTAGACACTGTATTATGTATGTTATGTATAATATCAAAAAAGTGAAAATATGAGGAAAAATTCTCTCATTGTACTCTGATAACAATTTATACTTGAGAATTCTTAAGATAAATACTATTATATTTTTGTTACATTCGCAATGTATGAAATATACGAACGCGTATTTCGTTTTCCTTATTATCGGTTCTTCTTTAGTTGAACTATTAACTTTGTGTTTGTTTTCTTTATATTTTATTGTTTCTTGTTTCGTACTCGTTTGTATATACTTGAGTATATGAGCGATTGTGAAGAAAGTTAATAATCTTTGCATATGTGTGAGTGCACGATATGTGCGTGTTTATCCCTGCCAGCCGCTTTTTTCAAATATTTAAATTTTTTCTCTATGCACTAACACCAACGCACATGTTCGGGTTAATTTTTTGTTTACCTAGGTGCGATTAAAAGAAGTTTCTTTAATTTCTTGATATATTTGAATGAGTGCGAATGATAAAACATAATTGTCAATAGTGCCAAAAGAAAATCCCAATAAGGATATTAAAAAACGATTGAAAGACGCATGTCATTCGTGCTCGTGCAACAAGATGGTAAGTGAATGGATTATATGCGATTTTTTTTAAATAAAATACATAAATGATAATAATCTTCTTCTTTACTGGCGTAGACACCGCTTACGCGATTATAGCCGAGTCAACAACAGCGCGCCAGTCGTTTCTTCTCTTCGCTACGTGGCGCCAATTGGATATTCCAAGCGAGGCCAGGTCCTTCTCCACTTGGTCCTTCCAACGGAGTGGAGGTCTTCCTCTTCCTCTGCTTCCCGCGGCGGGTACAGCGTCGAATACTTTCAGAGCTGGAGTGTTTTCATCCATCCGGACAACATGACCTAGCCAGCGTAGCCGCTGTCTTTTAATTCGCTGAACTATGTCAATGTCGTCGTATATCTCGTACAGCTCATCGTTCCATCGAATGCGATATTCGCCGTGGCCAACGCGCAAAGGACCAAAAATCTTTCGCAGAATTTTTCTCTCAAAAACTCTCAACGTCGACTCATCCGTTGTTGACATCGTCCAAGCCTCTGCACCATATAGCAGGACGGGAATTATGAGTGACTTATAGAGTTTGGTTTTTGTTTGTCGAGAGAGGACTTTGCTTCTCAATTGCCTACTTAGTCCGAAGTAGCACCTGTTGGCAAGAGTAATCCTGCGTTGGATTTCTAGGCTGACATTGTTGGTGTTGTTTACGCTGGTTCCAAGATAGATGAAATTATCTACAACTTCGAAGTTATGACTGTCAACAGTGACGTGAGTGCTAAGTCGCGAGTGCGACGACTGTTTGTTTGATGACAGGAGATATTTCGTCTTGCCCTCGTTCACTGCCAGACCCATTTCTTTTGCTTCCTTGTCCAGTCTGGAGAAAGCAGAACTAACGGCGCGGGTGTTGAGGCCGATGATATCAATATCATCGGCATACGCCAGCAGTTGTACACTCTTATAGAAGATGGTACCTTCTCTGTTGAGTTCTGCAGCTCGAACTATTTTCTCTATAAGCAGGTTGAAAAAGTCGCACGATAGGGAATCGCCTTGTCTGAAACCTCGTTTGGTATCGAACAGCTCGGAGAGGTCCTTCCCGGTTCTGACGGAGCTTTTCGTGTTGCTCAACGTCAGTTTACACAGCCGTATTAGTTTTGCGGGGATACCAAATTCAGACATCGCGGCATAAAGGCAGCTCCTTTTCGTGCTGTCGAAAGCAGCTTTGAAATCGACGAAGAGGTGGTGTGTGTCGATTCTCCTTTCACGGGTCTTTTCCAAGATTTGGCGCATCGTGAATATCTGGTCGGTTGTTGATTTACCAGGTCTAAAGCCACATTGATAAGGTCCAATCATTTTGTTGACGGTGGGCTTTAATCTTTCACACAATACGCTCGATAGAACTTTATATGCGATGTTGAGGAGGCTTACCCCACGGTAGTTGGCGCAGATTGTGGGGTCTGCTTTTTTATGGATTGGGCATAGCACACTTAAATTCCTATCGTTGGGCATACTTTCGTCCGACCATATTTTGCAAAGAAGCTGATGCATGCGCCTTATCAGCTCTTCGCCGCCGTGTTTGAGGAACTCGGCCGGCAATCCATCGGCCCTTGCCGCTTTGTTGTTTTTCAGGCGGGCAATTGCTATTCGAACTTCTTCATGGTCGGGCAATGGAACGTCTGCTCCATCGTCATCGATTGGGGTATCGGGTTCGCCTTCTCCTGGTGTTGTGCATTCACTGCCATTCAGCAGGCTGGAGAAGTGTTCCCTCCATAATTTAAGTATGCTCTGGGCATCGGTGGCTAGATCACCTTGGGGGGTTCTACAAGAGTATGCTCCGGTCTTGAAACCTTCTGTAAGCCGCCGCATCTTTTCGTAGAATTTTCGAGCATTACCTCTGTCGGCCAGCTTATCAAGCTCTTCGTACTCACGCATTTCGGCCTCTTTCTTTTTCTGTCTACAAATGCGTCTCGCTTCCCTCTTCAACTCTCGGTATCTATCCCATCCCGCACGTGTTGTGGTCGATCGTAACGTTGCGAGGTAGGCAGCCTGTTTTATTTCCGCTCCGACACAGCACTCCTCGTGGTACCAGCTGTTCTTTTGCACTTTTCGAAAACCAATGGTTTCGGTTGCAGCTGTACGTAAGGAGTTTGAAATGCCGTCACATAGTTCCCTTATACCGAGTTGTTGACGAGTGCTCTCAGAGAGCAGGAGTACAAGCCGAGTAGAAAAACGTTCGGCTGTCTGTTGTGATTGCAGTTTCTCGACGTCGAACCAGCCTTGTGTTTGTTGGTGTGTGTTTTTTGCTGCACAGATGAGGGTGCGAATTTTGGCTGCAACAATATAGTGGCCCGAGTCGATGTTAGGACCTCGGAGCGCACGCACATCTAAAACACTGGAGACGTGTCTTCCGTCTATCACAACATGATCGATCTGGTTGGTGGTTTTTCGATCCGGAGACAGCCAGGTAGTTTGATGTATCTTCTTATGCTGGAATCTAGTACTACCGATAACCATATTTCGGGCCCCGGCGAAGTCGATCAGCCTCAGCCCATTTGGGGATGTTTCCGCGTGGAGGCTGAATTTACCGACCGTAGTGCCAAAGATACCTTCTTTGCCCACCCTGGCATTGAAGTCGCCAAGCACGATTTTGACATCGTGGCGGGGGCATCTCTCATAAGTGCGCTCCAAGCACTCATAAAAGGCATCTTTGGTCACATCGTCCTTCTCTTCCGTCGGGGCGTGGGCGCAAATCAGCGATATGTTGAAGAACCTCGCTTTGATGCGGATTGTGGCTAGACGTTCATTCTCCGGAGTGAATGATAGTACTCGGCGACGGAGTCTCTCTCCCACCACGAATCCAACACCAAACTTGCGCTCCTTTATATGGCCACTGTAGTAAATGTCACAAAGACCTACTCGTCTCTGTCCTTGTCCCGTCCATCGCATTTCTTGGACGGCGGTGATGTCAGACTTTATCTTTACGAGGACATCTACCAGCTGGGCAGCGGCACCTTCCCAATTAAGGGACCGGACATTCCAGGTGCATGCCCTCAAATCATAGTCCTTAAATCGTTTGCCATGGTCGTCATCAGAAGGGGAGTCACTTATCCGAGGCTGTCGATTGTTTTTCATTGGGGATGTTCTTTTACGTGGCGGGTCCCAAACCCAGCGCACAACCCTATGCAGGGGTGTTTCGCCTTCTCACTTTAGCTCGACTTCAAACGGATGTTCTTAGGCTACCCAGAGGATACTTGTTCAAAGACCGGAAGTCGTGAGCTGCTTGAGTCATATGTAAAAGAATCATTTCTGGCCACTCCCAAGTGAATGGCGATCAGAGAAATTGCGTGAATTTCTACACATGACTCCATCCTAAATGATAATAATAGGATGTCAAAAAAATCTTCCGGTATTTTTATTGAATCAATTCTAAGTGACTTCAAGCTTCTTCAAATGGTTTATAACGGTTTGGTGACTACTATGTCGGTCTCTTTCCACCAATTCAGCGATTTTATCGCAATTTTTGACGACAGGTCTTCCGGAGCGTGGCGCATCTTCGAATACCTCTAAACCAGAACGAAAACGTTGAAACCATTGTTGTGCGGTGAAAATGGAAACTGTATCGGGTCCATAAACTGCACAAATTTTATTGGGGGCTTGAAATACATTTTTGCCTTTATGGTAGTAGTACTGTAAAATATGCCGTATTTCCACTTTATTTTGCTCCATGTTTGCGACGCTATAACTCACAAATGACTTAAAAGAAGTGACAATCAAACACTTGTTAGCGCGTGAAATGAGCTTTCCAAAAAGGTATAGCATGACCCGATGCGACGAATAAAACTAGAACTACGCGCTTTCAGCGCCAACTAGCGAAAGTACCGCAATAATTTTTTGACAACCTTGTAGTTTCTTCATTTTTTTTATAGGATTGGAAATCAGAATGAATTGCACATAGCAGCAACAGCAATATCATCAAAAGCTTCAAATATAAATTGTTAAGTAAGTATGTGAAAATAAGTGTGTGTTGTTTGAAATTGGACTGCGCAGTCCAATATAATACGCAAAAATAAATGTATTTATGCATGTACATATGTATATATTTTATCCGTTTAAAGCGGCCTGCACAATCCGGTATAAAATGTGAAAAAAAACGTTTGTTTTATAATGTAAATTACGAATATGAGATAATATTAATATTTTCTTTTAGATGCTATCATTACTTTTATTTAATTACCCTTTTTTTTTTAATTTTATCACTTTTTTTATTTAATTAATCTTTCTTTCAAACATTATTATCTTTTTATATAATTAATCTTTCATTTTGCTTTGTATAATATATTTAAATTTTATGTAATTTTATTTAATTATTCTTTATTTTCAGATGTTAATAATTTGTTTTATTGAATATAGTTGTTAATTGTTTATTCATAAAGAAAAATAAAAAAATTTAAATTTAAAATATTTGTTTAGAATTCTACAAAAAATGTAAAGTTAGGAATCAAAAAATGCAACCCATTTATATGACGCTGCTGAACGAGCGCAACAGAGATGTATGATGACATGTATACGTACGTGTGAAGAGAAAAGTGGTTAGAATCTTCTTTTGAAAAAAAAAACGGGCATGGCGCCGCCCTCTGACCAATTTAATGTACATATTTCCTATAATAATCCTTAGCGATGAGCGTGGCACCGCCCACTTTTTGATGAAATCCCATATCTCGGGGCCCAACCAACTGATTTCGACAAAATTCAGTACTTGGCATTCTCCTTACATTTTTATATCACAGTTCGAGAATGGGCGAAATCGGACTACAACCACGTCTACTTCCCATATAGCACAATTATACTTGATTCGTTCAGAAGTACATAGGTGAAGAATAAGAGAATATAAAGGATAAAATTTTGCGCGAATATATAAATACTTCCCATACCTAATAAAAAATATTTAAACATTGGAGTAACTTTATACCGCTTTAACTAATAATACTTTAACGACCAATGAGTTGAGTTATCCCAATGGAAGTAAGAGAGCAGTGCATTCATTACATTATATATTTGGGCCAAAAATAAATAAATGTGAGGGAAAACTTGTTCATGGCCCTATATAACTTATATCTCGAACATGCGGCTGACTTTACTATGAATGGTTTTCATCTTAAAGTATTTCCCCGGCTTAGATTCTTGCAAGTTGCAAGAGTATAAAGTGTTCCCTTCCTTACTTGTTTTTAATTTATTTTTGATAAATTAAATTTTTTCATTTACCGCTCTGCTTAGTGTTTGGAAATTTTGTAATTATTTTCGGTAAACTTAAATTTTTAATTTAATTTTGTGTCCTATGTACATATATATACCGTGTATGTATTATTTTACCGTAAGGGAAGAGAAAATCGCTCAAATGCAGGTATGTACTTTTATTACACGTGTAAATTTTTAAAACTTTAACGTTGTTGTTTATTCATAGATATGTTTGTATATTAACATTATTTACTTTCCAACTTTGGTTTGTTATGTAATATAGGTATGTTAGTACGTGGTGAATACGGTGCATACATGTATGTAAGTTGGTTTTTGTTCTTTTTACTTTCTCTTTTACCTTTTAAAATGGCCCAAGCTTTGTTTTTACACAATCCTGCTTATACTGTTTTGAGTAGAAGGGGTATTGCCGGATAATGTTGTCAAGTGTATGCTTGAAAAAATTTTTTTTTTGCTTTATTAAATTTGTATGTTTGGATACACAAGGCTAAGCATAAATAGGCCTTTTTTCTCGTATATATATATTAAAAAAAATATATATATATATACGTTAAAACATTTTGGCAGCAACCGTTCTATTAAAATATTAACTGATGTGAAGACAGTTTTTAGAAAGATGATACATTTTGTGCCACTTCAAGGACTTTTGAGGGTTTTGTATGTGGTTAAGATATGCCTCATTAGCCACTACTGATGAATTGTTGGAATGAAATACGGATTAAGTCTCAAACTGATGCTTCGCTTTGAAATCTTTTCTCCTAATTAATTAGACTAGAATTGTTGTTAGTATTTTTTTTATATATTATGAACAATTTAAAAAAAAAATCTTTTCAACAAGGAAATGAATACAAAGGTGTTTACCTATGTTCTCGAAACCGTAAAAATTTGTACACTTCTTTTTCATTCTAACGGCATAAACTTTATTCATATGTAATATTTCCACGAGGGAGCACCAACTAGTTACATTGAATATACAATACATCTGTTGATTACATCAACATAAAATTTCAAACTCACTTTGAATTCTCCATGTCAACGTCTTTAAAAAAAATTAACCCACTTTTTATACGCAGAGATTATATTTCAAGGAAAAGATTCTCTCTGAATTTCAATTGTATATCCCATACATTGATCCATATTTTGGTCAAAAGTCAACATTAGATACTGGACTCCACATATCCAGTATTTGGGGCATGAACAGTTTTGGTTATATTTGGGAAGTTTTTGGTCATAAGATGGCATGCTTTAAAAGGCACGATCATCGATCGAACACCTATATAAATATATGAAACATATTTTTGATTATATTTTCAGGACACAAAGTATGGCAACACTGCTATTTGTCATAAATGTAAACACGCAAATCAATTGAAACTTTTAATGTGTAAAATAATTTTTAAAATATATTTATTTTCTTAAAAAATGTACAATTAGTGTAAATTTTTGATAAATACGAATGTGTACAGTGTAATTAAATATATATTAATTAAAAAATATGTGAAAAGTGGGTTAGAAATAACGAGCATTGTTTTTACAAATTTTTTAACTTTAAAGTAAAATATCTCTGAAACTATGTGTCTGAGGACCATATATGTGTATACATTTTTTTAATGCTGAGGACCTCCTCTATCCATCCGCACCATCAAATCGCGGCGCCGGAAAAATCGTAATTTTGCCCTTTAAAATAATTATTGGTGCAAATTTTATCCCAACATCCTAATTTCTTTTATATATGTATAAGGGAAAATAAAAGAATCAAGTGGAATTTAAGAGTGTGTTATATGGGAAGTAGGAGAGGTCATAGTCCAATTTCGCCCATTTTCACACTGTGATAAAAGGGTTTTCCAGAAAGTAATAGGGCTGATTTTCTTCCGCCGCGACTGCTCTTCGGAGCGTGAGTTAATTTTCACATAAGTAAAAATATGTTTTTGAGCTGCACCGAAATGTGTACTCTTTATTATTATTCTCAAGACTAACTTATTACAAAGTTCTAACTTCTATTTATAACAACTAGTATGTTCTCTTACTACTAATTAATAGTTTGTTTGCATACAGATTTATATTATGTAATTTGTTTGGGTTTATTTACATTTGAATATTTTGTTATCTTAGATGTAGTACATTCCTCTTGTCCTAAGACGAGGTTGTTATGGTAATCAAACTCAAGGTTGTTTTGATGTTTGGTTGTTTAGGATTGTTTGATATAGTGCATTTGTATTGCCCTAACTCAAGGTTGTTTTGATGCATTTTCTTTTATGTTATTTAAAAACACGTTTAAATCATAAGGAATACATTTCTTAATTCGTGCGCGAACCGACTGAAACTGGTATGGGGCGTTCCTAGCTGTATAAATGAGCATCCTCCTCCTACATCAACACACACACCACATTAGCACGCCACATGAATTCAACCTCACAACACTGACACATAACCTTCACCACACTCACCACATCACCACTTACAATCCACACTACTCATGAGAGCACCACACAGACATCCACATACAAGTACAATCAGTTCTCGGCCCTGTACTCTGGAACGTTATGTAGCAGCCCACAAAACGGAGGTTGTTCTGATGAGTAGTCGAAAAAAGGTGTAAACAATCGAGATATGTATTGATGGGCATACAATAAAGTCAAGTCCACATTTAAAATATCTTGGAGTAATCCTAGATCAAAGACTTTCGTTTAAGCAGCACTTAATAGCCACACACATCAAAGCGGCCAGATCCGTGTCGGCAATAGCGAGAATAATGCCCAACATGCGAGGCCCCAGACAGCAAGTCAGGAGCTGCTGACAAGTATCAGTAGCTCCATCATTCTTTACGCGGCGCCAATTTGGATATCTGCTATTAAACATAGCTCATATATGAGAGGAGTTGCTTCGGTCCACAGACTGGCGTCACTGAGAACTTGCTGTGATTTAGAACAGTGTCGGATGATGCAATCCACGTTATATCTGGAAGACTCCCCATAGACATAGCAGCAGAGCGTTGCTCATCAGTTCGAGCCATGAGGGCTAGCATGTCACCTAGCCAATATAAGCAAGAAATGGAAGAAATCAACGAGAAGTGCCTCCAAAAATGGCAGGAGAGATGGAATACCTCAAGGAAGGAACCGAAAGGAAGGTGGACCCACTCTCTGATACCCAACATTAGAGAATGGGTTACGCGGGATCATGGGGAGGTGAACTACTACCTCACACAATTTCTATCTGGCCACGGCTGCTTCCGAAGCTATCTGTACAAATATAAGCATGTGCAATCTCCACTCTGCATGCACTGTGAAAATGAAAATGAAACGGCAGATCACATACTGGTGGAATGTGTCCGCTTCCAAAAGGAAAGGAAAATACTTTCAGAAAAAGTAGGAAAGCCCTTACCCATACGCTCAAGGGATGTGGTAAAATTTATGCTAACATCGCACCTAGCATGGGATATGGTATGTGGGATAATAACATATATTATGCAAAGGCTGCGTGAAGAGGAAATCGCAGTAAGACCGAGAGTGCAGTCCCGAGAAGCTGCAAACGTATGACAAAATAAGAAGTTATATATAAAAGAGATGTTATATATTTAAACAATACCTGCCCTGCGAAGGAAAGCCTATAGGTAGTTCCGCAGGGAAACACAGGTCTGTGGGCAAGGGGGTGCTTTAGCACGTATGCGCTGTATGCGAATCGGGCATAATTGTTGGTACGGGCCAACAATATCTTTTGAAGATTTACATCCACCTTTGGCGTATCCATAAACAACAAAAAAAAAAACAAAGTACAATCACACCGCCCACATACCAAAGCGAAAAAAGGGACCGATGAGGTGTTGGTTTTCGATATATATACACAGTTCTACCGGAGTTCTAATTTTTCAAATTTCACTCTTTATAACGTTTTTAATAAAACCTCATTGGGACATCTCCCATCGCTTTTCAAATTTTTCAAATTTCACTCTTTATAACGTTTTTAATAAAACCTCATTGGGACATCTCCCATCGCTTACACATACATACGCGTTTGTATACGTATACAATCGCTTCTTTTATTTTGGAAAATTAAATTAATTAAATATAGTGATTAAAAGTGAGTGTGAAAAATAAACATGGTCCTTCGAGCCATAAAAAAGGGCACATTGGTGCTTTTCCACCAACCTTTCTTCAAAATGTTTGCTGTTCATGTGGCCAGAGTCCCATATTTTTGAACATTGATTCTTATGTAAAATTGAACAAGGATCGAATGGAAAAGTCAATTTTGAAAAAAAGTTGGTGGAAAAGCACAACAAACTGTTTTTTGAAAAAAAAAATGTTTTTTTTTTATTTAAATTTTTTTTTGGATTCTGAAAATATTTTTATCAGATAGCTGAATTTTTTTTTCATAAAATTGCTTAAATTCAAAATTTTTTGCACTTAATTTTCAGGTCTTTAAATAATAAAAGAAATAGTAATTTTTTTGTTTGATCGGAATACGGGTAATAAACCATGTCGCCAATTGATGGAATGGCCCATATATAAATTTTACTAATTCAGATTGTCTGAATTAGCATATATTCAAAAGAATCTAAAGCAGAATTCTTAAAAATTCCAAAAATGATTACTGACGACGAAAGTCCATGTGCACCTGCAGAAGCTATACGCTGAAAGCAAGGTGCTACAAAGCAAAAAATAAGGGGAACGATATTTCTTATAATAAATTAATTTCTGATAGTGACAGCTTAATTAGATACTGCACTCAATTTGCATTCAGGTCAACTCTGAATCGGTACTAGAAATGAAGAATAAATCAATTGACAATTGTTCAAATCATTATAATCTTTAAGAACAGGTTGCAATAGTCCACCTACTTATAAATGTTTTTGACAGTAATTTGGAATTAGTATATGAATATAACCCCGCAAATCTAATACGATTATATAAACTGACGTTCAACAATACCAAAAGCTCCGTCAAGATTGGGAAGGACCTCTCCGAGCCATTCGATACCAAACTAGGTTTCAGACAAGACTGCTCCCTTTCATGTGACTCCTTCAATGTACTCTTGGAGAAAATAATTCGAGCTACAGAACTAAATAGAGAAGGTATAATCTTCTATAAGAGACTACTGCTAGCTGCTAGCGAACGCTGATGATATTGATATCATTGGTCTTAGTCCTTGAATGCTTATGATAATGTCGTCTTTCTGAGAACCAGTTAACACCAACAACAATGTCAGCCTCGAAATCCAACCCAAAATCCAATTGAGAAGTAAAGCCATCTCTCGAAGAATAAAAACCAAACTCTATACGTAATTCATTATTCCCGTCCTTCTATATGGTGCAGATGTGTGGACGATGACAACATTTGATGAGTCGACGTGGCGAAATTTCGAAAGAAAGGTTCTGCGGAAAATGTAAAGTCCTTTGGGCGCTGACCACGGCGAATATCCCATCCGATGTATGAGATATACGACTACATTGACAAGGTTCTGCTAATTAAAAGACAGCGGCTACGTTGGCGAGGACACGTCGTCCGAATGGACGAAAACGAAGTACCAGCCGAGGAAGGAAGAGGAAGACCTCCACTCCGTTGGAAAGACTAGGTGGAGAAGGACCTCACTACACTTGGAATCTCCAATTGACGCCACATTGCAAAAAGAACAAACGACATTTACGCTGTTGTTAACTCAGCTATAACCGCGTAAGGGGTGTCTATGCCAGTTAAGAAGAATATATGAATATTTTAAAGTTAATTTTTCAATTATTGCAAAATAGAGAGGCTGGCAACTCCTTGTTTTGAGGGAGCAAATACCTAACGCGTTTTTACGGGAAAAATACAATTTACGCATATATCCACCTTACGGCTTGTTGAGACGTGGCATGGCAACATTACTCAAATGTGCTCAAAACATAGCAACTGCTACTACGTTCGACTTTTCTCTTCGACTTTTCCCATTCTGTAGAGCTACTTTTTGAAGTATCCGTGGCCGGATAGCAGCTGGGTTGTGTAAAAGTGTTCTTCTTCTTAATTGGCGTAGACACCGCTTACTTGATTATAGCCGAGTTAACAACAGCGCGTCAGTCGTTTCTTCTTTTCGCTACGTGGCGGCAATTGGATATTCCAAGCGTTGCCTGGTTCCTCTCGACTTGATCCTTCTAACGGAGTGGAGGTCTTCCTCTTCCTCTGCTTCCCCCGGCGGGTACTGCGTCGAATACTTTCAGAGCTGGAGTGGTTTCGTCCATTCGGACAACATGATCTATCCAGCGTAGCCGCTGTCTTTTAATTCGCTGAACTATGTCAATGTCCTCATACAGCTCATCGCTCCATCGAATGCGATATTCGCCGAGGCCAATGCACAAAGGGCCGTAAATCGTTCGCAGAACTTTTTTCTCTTAAACTCGCAACGTCGACTCATCAGTTGTTGTCATCGTCCAAGCCTCTGCACCATGTAGCAGGACGGGAATTATGAGTGACTTATAGAGTTTGGTTTTTGTTCATCGAGAGAGGACTTTATTTCTCAATTGCCTACTCAGTCCGAAGTAGCACCTGTTGGCAAGAGTTATCCTGCATTGGATTTCTAGGCTGACATTGTTGGTGTTGTTTACGCTGGTTCCAAGATAGATAAAATTATCTACAATTTCGAAGTTATGACTGTCAACAGTGACGTGAGTGCCAAGTCGCGAGTGCGACGACTGTTTGTTTGATGACAGGAGATATTTCGTCTTGCCCTCGTTCACTGCCAGACCCATTTTCGTTTCTTCCTTGTCCAGTCTGAAGAAAGCAGAACTAACGGCGCGATTGTTGAGGCCGATGATATCAATATCAGCACTCGTAGGTGTGCTTTGGTCACATCGTCCTTCTTTTCCATTGGAAGTCGTGATCTGCTTGAGCCATATGTAAAGGATCATTTCTGACCACTCCCAAGTACATTGCGATCAGAGAACTTTCCACACTTGTTTGAGCTTTGACTACATCCTCCTCGGCGGAGGCACGTTTCAAATTTAATTCAGAAGCCTTTGAAATTCATAATAAAAGAAAGAAATTCATGGGATTGAAACCCATCGGAAACGAAAAATAAAATAACAAACATTTAGAGACAAATAATTTACGGGCCATCTGATGTTAAGGTGGGGCGTGCTTAAATTTTTAGGCTTAAGAATGGATTTCCGATGGCAATTGGCCGATGTGAGTGGTTTAAGGTCAACTCAAAGTTCGAAATTCTTTAATTTAGGTATATGTGACCTATTTAACACATAAGAGGACTAGACCACGCTCATTTCCTCAAAATTTTTATTTTGCTCTTTCCTACTAAAATACGTTGTACCAAATTACAATTTTAAATCTTATTTAAGTGCATAGCTATGGCATTTTATAGCGTTTCGATTAATGGCGTTTGAGGACGTGGCAGTGCTTCTATTACGTCTTTACTTCTTTGCCAAGGAACACGCTTGCCAAGTTTTATTAAGAAATGTATATTTTGTGCTAAGGTCGCAGCTTTTACAGATAAACACACAGATGGGTGGTCGTTCGAAAATTGAACCGTCTCGTCATCCTGATTATTTATATTTACAGTAATGTTCAAAAAAATCTGGAAACTCCATTTTTTTGACAAATCGAATTTATCAAATATGTTTGAGTGCAGTTATATTCTATTCCGTTTGGAATTGAAATTTATGAAGTCTGTAATGCATTTGTAATTAAAAATTACAAAGTAATTATTTCAATATTTTCATACTTTATTCATATTTATCATACCACGTCAAGTTAGGCATAAAATATTGAAAAAAATCTCCGATTTTGAATATTAGCAGTTCATTAGGAAGAGGACAAGACGCGTACCCCGTGATATAAATATTTCGTCAAAATTCATTTTTTTGTTAAAGTTATTAAAGATTGAAATGTAGAAAAATTATTAAAATGGTAAAATAAATCGATGAAATTTTGTGAACCCCAAGAAAAATGTCCGTGCTATGTTATAAATATTTTTTCACGGTCAATTGTTTAAATAATAGTATTAACCACAATTTTTTGTTAAACAATTGAAATTTTTAATGTGTTCTTTACGCTAAAAAAAATTGAAATGCATGTGACACAACGCGGAAAATATTCACCAGTAACAATCTGAAAAAATTATTGTTCATTCATACCTTTTCAAAGATATTGAGTTTTTGGTCCCCTACTCTCTTAAATCGTATGTCAAAACCATCGTTGCCCAGTTCACTCGTAAGCTCCCGACATCTGTGTCGCAAGAAAAGCATAAGCGCAACGATCGCTTATTGCGCAACTATCGTTCTTTCTTACTGTCTTACATGTCGCAGTCTTGTTACTTAATGATATGTATAACCGAAGTCTTGTAAGTAAACATCTACTTGTAATAGTACATCATATTTCTTAATTGTCATCGATAATGGATTACAATCTGGAAGTTCTGACCTAACACATTAACACGCCATTTATTTAAAGCTTGAATAATCATCAACACTTTAAGCGCATAACAGATGTATTTCTTCTCCGCGGGAGTAGTTTTCATTAACTATATGAACAGAGGAAACGGTTGTACCGCTTTACCTTTGTTTCGTAGATCTGATACTACCGAATTCGATTACTTAACCAAAACAAATCGATTTTCTTATTCAAGAAAAGACCCATGGTCAGTAGGGTGGGTCCATTCCGGACTTTTTTCGATTCGGGATTTCTAATAGTGGCGAAAAGTTGCCTTAGTACTTCCTGATTCCAATGCAACTTTTTGTTTAGAGATCGGATTGCATCTTCAACCCCAACTCAGGCCTTGAAATTTCGGAAATTCGCCTAAAATCGAGAAATTGTCAACTAGCGCCGGAAATGCGCATCTCATGGCAAAATGTATAAAACAAAAGTTATTTGTCACGTCATTTGCTACCGAAATGGCCGTAGGACGAACCGTTTCCGAGATACGAGCGAAAAGGCGGCGCGCCACAGCGCAAGGTGAAAATTGTTCCAGCTCTCAACTAACCTGTATTGGTCACCCAGAACCCACCGCGTAGAGGTGGCTGCTCTTCGGGTTCCTCCCAAGCCCAACCCAACCAACCAACCATATTTCAGGCTTGTTTTAGTCTGAATCTGTGTCAAATTTCTTGATAAAATCAGATTTTGTACTAAACTTTGGCACTTGTTGCCTAGATTTTAGTGTAGAGCGTTTAAAACGATCACGAGATTGGGGGCCAATAACTTTAGAAGATGCCCCTGTCACCAGTTTGACGGTTCTCTCGACTGCCACCGTGTGAAACGGAATTCACTAAATTGCCATACCTCTGCCGTGTCTCCCGACAGCCCTTTTATGAGTTCTTCGTTAGAAACTGAACAAAGAACTGGTGGAACAGTCAAGGTAATAGTCTTCCAGTTAATCATATCGTAACAATTATTAGCTTTGAAATCCAGCTTTGGCTTTTTCCGTTTACAGTGTCAGACTCTGCTTCTCTGGCTGCCAGAAGACGGTCAAGGGCCAACTTCCTGACTTCTATCCGTTCGTCAGTCATCATACTAAGGAGAATGTTTTCTGGAAAAGCAAAGAAAGCATTATGTTGAATAGATGAACCGATAACCTTGCGCGGTTTAGCAGGTAAGTATCTCGACCTTTGAATTGCAGCATAGAGATGGCGCGAGCCATCTTTGATTGAACTGTTGAATCTTATTGAAAACAACAAAGGTGAGTAAACTGTAAGTATGTACTTGACAAAAATCTTTATTTCCTTTGTTGGTTTGTCAGTAGAAATGTATAATCTCAGAATTCTATTTGCACAGGTGAACCAGCGAGATTTGCACATGTTACCTGGATACATCGACGCTAATGGAACATTGACCGGAAATAACAGCTTCTGATATTTTATAGAGATAAGCTTGGTCTGTGCTAAGTTGGGTCGGATTAATAACCTCAGAAGGTAATTGGCAGGATGAAAAACTTTCAAATTTGACAACAGGCAACTTCTCACATCAGGGAGCAGTTTACCTATGTCGCCAGAGAATGTATTTGGACTCTTTGAGACACCATTTATGTGTTCGAAAAGAGCACGAAATGGTAGTTCGTTGAAATGTAGAAGTCAGACAACCCACTGTAATGGCCTACCTATTCTTTCTTCTAGTTTCCGAATGATTCCACCTTTCCAACCTGTGTTCGTGTTGGTGCCATCAGCACCGACAACTTCTAGATGTTCCACATCAACTGAATTGTCTTGTAAATGTTGCCATATAGCTTGCGTCTCATCCTCAGCTGACCCGGAAGGAGAGGTGACGTAGCCAAAGTAATGACAACCCGGTTCCGCTATAAGAGAAATATGTTCCTCTTTGACAGTGTCGCGGTAGTACTTTTCACCTTCGCTGACATTTGTAAGTGCATTGTCTTTGCGGCCGTCAAAATACAGCCCATATACAGAGTCAATACTTTCGGTTTTTTGGAGCTTAACTCCAACACTTTTTTTTTGCCCGACTCATCTTGCATTTGTCAGTGAAAAAGCTAGGCTGATCCTCTGTTATCAAACCTGCTTTTTTGGCATCTATTACTTACTCCAAATCTTTTGGCAGCTAAAGCAGTGTGTTCTAATACTAGTGTGTTTTGTTTGGTTTTAGAGGATGGAAGAGAAAATTCATCATCAGCATCGTTTTTGGAAGAATCCATGTGCGACGCACCTAAATTGTTGTCGTCTGTATGAGAGTCTGGCTGATCTGAATGGTCACGTGTTCTAGCTGATACTTTTCTGGTAAGATGTTGAATGACGTTTTGAAAGCTTTTCTTTACGTTCATTTTTCTTTGTAATTCTTCTGGTTCTCTGGTCCAAGAGAAATGGTTTTTCATTGATAGGAACTTTCCTTTCCTTTGGACAAGTGCAAGAAAAAAAATAAATGCATTTACAAGCCGCGATGTCAAATAATTTCCTGCAATAGAGACAAAGTCGTCTCTTTTAGAGCTCAAACCTATTGGGTTCCTTAAAAACATTTGTCGAAGAGTCAGAAATTTCTTATGGTATGTGGTGAGCATTTGTACAACTCTGGTGTGTGAAAACATCGGAATAGATGACTTTTTGAAAGTATTTTCAACCTTTTCTGCAACTATTTCTGTAACCTCTTTACTCATAGGTTCATAGTTATCGCCTCGGAGTCGCCCTGTACGAAATCTTTCAAACTGATAACACAAAAGAACATCCTGGTAAGTAGGTAACTGGGACTCAGAGAGATTGTATGGATATATGCCAAACACAGGACATTTCTGTCTAAATTTAAATTTAGATACAGACATTTTGAGTTCTGTGTTCTGTTGAGAGAATATAAGTGATAGCACTCGGCGAAATCAACGACAAGAGTGAAGGAACTCGATGAAAAAATATTTATGTGGAGACCAGTCCGAACGTGTCGTATGGCGCAGGGAAATGAATGTAAATGATAGAACTCGGCGAAATCACCGACAAGAGTGAAGGAACTCGATGAAAAAATATTTGTGTGGCGACCTATCCGAACGCGTCTTTTGGCGTAGGTGAATAAATGTGAGTGATAGCACTCGGCGAAATCAACGTCAAGAAGTGTGGCCGCAAGCCGAATTTCACCTTGTGCTGCGGCGCAAATGACGGTAGCAAATGACGTGACAAATAACTTTTGTTTTAGACTAGGTAGACAATTTCTCGATTTTCGGCGAACTTCCGAAATTTCAAGGCCGGAGTTGGGGTTGAAGATGCAATCCGATCTCAAAACAAAAAGTTGCATTGGAATCAGGAAGTACTAAGGCAACTTTTCCGCACTATTAGAAATCCCGAATCGAAAAAAGTCCGGAATCGACCCACCCTAATGGCCAGAAACGCAATTCTTTTGTATTTATACCATCTGCGCTTTCTATGACGCATTTGCAGCGATTATTTTGAGGACTTCTGCTTGGATCCCGTCTGGGCCGGGTTATTTGTTAGCCTTGAGCTTGCCAGTGGCTCCTTGCAGCTCTTCAAGGGTGAACTGGGAAATTATCATAGTACTTAGAGTTTGTTCTGGATCACTGGCCCTTATTTCGTGTGTGGGGAATAGCACGTTCACGATGTGATCAGTTTTGGTAGGGGTTTTCAGGTGGCTTTGCTTGAGCGCCGAAATTTTTCATCACTATTTTATACCCTAGCCGCCAGGGGTTTCTGTTTATATCCTCCCATTTTTTCTTTTTACTGTCGTCGATGGCGTGATTCAGCTCCTTTCTTGCTGCCTTGTATTGTTCGGCTTCTTGGGGTGCAGCTCCTCTGCGCCTGCATCTCGTGTAGGATTTGCGAAGGCGGAGGCATGTGCGTCTGAGTTGGGCGATATTTTCAGTCCACCAGTAAAATGCTGCTTTACGTTTGCTGTTGGCATTGATTTTTGGCAGTCTTTTTTTATATTAAGCATTGTGTACTCAACTGTTTTTCTTGCTATAAAGAAGGGGTCGCTAGATGGGTTATACTCATCTATTGCGGTGATTAATTTCGATGTGTCCAGTTTCGAAATATTCCACTTTCGTGTTCCACTACTTTTTCTGAGCTGGTAAGCGTTTCTTCCAGTGTCGATCATGAAAGAGATGTAGGGATGACCGCTGCCAGTGTAATCCTCCAGGACTTTCCAATTATATATTGAGCCTGCCATGCTTTCTGTTGTTGGGGTGATGTCTGGTGTGGTTTCCTCGCATCCCGGTCTTTTGAACTTGGTTGCATTTCCCGTATTGAGCACTATTAAACCTAGCCGCGCAGCCATTTATAAAATTCGCTTTCCTCTCGGCTCAGTGTTTGACATATCGCATTCTAAGGCTCTAAAGTTTAGGTCTCCGGCGATGATCAGTTGCCCTGCTATAGTCTTGGCTGTGTACTCTATATTGTCGAGCTTTTCTTGGAATTCCTGTATACTATCGCTTGGCGTCAAGTAGCAGCTAATTACTGTAAAAAGGTCGCACTTGGCCCAGACGAAACCGTTGCTGTTCCTATTGCTTATAGTGGTGGCGTTACTCCCTAGTTGTAATCATATAGCGGCAGTTGAGATGATTATCTCGTAGTCGTTGTCCATCACCATTTGCGAGAGAAGTGTTTCGGTACTTCCTATAAACCGTACATTTTGCGGCCTCTTCGCAAAGGCAGCATGTAGGAGGCTTTGTGCACTCTTTCAATTTGTGCCCTAGTTTACCGCATTTTATGCAAACACCTTGTCCTCTTCTATCGTGGACTGAAGTGCCTCACAGAAATTGGCCTTTGTGGACTTTTCCTTCTCTAGCTCTAGTTATAGGACCCCGGCTCTTGTTTTACGGATCCCTTTGAACTTGAGCTCTGTTTCTTTAAGATCTACCTTACTACGGATTTTATTGAGGACTTCGGCGTAGCTATTTCCTTCTGCTGGTTTTATTATAACGGCCTCTGTTTGTCGTTTAGGCCTATTATTTCCTTTCTGACTTGCAGCCATGTTGTTGTCTTGTTGCCTCTTGCTTGCGTTTTTGGGCGCTTCTTCACTCGTTCCTTCGTTTACGTGGGTTTTTAGGCTAAACCTTTTGCCACTGGCCGTCGTTTTCGTGTCATGGTCGCACTGTTTCTCGCGGCTTCACAGGGCTTGTCCCACGGCGCTTCGTGGTTGCTGATTCAGGGATCCTGATGCGTCTGCTTAGATGTCCTCGCCGTTTTTCGTTTTCTGCAGAGAGATAGTTTCTGCGGTAGCTCTTTCTTCTTATTTTGTTTTGTCAACGCCAATCTCCTTTTTTTGCAATATGCCCTTGCACTGTTCTAGGGATTCCTCTTCTGCTCGTCTCACTTGGGTGATCTACTTTTGTTTCGGCGAGTTTTGAGTTCCTTCTTTAGTGACAGCTGGAGTGCTCTTCCCTTCTCCATGTTTTCCCGGTGCTACTTGTGAGTCTCCCTAGAGGATGTCTTTTCTCCATTTTTGCCTAACTGTTTTGGAGTGGCGATGAGTACGGGGGATCTACGAGGTATGACAATTAAGTAATGAGACTGATTCCATAAAAACCGTATATTTGAAAATTATTCTACAGCTCTGCCATCCCCTTCAAAGTGGTCCGTTGGGCAACTATACAGCGATTCCAGCGCGTTTTTCAGGCTTCGTAACATTTCTGGAACGCTTCGACTGGGATATCCGCGAGTACCCTCGTCACGGCCGCCTAGATGTCCGTAATTGACTCAAAATAGGTTCCTTTGACAACCGATTTGGTTTTAGGAAACAAAAAAAGTTACAGGGTGACATGTCGGGCGAATAAGGCGGCTGTTGCAACACGGCGATCCCTTTAGAGGCCAAATACTGGGACACGCCGAGGGCGATGTATCACGGCGCGTTGTCGTGATGAAGGATCCAGTTACGAGCGATGTCTGGGCGCACCCTGTTGACTTGCTGCGGTGTGCTAATTTTTTTTTCTAGTGGGTTTCCGTTAACAGATAATAGGGTGTAATTAAAAGCAATAATTGATTGTAATGCGAACAAAGTGTGCGAAAAATTTAAGAATATTGGAAAAATGGATAGCAGACTGTGCGTTGTTTGTTTTCTGCCATCGAAAAATAATTAAATTTAAATTTGCTTAAATTTGCTTAAGTTAATATACTTGCACATAATTTAGTTAGCAATATAAAACTACTTACCTCTGATGCTGTAAACGCAAAGGAGGCGGCAGACGTCAAGCGACATGGCTTGGTTCCAGCTCGCTGTGAACGAACGGTTTTGTTGGTGAAGAAGGGCCGACGGGTTGCAGCTCTTTCATAATGCGACTTACTTCTTTCACTTTGTCTACCTCGTTTGGCTTGTTAATGTCCTCAATGCTAATATCCGAAGGCTGGCTAAGCTTCTTCTTCTTCTTTACTGGCGTTGACACCGCTTACGCGATTATTTCGCGTTTCGCGTTTCTTCTGTTCGCTATGTGGCGCCAATTGAATATTCCAAGCGAAGCCAGATCCTTCTCCAATTTGTCCTTCCAACGGAGTGGAGGTCATCCTCTTCGCGGCGAGTACTGCGTCGAATACTTTCAGAGCTGGAGTGTTTTCATTCATCCGGACAACATGATCTAGCCAACGTAGCCGCTGTCTTTTAATTCGCTGAACTATGTCAATGTCGTCGTATATCTCTTACATGCGATATTCGTCGTGGCCAATGCGCACGGGACCATAAATCTTTGGCAGAACTTTTCTCTCTAAAACTCGCAACGTCGACTCATCAGTTGTTGTCATCGTCGGCCTCTGCCCCATATAGCAGGACGGGAATTATGAGCGACTTATAGAGTTTGGCTTTGGTTCGTCGAGAGAGGACTTTACTTTTCAATTGCCTACTCAGTCCGAAGTAGCACCTGTTGGTAAGAGTAATCCTACGCTGAATTTCCAGGCTGACGTTTTTGGTGGTGTTAATGCTGGTTCCTAAATAGACGAAATTATCTACAACTTCAAAGTTATGACTGTCAACGTGACGTGACGTGAGAGCCAAGTCGCGAGTGCGACGACTGTTTGTTTGATTATAAGAGATATTTCGTCTTAACCTCGTTCACTGCCAGACCCATTTGCGTTGCTTCCTTGTTCAGTCTGGAGAAAGCAGAACTAATATCATCGGCATACTCCAGCAGCTGTACACTCTTATAAAAGATTTTACCTGCTCGATTAATTTCTGCAGCTCGAATAATTTTCTACAGCAGCAGATTGAAGAAGTCGCACGATACGGAGTCGCCTGGTCTGAAACCTCGTTTGGTATCGAACGGCTCGGAGAGGTCTTTCCCGATCCCGACGGAGCTTTTGGTGCTGCTCAACGCCAGTTTACACAGCCTTATTAGTTTTGCGGGGTTTTTACCGAATTCAGACATCGCGGCATAGAGGCAGCTCCTTTTCGTGCTATCGAAAGCAGCGTTGAAATCAACGAGTAGGTGGTGCGTTTCGATTCTCCTTTCACGGGTCTTTTCCAAAATTTGGCGCATGGTGAATATCTGGTCGGTTGTTGATTTGCCAGGTCTAAAGCCACACTGATAAGGTCCAATCAGT
This sequence comes from Bactrocera correcta, assembly GCA_027475135.1. NCBI lineage: Eukaryota > Metazoa > Arthropoda > Insecta > Diptera > Tephritidae > Bactrocera > Bactrocera correcta. Next base: position 78,804,652 of record CM050322.1, on the reverse strand, counting down.
TTGTTGACGGTGGGCCTTAATCTTTCACACAATACGATCGATAGAACCTTGTACGCGATGTTGAGGAGGCTAATCCCACGTTAGTTGGCGCAGATTGTGGGGTCTCCTTTTTTATGGATAGGGCATAGCACACTTAAATTCCAATCGTTGGGCATGCTTTCGTCCGACCATATTTTGCAATGAAGCTGATGCATGCTCCTTATGAGTTCTTTGCCGCCGTGCTTAAATAACTCGGAAGGTAATCCGTCGGCCCCTGCCGCTTTGTTGTTTTTCAGGCGGGCAATAGCTCTTCGAAGTTCTTCATGGTCGGGCAATGGAGCGTCTGCTCCATCGTCACCGATTTTGGAATCGAGTTCGTCTTCTCCTGGCGTTGTACGTTCACTGCCATCCAGCAGGCTCCATAATTTAAGTATGCTTGGGCATAGGTAGCCTTCTACCATCAACAGGTCAAAGTCCCCGATTCTTGGAAGTCTATTTCATTTCAGATGAGATCAGCTATCGTTACTGTCAAAGGTAAGTAGCTCCAATGCTAAAAATTTATTTAAATAACGAACAACAACAACAAAAACAAACTGTACTGAATAACAACAATACATACAAAGTTAATTATTCACTCTCACCGCCCTCCAAAAACAGCACGCCTGGGTAGGTATATGCTTCAGCTGTAAACGAGGTATCCGTCATATTGGTTGACGAAGAAAAATCCCAAGAGATATAGGACTGCATGATAGATACGGGGTTAAAAGGGTCTCTGAGTTACACCGTTCGCATGATCCTCTACAGTATCCAGTTATTACTTGACCATTCCTCAGCAAGGTACAGCTCGTAACAAAACAGCGACGTGCAGCAATTTTAGGCATTTACCATAGGTTGATGGTTAGAGCTAATTGTTTCAATCCATTACATTATTACAAAAATTTATTTAGTCAGTATATTCAGAAGTAATTACATATGTATCCGATGGCTAAGAACGAAAAGAATGTTTTACTCATGGCCAACTATATGTTGGTTTATCGAAGGTCCTGAAATTCATAAGGAGCAGAAAAAGTAAAATATATAGTAAACACCTTTTCATAAAAATTAAAAAACAATAATAATAATAATACAAGAAAAATTTGTTTTCATATTCGAATTCCCTTCACTTTATTAATTTTTAATGACCCCACTTTTGAATTGATTGTTAATACCCATGCGAAGCCGGGGCGGACTGCTAGTATACTATAAATATATATATTTACATACTTGTATATCGTGAGCACACTCTTTGTCAAATTTGCCACTGCAGTGGCCTGGGTGTTGGAACGCGATTCTTGAATTTAATTCACTCGATTATCTAGTTTGGGCCCTTCCGTATAAATATTTACGACTATCTCTTTCTCTTTTGGGAGAGACCTTAATGGTCTGATTTTAAGTAGGATTATAAAGAATTTCGTACCTTAAAATGCATCTTATTAGAGACGACTCATATAGAGGATTCCTGCAATCCAAGAAATGACTTCGCTATACAGAATAAGTATTTATTTATTTATTTATTTATTTAAAAGAGAACTAATTATAAATAATTAATCCACTTGTAAGAATCAGCACTGGCTAACAGGGCCTTCGGTTCTTAATACTAATGTTATGGTAAAAAGAAAATACTTAGTAAGGTTATTTAGTTGTATGTGGTTTATATGTCTTTGATGTTACACAGTTTAAGAATGGCACTGATGTTATCGCTATTTGTTGCTTTGAGATGGTCGGAAGGTCTCTTCTTCCCAAAGGTTGATTTCCTTAATAAATGCAGTGCAGGGCATTCATCGATGAGGTGAGTAATTGATTGGGTGGGAGCGTTGCAATGGTGACAGCTTGGTTGATCGGTACCGTTAAGAATATGGTTGTGAGTTCTTGTGGTGTGGCCTATTCTAAGACGAGTAAACGTCTTGATGTTGTGGCATGAGCAGTCCGATGGCTAGATAGGTTTTACACCATTTGGGTTTTGATCTCTAAAGTGATATTGGCAGTATTTTGTTATATGTTCTTTGATGTCTTTAGTAGTAATATGAGGAAAGAACACCAACGGCTCTCTACTACCTTCTTTTGCATGTTTATCAGCTGTCTCATTGCCTTTTATACTAGCATGCCCTGGTACCCACATTATTTTTATGCTGTTTTCATGATGGAAGAGTTTTGAAGTGCATCAATGGTTGATTTACTATCGCTACATATTATATGTTTTTCTCCTGTTGATGAGGCGAATAGAACCGCTTCGTAAATTGTTGCAGCTTCTGCTGTAAAAACCGAGCAATATGTTGGCAAAGCACTGACAGTAATAGCGACACCCTGGTCGTTTAACACTGCAAACGTGGTAGTAGTTTTCGTTTTCGACCCGTCGGTATATATGGGTTCTCATTCTGGTTTATAAGACTCAATAGCCTCGTTGAACAGCAGAAAAAGTTCGTTGGAGCTGGTTTTTAGTTTCTGGTGCTTTGACAGAGTGTTTATAAAAGAATGTTTGGGAGTCAACCATTGTGGATGGTCAGGCTCGACGAGCAATTCGGGTGTGGATATTAAATTGAGGTCGTTGATCAGGGCTATGCATTGCATGAGGGTGGACTGTGTTCGATGCATTCATCCTAGTTGTAGACGTCTCGAGGATGTTGAAAAAGGTTTTGCCCCTATTATGGAGAATCCTAGGTAGAAGCATCATGGTATTATATTTAGTTCTTTGCTGGATGCTCGGTAGGGCTGCTTCGTCTAACACGGCTCTGATCGGAGAGATGGGGAACGCGCGTATGCTTCTTCTTACTGCTGTGAGGTGAGATTTTGCGCAGTATCCATATATCGCGAGTCCAAAATCAATTTTTGATAACATCAGTGCTTTTAAAATATTAAATATTAAAAGATTTGACATATGTATATGACAGTGCTTAGATGATCAATACTTAATAATGTTAAGTCTAGATATTAAATTTATTCCAACATATTTACAATGTTCCTTGTAAGTTAGTTTTTTATCAAAAATTATACCAAGTATTCTGAGTGTATTAGTGTGAGGAATTTGAGTATTAAAAAGGGATAGGATAGGAAAGGTGCATTTATGTTTTCTGCAAATGTGGAAGGTTGAGCTTTTGTTACCTGAGACTTTACATCCAGAAGTTTTTGACCATATCCAACTGGTCATCTAGAATTCTCGTGAAAGTTTCTGTCATTAGTGTAAGGTCTTTGAGAGCGGAAAATATTAGAACGTCATCAGCGTACATTAAATGCTCAACCGTATCGTATTGGGATAATAGGAAGCTGAGTTCATTAAAAGTAGTTATAAATAAGGTGACTGAAAGAGGTGAGCTTAGTGGCACGCCGTTGTGCAAGGGGCATATGTTAGAGTTTTGATTATTTACGCTGACAAAGATTTTGTCTCCAACGCACCAGCGTTCTAATTCTCGTAAAACTATATGTGCACCAATTTTGTCGAAAGCCTTTTCAAAATCTAGACTAAGGACGGGCAGAAGTGGGTCGATGACACCGAGACCTTTTTGAAATGCGAACTGGTTAGAGCTTATCAACCTTTTTTTCTTGGCGTACCACATAATTCTCACGGATATAATTTTTTCAAGCATTTTAGATATACAGGGTATTAGGGATATAGGTCTAAAGTTGGGGACGGAAGGGCTGTTTTTGTTAGGTTTGGGAATAGGTATAACATCAGCTTTTTTCCAATCTTGTGGAAGGGTGCCTTTATTAAAAATTCTGTTATACAAGGATAGGAGTCGGAGTTTAAGGATATAAGGAAGGTTTTTGAGGAGGGAGTAAGGTATTTTATCCGGGCCTGAAGAGCTACCCGACATAGTAGAAATAGTCGAGTCGAATTCGTGAAGTGAGATTGCTGATTCGATTAAGGAAGCTGTAGGGCAAGGGTTGTGGTAAGTTTTAGGAATAATTATATTACTGAGAGAGTTGAAATCCATGTGGAAATTAGAATTATGAGAAGCATTAGACCATGAACTTACAAAGTGTTCAGCAATCTCTTTGAGGTCATAGATAGGGCCTTGTGTAGAGTGGATAAAGTCGATTTTATGGTGTTTAGATGCGCCCGACAGAGCTTTTATATCCGACCAAACCCTTTTAGGACTAGAGGTATGCTTTATGTTAGCTGCAAATTTTACAAACGATTGTCTTTTTGAATTTTTTAATTCCTTTCGAAAAGTGGCATTGGCTTTTTTGTATTGTATTAAGTTGTTGATTGTTCGGTTGTGTTTGTAGGTAGCCCATAACGTTTGTTTTCTATTTCTTAACACAGATTACATTTTAGACCAATATGGAAGCTTTGTGGAAAACTGTTTAGTATTAGCTTGAGGAATGGCTAATTGTGCAGCTGAGAGTATAACAGATTTTATTGTGGATGCTTCCGCGTTTATGTTGCTAGATATAGCTTTTTCCAGAATAAAAGAGGAGATAAGTGAACAATACTTAGCCCAATCAGCTTTCTCAGTTAAGAATTTTGCTCTCGGTTTAATGGTATACAAACTGGGAGTAGACAGGGTGGTTAAGATGGGGAAATGGTCACCACTATGTAATTATATTCCAAGCGAAGCCAGATCCTTCTCCAATTTGTCCTTCCAACGGAGTGGAGGTCATCCTCTTCGCGGCGAGTACTGCGTCGAATACTTTCAGAGCTGGAGTGTTTTCATTCATCCGGACAACATGATCTAGCCAACGTAGCCGCTGTCTTTTAATTCGCTGAACTATGTCAATGTCGTCGTATATCTCTTACATGCGATATTCGTCGTGGCCAATGCGCACGGGACCATAAATCTTTGGCAGAACTTTTCTCTCTAAAACTCGCAACGTCGACTCATCAGTTGTTGTCATCGTCGGCCTCTGCCCCATATAGCAGGACGGGAATTATGAGCGACTTATAGAGTTTGGCTTTGGTTCGTCGAGAGAGGACTTTACTTTTCAATTGCCTACTCAGTCCGAAGTAGCACCTGTTGGTAAGAGTAATCCTACTCTGAATTTCCAGGCTGACGTTTTTGGTGGTGTTAATGCTGGTTCCAAAATAGACGAAATTATCTACAACTTCAAAGTTATGACTGTCAACGTGACGTGACGTGAGAGCCAAGTCGCGAGTGCGACGACTGTTTGTTTGATTATAAGAGATATTTCGTCTTAACCTCGTTCACTGCCAGACCCATTTGCGTTGCTTCCTTGTTCAGTCTGGAGAAAGCAGAACTAATATCATCGGCATACTCCAGCAGCTGTACACTCTTATAAAAGATTTTACCTGCTCGATTAATTTCTGCAGCTCGAATAATTTTCTACAGCAGCAGATTGAAGAAGTCGCACGATACGGAGTCGCCTGGTCTGAAACCTCGTTTGGTATCGAACGGCTCGGAGAGGTCTTTCCCGATCCCGACGGAGCTTTTGGTGCTGCTCAACGCCAGTTTACACAGCCTTATTAGTTTTGCGGGGTTTTTACCGAATTCAGACATCGCGGCATAGAGGCAGCTCCTTTTCGTGCTATCGAAAGCAGCGTTGAAATCAACGAGTAGGTGGTGCGTTTCGATTCTCCTTTCACGGGTCTTTTCCAAAATTTGGCGCATGGTGAATATCTGGTCGGTTGTTGATTTGCCAGGTCTAAAGCCACACTGATAAGGTCCAATCAGTTTGTTGACGGTGGGCCTTAATCTTTCACACAATACGATCGATAGAACCTTGTACGCGATGTTGAGGAGGCTAATCCCACGTTAGTTGGCGCAGATTGTGGGGTCTCCTTTTTTATGGATAGGGCATAGCACACTTAAATTCCAATCGTTGGGCATGCTTTCGTCCGACCATATTTTGCAATGAAGCTGATGCATGCTCCTTATGAGTTCTTTGCCGCCGTGCTTAAATAACTCGGAAAGGGAATCCGTCGGCCCCTGCCGCTTTGTTGTTTTTCAGGCGGGCAATAGCTCTTCGAAGTTCTTCATGGTCGGGCAATGGAGCGTCTGCTCCATCGTCACCGATTTTGGAATCGAGTTCGTCTTCTCCTGGCGTTGTACGTTCACTGCCATCCAGCAGGCTCCATAATTTAAGTATGCTTGGGCATAGGTAGCCTTCTAAACCCTCAACAGGTCAAAGTCCCCGATTCTTGGAAGTCTATTTCATTTCAGATGAGATCAGCTATCGTTACTGTCAAAGGTAAGTAGCTCCAATGCTAAAAATTTATTTAAATAACGAACAACAACAACAAAAAAAAAACTGTACTGAATAACAACAATACATACAAAGTTAATTTTTCACTCTCACCGCCCTCCAAAAACAGCACGCCTGGGTAGGTATATGCTTCAGCTGTAAACGAGGTATCCGTCATATTGGTTGACGAAGAAAAATCCCAAGAGATATAGGACTGCATGATAGATACGGGGGTTTAAAAAGGGTCTCTGAGTTACACCGTTCGCATGATCCTCTACAGTATCCAGTTATTACTTGACCATTCCTCAGCAAGGTACAGCTCGTAACAAAACAGCGACGTGCAGCAATTTTAGGCATTTACCATAGGTTGATGGTTAGAGCTAATTGTTTCAATCCATTACATTATTACAAAAATTTATTTAGTCAGTATATTCAGAAAGATTGAATTACATATGTATGTAGTAATCAACAAAGACTAAGAACGAAAAGAATGTTTTACTCATGGCCAACTATATGTTGGTTTATCGAAGGTCCTGAAATTCATAAGGAGCAGAAAAAGTAAAATATATAGTAAACACCTTTTCATAAAAATTAAAAAACAATAATAATAATAATACAAGAAAAATTTGTTTTCATATTCGAATTCCCTTCACTTTATTAATTTTTAATGACCCCACTTTTGAATTGATTGTTAATACCCATGCGAAGCCGGGGCGGACTGCTAGTATACTATAAATATATATATTTACATACTTGTATATCGTGAGCACACTCTTTGTCAAATTTGCCACTGCAGTGGCCTGGGTGTTGGAACGCGATTCTTGAATTTAATTCACTCGATTATCTAGTTTGGGCCCTTCCGTATAAATATTTACGACTATCTCTTTCTCTTTTGGGAGAGACCTTAATGGTCTGATTTTAAGTAGGATTATAAAGAATTTCGTACCTTAAAATGCATCTTATTAGAGACGACTCATATAGAGGATTCCTGCAATCCAAGAAATGACTTCGCTATACAGAATAAGTATTTATTTATTTATTTATTTATTTAAAAGAGAACTAATTATAAATAATTAATCCACTTGTAAGAATCAGCACTGGCTAACAGGGCCTTCGGTTCTTAATACTAATGTTATGGTAAAAAGAAAATACTTAGTAAGGTTATTTAGTTGTATGTGGTTTATATGTCTTTGATGTTACACAGTTTAAGAATGGCACTGATGTTATCGCTATTTGTTGCTTTGAGATGGTCGGAAGGTCTCTTCTTCCCAAAGGTTGATTTCCTTAATAAATGCAGTGCAGGGCATTCATCGATGAGGTGAGTAATTGATTGGGTGGGAGCGTTGCAATGGTGACAGCTTGGTTGATCGGTACCGTTAAGAATATGGTTGTGAGTTCTTGTGGTGTGGCCTATTCTAAGACGAGTAAACGTCTTGATGTTGTGGCATGAGCAGTCCGATGGCTAGATAGGTTTTACACCATTTGGGTTTTGATCTCTAAAGTGATATTGGCAGTATTTTGTTATATGTTCTTTGATGTCTTTAGTAGTAATATGAGGAAAGAACACCAACGGCTCTCTACTACCTTCTTTTGCATGTTTATCAGCTGTCTCATTGCCTTTTATACTAGCATGCCCTGGTACCCACATTATTTTTATGCTGTTTTCATGATGGAAGAGTTTGTCGCGTATATTCTGTATTAGCCATGAATTATTTGCTGAGTTTTGAAGTGCATCAATGGTTGATTTACTATCGCTACATATTATATGTTTTTCTCCTGTTGATGAGGCGAATAGAACCGCTTCGTAAATTGTTGCAGCTTCTGCTGTAAAAACCGAGCAATATGTTGGCAAAGCACTGACAGTAATAGCGACACCCTGGTCGTTTAACACTGCAAACGTGGTAGTAGTTTTCGTTTTCGACCCGTCGGTATATATGGGTTCTCATTCTGGTTTATAAGACTCAATAGCCTCGTTGAACAGCAGAAAAAGTTCGTTGGAGCTGGTTTTTAGTTTCTGGTGCTTTGACAGAGTGTTTATAAAAGAATGTTTGGGAGTCAACCATTGTGGATGGTCAGGCTCGACGAGCAATTCGGGTGTGGATATTAAATTGAGGTCGTTGATCAGGGCTATGCATTGCATGAGGGTGGACTGTGTTCGATGCATTCATCCTAGTTGTAGACGTCTCGAGGATGTTGAAAAAGGTTTTGCCCCTATTATGGAGAATCCTAGGTAGAAGCATCATGGTATTATATTTAGTTCTTTGCTGGATGCTCGGTAGGGCTGCTTCGTCTAACACGGCTCTGATCGGAGAGATGGGGAACGCGCGTATGCTTCTTCTTACTGCTGTGAGGTGAGATTTTGCGCAGTATCCATATATCGCGAGTCCAAAATCAATTTTTGATAACATCAGTGCTTTTAAAATATTAAATATTAAAAGATTTGACATATGTATATGACAGTGCTTAGATGATCAATACTTAATAATGTTAAGTCTAGATATTAAATTTATTCCAACATATTTACAATGTTCCTTGTAAGTTAGTTTTTTATCAAAAATTATACCAAGTATTCTGAGTGTATTAGTGTGAGGAATTTGAGTATTAAAAAGGGATAGGATAGGAAAGGTGCATTTATGTTTTCTGCAAATGTGGAAGGTTGAGCTTTTGTTACCTGAGACTTTACATCCAGAAGTTTTTGACCATATCCAACTGGTCATCTAGAATTCTCGTGAAAGTTTCTGTCATTAGTGTAAGGTCTTTGAGAGCGGAAAATATTAGAACGTCATCAGCGTACATTAAATGCTCAACCGTATCGTATTGGGATAATAGGAAGCTGAGTTCATTAAAAGTAGTTATAAATAAGGTGACTGAAAGAGGTGAGCTTAGTGGCACGCCGTTGTGCAAGGGGCATATGTTAGAGTTTTGATTATTTACGCTGACAAAGATTTTGTCTCCAACGCACCAGCGTTCTAATTCTCGTAAAACTATATGTGCACCAATTTTGTCGAAAGCCTTTTCAAAATCTAGACTAAGGACGGGCAGAAGTGGGTCGATGACACCGAGACCTTTTTGAAATGCGAACTGGTTAGAGCTTATCAACCTTTTTTTCTTGGCGTACCACATAATTCTCACGGATATAATTTTTTCAAGCATTTTAGATATACAGGGTATTAGGGATATAGGTCTAAAGTTGGGGACGGAAGGGCTGTTTTTGTTAGGTTTGGGAATAGGTATAACATCAGCTTTTTTCCAATCTTGTGGAAGGGTGCCTTTATTAAAAATTCTGTTATACAAGGATAGGAGTCGGAGTTTAAGGATATAAGGAAGGTTTTTGAGGAGGGAGTAAGGTATTTTATCCGGGCCTGAAGAGCTACCCGACATAGTAGAAATAGTCGAGTCGAATTCGTGAAGTGAGATTGCTGATTCGATTAAGGAAGCTGTAGGGCAAGGGTTGTGGTAAGTTTTAGGAATAATTATATTACTGAGAGAGTTGAAATCCATGTGGAAATTAGAATTATGAGAAGCATTAGACCATGAACTTACAAAGTGTTCAGCAATCTCTTTGAGGTCATAGATAGGGCCTTGTGTAGAGTGGATAAAGTCGATTTTATGGTGTTTAGATGCGCCCGACAGAGCTTTTATATCCGACCAAACCCTTTTAGGACTAGAGGTATGCTTTATGTTAGCTGCAAATTTTACAAACGATTGTCTTTTTGAATTTTTTAATTCCTTTCGAAAAGTGGCATTGGCTTTTTTGTATTGTATTAAGTTGTTGATTGTTCGGTTGTGTTTGTAGGTAGCCCATAACGTTTGTTTTCTATTTCTTAACACAGATTACATTTTAGACCAATATGGAAGCTTTGTGGAAAACTGTTTAGTATTAGCTTGAGGAATGGCTAATTGTGCAGCTGAGAGTATAACAGATTTTATTGTGGATGCTTCCGCGTTTATGTTGCTAGATATAGCTTTTTCCAGAATAAAAGAGGAGATAAGTGAACAATACTTAGCCCAATCAGCTTTCTCAGTTAAGAATTTTGCTCTCGGTTTAATGGTATACAAACTGGGAGTAGACAGGGTGGTTAAGATGGGGAAATGGTCACCACTATGTAAATCTTTTAATGTCAGGTACGAAAGTTTAGGAGCAATTGAGGCCGATGAAAGGACAATGTCTACGTGGGTGAACGAATTATGTGTGGAGAAGTGTGTTAGTTGCCCATCACTTAGAACGACAAGGCTTTTGGCAAGTATGGCGTCTTCTAACTCCTGACCTCTGCGGTTTGTAGAACCAGAGCCCCAAAGAGAGCTCCAGGCGTTGAAATCGCCCAAAATTATAGATGGTATAGAAAGAAATCGGCGATATTTATGATTTCTCTGGAGTTAACATTTTTGTGCGGTGGTATGTAGCACGTAATTACCGAAAATTTAAAGCCTATGTCGATTTCCACTGCTAGGAGGAAATAGGAATTTTTTTATGTATAACAGATTTTTTTTTAAAAATGGCTATTCCTTGTTTAGCTGTTTTATTGTGTGGGGGAGATATGTAACCTACGTAGTTGTTGGGAGTGTAAGCTGATTTATTAGCGGGGAAATGTGTTTCTTGTAGTCCGATAATGTGTGGTGAAAATTGATTAATAAGGAGATTAAGGTCAGCGTAGTAGTTAAATAGACCTTTCAAATTCCATTGAAGAATACGCATAGTCTATTCAGAACTGTGAGTATCTATTTGTGCGGAGGGTGAGTGGGAGGTTGTGTTGTTAAGGTGAGTAATAAAGTTGGAAATAAGTGGGATCGTTGAAGTGTAGTCGAGAGTCGTCGTGGAAGAGTCATCGACTGCCATTGAGGTTGGTAATTAATGAGTAAATGTTGTTTGTTGAGTATGGTGAATTTGTTTCTTTTGGCTTTGGTTCTATGTTATTATTTGAGTTGAGAGAGGGAGTAACTGTGTGAATTTCAGGTTGGGTTGTTGTTTTCTAGTTATTGTCATTGTCTTTGTTGGTTGAGTTGTTTAATATGTTAGAGAATGAGGGAGATGAAAAAGTAAAAGTTGGTGGAGTTTGCAATTTATGTATGTTTACTGCTTTTCGATATGAGCATTTGTTGTCTGTTTGGATAGTTATTATTTTTTTTATTTGTTCAAATTTCGGGCATTCCTTACTGGAAGATGAGTGATTGCCTGAGCAATTTACGCAAAAGGAACGGGTGCATGGCGGAAGGTGGGGTGGCAAAGCACATTTGTCAGTAACAGGGGGCTTATTACAACGTTTTTTGGTGTGACCAAGAACTTGGCAGTTTTTGCACATCATGGGATTAGCATAGTAAGGTCTTACTTTTTTTCGTACCACGAGATGTCGATTTGTTCCGGAAAGTAGTACAAGTCGAATGTAAGTAGAACTACTCCGCTCGGAGCAGATTGAGCATTTACATACTTGGGGAATTCGCAGATGGACGACACACCCTGTTCCTTCAGATTTTCAACTATTTCTTCGTCAGAAACGTCATTTAAGCAAGGAGCGTAAATGGTTCCTTTGCTAGAGTTCAGATTTTTGTGTAAGTCAATTTTGACGTTGCAAGCTCCTAATAGTTGTTTTGTAGACGTGAACTTTTTGGCGATAATGTTGTTTTTCACAAGAAGAAGTAGGTTTCCGTCCCGTAGCTCGCAGATTTTTATTATTTCAGAGCTTATGTTTAATAAAGCTTTATGGATTGCGAAACAGGAGTATTTGTTTAGAGGTTTATTCGTGTTTATCGCACTTACCACCAAATATTTCGGATGGTCTTTTGCTTTTGTTGGTAGAGTGGGAGGAGGTCAAATTTTGTCGCTTTGGTTTTTTTTCTTTTTGGTTCGGGACTAGAATCTAACGGGGCGAACCTATTATTTCCCAGTTGAATCCCACCAGAGGACGTTTTGAAAAAATTTTACCTTTGGAGCTGAATGTATTGAAAAGTTAAAAAAATCACTATGGAAAGAAGCAAAAGTAAATTGCAAAACACGTCGATGACTTACAGAATAAGTATTTGGGCAGTAAATGTAAAATAACGTGATTGGCGTTAGAAGTGATTCACTGATGCATGTACTAGCCGCTCTTTGTATTGCAATTCCGTTCTTGGTCAACATTACCAATATATAAACAGTATGCCATAATTTGCCTTAAATCTGCCACTACTGCTGTGTAGGTCCAATAAGTTACGTCTTGAGTTAGTCCCGATTCGGGCCTTACAATTTTTTTACAGGTGAAAGTGCTAAAACTGCTTTCTTTAACGAAGCCTGTTTCTGTTAAAATTGACTCTTGAATAAGAGCAAAATAAGGCTACCTGTGGTTACGCTATTACATAATAAGAGCTAATGCAAATAATTTGCTGCTCGGTATGTAGTTTTAGTTGAGGATTAATAATTATTTCATCTGCATCTTCTTGAAGGCGCTGATGAGCCCTCTCTCAGAACATAATTTTTATAGTCTGCTTAAAGTCTGATTGCCATCCATTGGCTCAAGCAGCTCACGACTTACGGTGACTTGCAATGAAAACCAAATAACAGCCTCGAACGAGACAACCCCGTTTTGACGACAACCATGGCAAACGCATTAAGGATTACGATTTGAGGGCATACACCTGGTTGCAGCTGAGTTTCACACCCTCCTCTGTGCAGCAAAAACCCACGTCAACAAACAAAAGAAAGGTTCAACGTCGAGAAGCTGCAATCTCAACAGACAGTCAAACGATTTTTTACTCACTTGCTCTCTGAGAACATTTGTCAGCAGCTCGGTATAAGATAACTGTGCGACGGCACTTCATGCTCGTACAGTTGCAAGCGAAACCATTGGTTTTCGTAAAGGTCTAAAGAACAGCGGGTGCGTTGAGAACTGTGGTGTCGAAGTGGACAGAAAGCGAAGAGCCTACCGCAATGCTGCCGTCGAACAGAATACGAGCGGGGTGGATGGATATCGAGAGTTGAAGAAGAAAGAGAAGCGCATATGCAGATAGACAAAGAGAAAGGCCGAAATGGGTGAGTATGAAGAGCTAGTGTAATGTTCGTAAATTTTATGAAAAGATACGGCGACTAACGGAAGGAGTATAGTTTTGTAGGCCCCAAAGTAGTGATCTAGAGTCTAATATTCAGAGCATACAGAAGTTATAGAGAAAACACTTATCCAGCCTGCAGAACGAAAGTGAAAGTGTAACATCAGGAGATGGCGAACTCGATTCCCCAACGATGACAATAGAATAGATGTTCCATTGCCCGACTATGAATAGGTTCGAATAGCATCGACAGGGGCCGATGGATTACCGGCCGAGTTATTTAATTACAACGGCGAAGACTGACAAGGTACTGCATCAGATACTTTGCAAGATATGGTCGGATGAAATCATACACGGCCATTTTTACAGTGCTACAGAAGCGATCGACCCAAAGGATGTGGTACAGATAATATACAATAATCAGCTTACCCTTTTAGTGTTTTCTGTTGCTGCTGACTAAAATTTGAGGCCCCACTGGTTTAGCGCACAAATTCGTATATGGACAGCAGAAAACCTTTCCGAAAAGCATTTGAGGTGATGGCGTTTCTTGAAGACGACTGGAACAAATCGATGGACAATGACACGCTGTGGCAGTCAGCGACTGCGTTGAAAGAGCTATTTGCGATCATAATAAGCAGAAACTTCAACCCCCTACAATTGTGAGACAAGTATAAAACTCTTTGTTAGACGACATTGCTTGCTGATACCAAGGTTTACCACTAGTCACCTATTTTTTACGAAGCGCTGAAACTTATATTATTTGATCAGAGAGCTTTGTTGTTTCAACTTGTTTGCTTACAGCAGCTGCTTAAGTCAGTAGCGCGTTGATACATATTTTTACAACGAATAAAAATTCCCAACAAAGAATTTGTCTAAAATTTTGTGTTTCTAACCAAATGTCTTATGTGAAATCGTCACGGATGTTAGAAACGGCTTACGGTGATTCAGTTTTATCAAAAACACAAGCCTACGAGTGGTACAAAGCCTTCAAAGACATGAAATTTATTTGATATTTTTTATACTGTATTTTTAAATAAATTAAAATTTACAATACAATATCTCTCCAGGTATCTAATACTATGTTCGGACGAACAATGAAAACATGTTTTCGTGGGAAAAACTGGTTTTCTTCCTAACACTTGTGTTTTCGTCCATGTAAAATCTGTCAAAAGAAAGCACATTAGGGGTATTCGCAGATTGCAAAAATACTATACCGAAATATACAATGGAACGAGAGCACCCATTGCAGAATCTAGTGATATATGAACGGCTGATTCGGTAAATTTATTGTGAATTACCATTATGCATGGCTATTGTAAATTGGCGCACCTTCTGCATAAATTTTTAACAAAAAACTGTAACGAATCCTTATAATTGAAATAAAAATTATAAAATCTATTTAAAAGTTAACGAGGTAATATGTCTTAATCTAAAATGACAGCTAAAACAGGGTTGCAATTATATTTTTACGTTACTTTGCATGCAAATATACATGGGTTTTGGTCTGACATATTTTACAGCCATTGCAAATAAATTTTTGCGTGTGTTTGTTGTGCCGTTGCACCAAGAAGAAAATTCTGCAATTGGTGCACCGTGTAAGGGTTTTGCAAGAACAAGAGAATCCCCTTAACAGAGAGCAGCTGTATTTGTATATGGAATGTAAACAAATATCAAGTGACAAGTGGCCGGCAAAATATGTCTTCCAAAAAAATCGATTAAACTAGAGCAGGCCCCGTTTATAATGAGTGGAATGTAAGTTTTCAAATAGTTTTCAGCGAAAACTGTGTTTTCGTTTGACAGATTTTACATGGACGGAAACCAGTTTTTCCCACGAAAAAAATGTCACTTGATTAGGGGGATTCTTTAGCTCTTGTAAAACCCTTGCACGGTGCACGAATTGCAGAATTTCCCTCTTGGTGCAACGGCCCAACAAGAAACACACGCACGCACACACATGTTTATTTTCGTACCGTCTTAAATCACTAGATTCTGCAATGGGTGCTCTCTTGGCCTTGCATGTTTTGATATAGGATATTTGTATTTTGTGCCATCGTGCAATCTTGCAAGAGCAAGAGAGTCCCCCTATTGATATTGAAAAATGGAAAAGCAAAAATACAAAAAAAAGAAATTTGTGGCAATACCAAAGTTAATGCAATCAGCTAAAACCTTTCTCTCCCCAATAAACAATCAATACTGCTTTCCACCAGATTTAAGACTGTTTACTTTGCTCAAATTGTGTGATATTTTGTTGAGATTATGTGGACAATATTTCCTGGAAGCTGGTATAGACCTTGGTCAAAAGTTAATATCCCTAATGTACTTGTAGTAAATTCCGATCTACTGTTTGGCATTTTGCTCATTATCTAAATAAATTAAATATTGGCTCTTCGGTGGAGTTAACGCCAGGCTGTTTTTCGAAAAAAATTTGGTGTACCCGGTCGTGCTTTTAGTTTTCTAGACCCAAATGATCCTTCCGATATACCAACGCTGCGAGTAAAATCTCGGACTGTGAATCGTCGATTCTCAAATTCCAATTTCTTTATTTATTTGATGTGTTGATCATCAGGCGATGTTGATAGACACACAATTTTCACCGGAGGCCTTTTCCACCACTCTGAACGTTTCGGGACCAGAAATAGGATTTCGCACGCAAAATTTGAAGGAACTTCTTTATTGAATAATTTCACTTTACGTAAAAATCGCCAAATGCACTTTATGAACTTCGGAAAGGTAAGCGTATCTATCAACACGAAAGATTAATTTTATGTGACATTTGGTACATTCGTCGAATGGGTTTTCGCGCGAAATTAAAATTAACAAGTAAGGAAGGGCTGAGGGCGCAACCGAACATTTTATACTATTTTTAGGAACACAAGGAGTAAAACACGCTTTCTTATTTTCATTGGGATAACTCGATATATGCGGTACAAAGTCACCCCGATATGGGATTTCACCAAAAAGTGGGTAGTGTCACGCCCGTTATCCTATTTTCATACCGGCTCGTATAAAGCTCTCTAATACCATCTCGGAGGTAAAATTTAAAGTTTCTGGCTTATTTGGGTATTTATTTATCACACTTTTGGTAGTTTTTAACAGAATCGTTATATGGGGAGTGAACGAGATTATCCTCCGCTTACATCCATATTCACACTGTTGGTAGAAGTTCTTAAAAGATTTGTAGACAGCAAATTTAGTTGTTGCAGTTGTTGTGTGCATTGAACTTGTTAGAGGGTCGGGCCACTTCCACTTTTTCAAAAAAGTTTTGCCCCAAATGAACCTTGTTACTGAGATGCTCTGTACCAAATTATAGCTTTATATTTTAGTTTAGTGCTTAGTTATGGCACTTTATATGTTTTCGGGTAATGACAATTTGTGAGTGTTGCACTGTACCGATTACGCCCATCTACAAACTCGATTTTTTTTTGTACTAAGGAATCTTCGTACCAAGTTTTATCGAGGTATCTCAATTTTTGCTCCAGTTACAGCTTGCACGGACAGACAGACAGTCAACTAAATTTCATCTTTTCTCGTCACCCTGATCATTTATATATGTAGACGCGTGCTATCTCTTTGACAGTTTTGTTAGAAATGGGAAGATTTAATGACACATCAAAATATTTACAGTGTTGCCATAGTTGATTGACATATTAAAATACTTAGAATAGAATAAAGGATAGACAACGTGTCAAAACGCATGGTTGCATTGATAATTAAAAACTAATTAATATTTATGGTGTTGCCACAGTACCCTCCTCCTAGAGAGTCGTAGGTGGTGTGATGAAAACTGGCTTTAGACGATCGATGGAAACTTTAACTTTATTCTCCTTTATTTCCACTTCGAAATACTTAGGTGAGCGGCTCAAAACTTTGTAGGGTCCCATATAAGGTGCTGATAGTGACGGTCTGACTGAATCATCGCGGATGAAGACATGATCACAAGACTTGAGATCGCCATGAACGAAAACTTTTTGGTTAGTGTGCCAGGCTGTACTATCAGGACGAAGATCTCGCATGATACGACGGAGCTCCACTAGGATTTCCGTTTGGCTCTGGTTACTGGGTTGTTCGATGAAAAGCTCTGAAGGTAATCGCAATGATGTTCCATATACCAATTCAGAAGGAGTGGACCCGATGCGCACTGGTCGATTTCATAGGCCAAAAATAAAAAAAAAAGTTTGAAATTTGCCATTGTTTGTATCAAAAATATTTCTTAAAATACCAATAAAACTAACTGTAAATATATTTTTTGTCTATCCCATTCGTACGCCCTACGAAAAGCGAGAGAAGTGAAACAATAGAAACACGCGAATGTGCAGTGAAAATAGCTTAAAATTTTTCTCTCATAAAAAAATTAAATTTTAGCATTAAATCGCGTTTAATCAGCGTAAATTAAAATGAATATTGAAAAAAAAGGTAAAGACTATATAACTAATCGAGTTTTATGTAATAATATATTGACTTATTTTTTAAAATTATTGTTTTACCAGTCGCCTGTTGAGTGGTGTACTTTTCTTTATATATTGATTTTAGCTATAGAAAAAGTAGTGATCCCCGTCTCGCCCTCAAATGAAATATGTTTGGTAATATTAGTTAATGGTTTCTAAGCTCACGTTTTTAATTTTAGCTGCTACCTTTTGCTCCTCTCTGTGTTATTCGTGTTATTCTACCAAGCATTTTTTGTGTTGTTTTGCTTATGCATACGTTCGTATACGTACTTGCTTACGTGAGTATTTTGTTTTTGTGTTTTGTTCGGTATTTGTTTGAGCTTTAGTTTTAATAATATCATTTTGATAATTTCATGAAACGTTTGTCTTATTCGTACATATCTTCAGGCACATCATATCAATGTCAACTTTCCCGCATTTATATTTTTGAGATGTGGTGTTTAGAAAAAGGTTCATTTGCAGATAAAGCTAAAAAAGTATATGACGAGCTAAAACAAAGATTTGAATCTGATGGTTACGAATATGTTGAAAGTAGTGTTATGAAAAGACTAAATTATATATTTAAAAAATTTGGAGAAATGTGGAAAAAAAACAGAAGGGCAAAAGCCAAAGTTATCGAAAAAAATTCCGATTGGTTTGCACAACATGAATGTATATTATTAAGTCGACAATCATCTACATTGAGTCAAAATCGAGGACGTCCTAGATTAAGTTTGGTAGAGTGCTCAGGAAGAACCAAGCGGCGACGGATAGCAGATTTAGCAGAACTCGATGTGTCCGCTGCTGATGATTTGCGTTTGGCTTGTAGTCAACCGAATCCGTTGATATTTCCAGCAAAAGCGTGTGAAGTAATTTCACTTATAACCGAAGCCAATTTAACAAAGAATCAATATCTACTTATTAGAAGCTTCGTAAACAATAAATTTGATATTAACTTCTTTCCCTGTTATGATAATATTGTAAAGGAAAAACAGAAAAGTTATCCTGAGCAAATAAGAGTTTCAGAAGCTGTCGCGGAAGTTGAGCTACAAAAATTATTGGACCACACTGCGTCGCGAATTTTAGAGATGCAAAGCGATGTGATTAATGAACTCGAGGAGTCCTCTAATTACCTAAAATTATTAGGAAAATGGGGATTTGATGGTAGCTCTGGGCAGAGCGAATATAAGCAAAAATTTGAAAATAATGATTTGGAAGACAGTAATTTATTTATCACGTCATATGTTCCTCTCCAACTTATAACAAAATCTAAGAATGATGAGGAGCATAAAATAATTTGGAAAAACCCTCGACCGTCGTCCACCCGCTATTGCCGCCCTGTTCGAATTCAATTTCAAAAGGAATCAGTTCATTTAACCAAAAATGAAGAGTTATATTTTAAAACCAAAATTCAACTATTAACTCCCACTGAATTCAAAACAGCTACCAACCGAAAATTTTATATTGATCATATTCTTCAACTAACTATGGTGGATAGCAAAGTATGCAATGCCTTAACCGAAACCTCATCTGCAAAATGCTACATTTGCCAAGCCAAACCTACTGAGATGAACGATATTGACAAATGCTTACAAAAAGAAGTACGAACAGATCGCTACGAATTTGGGTTGTCTCCATTACATGCCTACATTCGGTTTTTTGAATATTTTCTTCACCTTTCTTATAGACTTGAAATAAGACAATGGCAAATAAGGGACTCAGAAGATAAAGAACGATTTCTGCGAAGGAAACAAAGTATTCAGTGCGAGTTTCGTAAAAAAATGGGTTTAATTGTCGACAAACCTAAAACAGGTGGTAGTGGATCTTCAAATGATGGGAACACGGCAAGAAGATTTTTCAATGATGCCCATATATCTGCTGAAATAACTGGCATAGAAAAACACCTAATTGAAAATTGTGCAACATTACTGCAAGCTATATTGTCAGGGTATAAAATTAATGTGGAAAAATTTAGGAAATTTGCGTTAGATACTGCAAGAGAGCTAACATCCAAGTATTCCTGGTATTATCTTCCTCCCTCAGTGCATAAAATTTTAATTCACGCTCCCGATGTTATTCAGTACCCATTACTTTCAATTGGAGAGCTCTCTGAAGAAGCTGCTGAGGCAAGGAATAAAGACGTTAAATTGTATCGACTCCATCATACACGAAAGAACTCACGGGTCGCTACAAATCAGGACTTATTTAACCGATTACTTTTAAGCTCAGATCCTCTGATCACTGGTCAACGAAAATTACCAAGCAAAAATACATCGATTTTATTAAAATCAGTTTTCGATTTAGTTGAATAATACGCAAAAAATTTTTTTTTATTTGCCAACTTTAACTACTTCTAATAAATTAAAATTCGTTATCATCACTATCACATTATTACAATTCTTTTGTCCTAAACTTCATTGCTTTAATAAATTAGTCAAAAGCAAAGCAAAAGATTTTGGCTCTTTTACTAATTATTTTTCAATGGGCGGGAGACGGCGTGGGTAGTGAGAGAGGGGGATCCGAAGCGGTTTATTTATAGTATTATTATTGTTTTTTACTGATTATAATTTAAAAAACCTAAGATATAAATTTTACTCTGATATAAACAGTGGAAGTATTTTTGGCCGCTGATTTCATACAAGACCGTCAACTGTGCGATGTCGTCTTTAAATGTTGAACGCAGTCCAAGTAATATAAGAGGTAAATAGGTCGTCCACTGATCCACTTTATGTCATAAAATGGCAGACTTTAATGTGCGATGCCATCGTTCTATTAGTCCATTACATTGTGGATGATACGGCGTTGTTCTTAAATGGGTCACTCCCAAATAGTTTAGCAGTTGTTTAAATATGGCGCTTTCGAATTGACGACCCAGATCCGACGTTATGTCGATAGGTACTCCAAAACGGGAAATCCAGCCGGTTAGCAAGGCCTTTGCTACAACTGGAGCTGTCATGTTGGGAATCGGAATGGCATCTGGCCATCGCGTAAATCGATCGATTATGGTTAAGCAATATCGGTTGCCCTCCGATATTGGAAACGGACCGACAATGTCAATATGCAAATGTCCGAATCCGCTACTGGGATTTATTCTGCTTTGGAATAAGCTTTTGTTGTGTCGAATGACTTTAGACCGTTGGCACTGTATGCAACATCTAGCAAAGGTTCTACTATCTTTTACAATGCCTGGCCAAACGAATCTGTCGACCATCATCTTGACAGTAGCGCGCGAGCCGGGGTGCGATTGTGTGTAGCCCGAAGAAAAGTTTGTCGAAATTTTGATGTTACGAAGGGACGGATTCGTCCTGTGGATATATCACAAAAAACATTTTTAGTACTTGGAGGTAATATAAAAGATTTTGATTTTAGTGAGTGTCGAATGCTGCCATTTAGGTGTGCTAGTAGCTCTTCATCGTTCTCTTGGTCCACGGCGACGGCGTCGTAGTCAATAATGGCGGTCGTAAGTGATTGAATTCGCGATAACAGATCAGCAGTTACGTTTCGTTTACCTTGAACATGTCGAATATCAGTAGTTATTTGTGATATGAAATCCAATTGCCGAGCTTGACGATCTGAAGCCTTATGCAGTTGTTGTCGGAATGCGAATATAAGTGGCTTATGGTCAGTGTAAATGTGGCAGTTACGACATTCTAACATATAACGAAAATGACGAACGGCGCTGTATAGCGCGGTTAACTCACGGTCATACGTACTGTATCGCATTTCAGTTGATGAGAACTTTCTTGAGAAAAATCCTAATGGCTGAAGTTTGACATTTACCATTTGATTTAAGACTGCTCCAGCTGAAAAATCGGATGCATCTACCCACAATGAAAGTTCTATATCAGGTAGTGGATGCGCTAACATAACACAGTTTGCTAGTTGGGCTTTCGCAGCTTCAAAATGGCGTTTGGTATCTTCATTCCAATCTAAGATGGTGCTGTCGTTTTTCTTATTTCCAGGAATCATGGCGAATAGAGGTAACTCTAAGGCGTGTGGAAGAAATCTCCGATAAAAGTTGAGCATTGCCAAAAAACGTTTAAGCTCTTTTGCGATCTTGGGCGGTTTCATGTTTGTTAGTGCTTCGACGCGGCTTGGCAATGGACGAATACCGTCTTTCGTAATTGAATGACCTAAAAATCGAGTTGAGATACTCCGAAATGCGATTTGGCAACATTGATTGTTAAATTATAATCTCGAAAACGGTTAAACACAATACGAAGATGTTGTTTGTGTTCATCAATCGATTTTGATGCGAGGCAAACATCATCTAAATACGCAAATGTAAAATCCAAGCCTCGAAGTACTTCGTTAATTAAACGCTGGAACATCTGCGCAGCGTTTCTTAATCCGAACGTCATATGAGTAAATTCAAAAAGTCCAAACGGCGTTGTAATGGCGGTTTTACAGATTATCGGGGTGAATCGGCACCTGATGAAACACTTTCTGCAAATCTATTTTCGAAAATATAATTTTATTTGCTAGGATTGTTGAAAAGTCTTGAAGGAATGTTATCGGATAGCGGTCAGGAATTGTGTTAGCATTCAAACCCCTATAGTCACCGCAGGGTCTCCAGGAACCATCGGCTTTACGAACTAAATGCAAGGGACTGGCCCAGCTGCTATTCGAAGGACGAAAAATACCAAGCTTGATCAGGAGTTCAAATTCTGCACGTGCAGCTGCGAGTTTTTCCGACGATAGGCGTCGTGGTCGTGTGCATACAGGTGGACCAGTAGTTGAAATATGATGAACTACTGACGTGTTTGTACGTAAACCAAGTCGTGACGGACATGTGATGTCAGAAAATTTATTTAAAATGTCCGAAAAATTTTTCGTGAAATTTATAGTTGATATATTTGTTGGATGTCTATGTTGTGTTACTAAACACGACGTTTTGACCAGGGTGTTGCGGTCTACGAGACGTTGACCTTGTAAATCGACGATCAAGCCATGATGACTTAAGAAATCCGCACCAAGTATACCCTGCGAAACGTCGGCGATTATGAACTTCCAAAGAAATTCACGGCGTAGGTTTAAATTTAATTTAAGCATGACTTCACCGTATGTTTGTACGGGAGAGCCATTTGCGGCAAACAATGACAAAGATGATGGACGTGCTCTAGCTAATTTCGTCGACCTCGGTATGACGGATACGTCCGCTCCTGAATCTATTAAAAAACTAATTTTCGCTGAAGTGTCGTAAATGCAAAGGCGACGACCTGTTGAATTATCAGAGTGTTTGCCGGGCTCTGATATGGTATTAGCCGAGCTGACTTGGACTGGATACTGGAGTGAACGAGCATGGTTGGCGACATTTAGTGGCATTTGCACCAAATTTTGCATGATACCAACCAAAATTGCTCGTATGTTGAATTACCGATCTCCCACGTGACGTAGATCTACTGCGCTGCTGTCCGGTGGATTTAACGTTCCGCATCAACTGTCCTACGGTTTTCGAAAGAGCAGCAATTTCGTTTCGTATATCACTTAACTCACCCTGCGCTTGCGATTCGGATCTAACCTCAAAAATTTGTCCACCATCCTTCAGTGATAAGCATTCTGTGATAGAATCAGCGATTTTAATTTTGTCGCTAATTGGAGCGCTAGTGGCGATGATAGCTGCTTGTGCGTACGGTGGCAAGCGGCTAACCCAGAGATCGTGCAGTATGCTCTTGCTGAGCGTGGTACCTGCTGTTCGTCGCATTTCATTGTACAAATCGCTAGGCCTTCGGTCACCTTTTCAAAACCCGTTGGAGACGGCGTTGTTGACTCTCGGCGAAATTTTAGATGACTCTCCGACGAATGTAGCTAAATTTGTCCGTTGCTGGTCTATCATCAATAAGAGTACGCATCTCTAGTAATTTTGCCGGAGGTACGCTTGCAAGTACTATGTTGAATTTGAGGTGAGGCTTCAAACCAAAACTCCAGCGAGTAGAAGTAAGCCTCAATGCTATCCTCCGGCATCGCCGGCAGTGGAATTCGTGGTGGAGTATTTTGCGGTCTAGGCTGTTCCACGTCGCTATTAGTATCCGCCGATGATCTCGTTTTTATCATTTTCGCACTTTAACTATTAAAAAATGATTTCTTTTTTTGTCTGGGGTCACCAATGTAGACGTGTGCTATCTCTTTGACAGTTTTGTTAGAAAAGGGAAGATTTAATGACACATCAAAATATTTACAGTGTTGCCATAGTTGATTGACATATTAAAATACTTAGAATAGAATAAAGGATGGACAACATGTCAAAACGCATGGATGCATTGATAATTAAAAACTAATTAATATTTATGGTGTTGCCACATATATATGGCGCAAATATAACCCTCCGATTATTTTTGGAAAATGAAAAACCTTTTTATAAAACGAATAACTTTGATTCTGCTTGTGAATTATTTTTATTTGGTCTTTTAAGTTTTTGTACATCAAGTCGAGAATATGATATCATGTAAATGGCCGGCACCACAATTATTTGTCATTTGAGCCCTTTTTATGGCATTGTCCATCACTTTGGTCAGAACTTTTGGAAAAAGGTCCTCACATTTTTGACGGATGCTGTTTTTAAGAGCTGCAAGAGTCTGAGGCTTGTTGACATAAACCCGTGACTTCAAAAAGCCCCACAAAAAGAAGTCTGGAGCGGTCACATCGGTGACCTTGCTGGCCAGTGGAAATCGCCAGAACGGGAGATTAGGCGCCCGGGAAATGCATCCTTCAGCATATCGACTATGGTGCGTGTATTTCGCATGTGTTTACTACACAAATATCAAAATAGAACTGACATTTGAGGTCAATTGCAAAATTTATAGCATATTCTGCGCCACCCTGTATAACCCTATATCTATGTATGTCGATTAATTTTAGGTGATACGTGCAACCGTTAGGTGAACAAAATTATTATACTAGTTGCAAGAGTATAAAAAGTCTTATTATTATTATATGCAATTGTTTACCAAATTTAGGTTTTGATGCATAGTTGTTTTACAGTTTCCTACTCATCATCTAGTAAAATACAATGATATATGTATCTTGTAGTTAGAAAGATACGACGAGTTACAATTTAACTTGCTATGTGCAATTCCGATTTTTTGAATAGCAAAATTACAGTATGATCCGAGGAATCAAACAAACGATTCTCGTTTAACTGAACAATTCATTTAATTACATTAATTCCGCTGAATTTGACAACCTAATAGATAAAAAAAAATAATATGTGTACTTAAGGTAGTAGTCTGGTAACTTATGTCTACAAGTATTTTCATGACTTCTTTGGGGGGTGGGTTTTTATAGGAATATAAAAATGAATTATCTTGAATATTAAAGTGCTTTTATTTACATATTGAAATAATAAAAAAAAATGTATTTGAAAAAATTTAATACTTTATTACTATTATTATTGTCACTCGAAGTTGGAACCTCAAAAAAATGCACGAGGGTGGCCCGGGTGATTTTAACTCGTGATGTTATCTGAAATCAAATATTCGTGTTTATTCTTAATCATAGACATGTCATTCTGGTCGGAACCACTAAAGTTAAATTTCAAGGGTAAATAACAAAATAGCGGACTTTGAAACAAATAGTTCTTTTATTTTGCAAAGAAAGCGTTGTAAAATAAAAAGTTAGTGGTGAAAAAAATGTTCGTGAGTTCTGACGAGAACTATAAGTGTATTTGAAAGCAATCGGTTAAGTAGAAAAAGTATATTGTGGTAAGCTCAAGTGAAACAAGCAAACCTTTAATTAAATATTCATGATTTGCTGTGCATAAAGCCCTAAAACATTTTAGTTCTGACTTAACAAAAATTAGTGAATTAAAAGATGGCAATTTACTACTCCTTTTTAAAAAATAACACTATTGCAAAAAATTAACTCCAACAAAACACCTCATTAGCATTTGTGATGTAAAAATTGAACTCCACAAAAATTTAAACTCCTCAAAAGGCAATATCTACTCTCCGTGCTTAAATCAAGTCTCTGATAATGAAATAATTCAAAATTTTAGAGAGCAGGGTGTTACGTCCATTTACAAATTTCTAAAATATATATATGGTCAACCCACCCCAAGTGGCGTGGTTCTTTTAACCTTCGATCGCTACTATTTGCCCCAAAAAATTGATGTATCATGGTATACAACTAAGTTAAGACCCTACTACTGAAACCCAATGAAATGCAAGAACATACAAAAAAACGCTGTAATAAGATTTCTATCTGCGACACATGTGCATTACACACAATCCCTCACCCTGTACTCGTACTTTCATTGTAAATTGTTCTGCTGAGCACGCCGCCTGAAGCAAATAATGTCCGAAGTTCAGTGAAATAAAAAGAATAATAACAATTCAAACAAATAACGAATGCTCATTTCGCGAAGCAGTAAATATTCATGAAGCAAAAATACCAAATGTTTCGAATTCTTCATCTCCTTCATTCGCTAACATACTTAACAATCCGACAAACATAGATCTCTCTAATTACAAACAAAATATCCAAAGAGGAGCGCAAATCTCTTCTTCTACTCCTATTTCATCTTCACTATCAACTCTAAAATAATACACGAATAACCAAGCAACGAAAATAAAAAAAAAACAGTAAACTCAACAAATCTTAACTCCAAAACAAATACAAATACAAATACAACAAGTGCAGTCAATGAGTAATCTGCAACTCCCTTTGATTACTTTACAATAACCTCACTAATCTTTAACTTGATCAGCGAACTCAGTAATACACCCGTCACTCCGTTACCTACCAAAACCCCTACCACAAAATACATCATGAGAATTCTTCAGGGGAATATGAAAGGTCTATTCTTAATAAATTCCCTCCGCATCAAAAGTTTGACGCAGGTGATCTTATAAATATCGCAAACGCTGTTTCTCCACCCACCATAAACATCGAAGATTTTAATGCTTGAAGTCCACTATGGGGATCCACTTCCACTAACATAAGAAATCTCGTAGTCCTTAACGAGCTAAGCGGAAGCGGAAGCTTGCCATGGAGGATGACGACGACATGCCCTCTTGCAGGACGCTTGCAGACGAAAGCAACTGTGGCCGCAGATGCAGCTCAAAGCACCAACAGGACCCCTTGTACTAGGTTTAGCTGCTCAGACTCAGGGGAGTCACATCGGGCAGAGACCGACTGGGTGCGTAAAAGGAGAAGGAAGCGCAAGAGGGGAGGGCAACGCCTTATCCCGGCAGCTGACAAACCCGGCGGGTGACCCTCGAAGGAAGCGCGTGAGCAATGCCAACCTCAAGTGGTACCTGCGGTATCTCCCGGATGGAAAGACCCCCGAGGTGGCGAAAGCCCTAGCCAAGGGCAGAAACAGAGCGAACAGTGCGTCCCCTACAAATGAGCGTGGCAGGACCGTGTCTGGTCGTGCGCATGGCAGCCGGGTAAGTGACCGCCGCCAGGTCCGTGCAACTCTGACCGCAATGTGAGGTGACGGAAGATCAGCCACCAATGCGCAAACTGCAAAGAGGAAGAGCGGGCAGATCACACCGCAAGAGCCTCCCAGCTCCAAAAGAATGAGGGGCAGCACACGTGGGTAGCCGGAGGCCAACCATCAGCACCGGCTTCCTCCCGTGTGGAGGAGGGGCGGCGCTGCCATTAACAGCATCCGCATGGCTGTACTGACTCTAAACTACCCGGCGGAATCGTTGGAGTCGGAGCAGGTTACCGTGCTCGGAAGTGAATTTGCGGCGTTCTTCCTTGGGGTGGAATTAAAAGGTGGCATGTTGCAGGTGGACTGCATGGAAGTTTTCCCCAAAGCTATAAGGCTGGAAGGGTCCCGTCCTCTGTGAAAAAAGAGCGGAGGATCTACCGGTCATGCACAGTACGACGATGTTCCTCCCCCGATGCGGAGACAAGCCCTACGAGTTTGCTGTAGGTCTGGTTAAGAACCGTGGTCTTAGCATCTCGACCTGGCGTGTCGTCAGCAGCAAGGTTGTGGAAAAAGCAGACTTGAGAGGATGGAGGCTGTACTTGTGCATTGACTCGTACAAGTACGTCTGTGCAGCGAGCTTCCGCCTATATTACAGGTTCAGCATGGTGGTCATGCGGCCACACAAACCCGCGGATTCCGGGAGCAAGGAAGTGGATAATGCTACTACTTCGTCAAGCAGGAGCAATGTGAAACAGGCTACAACTGTGGCGGCCTCGGAGGTAGAGAGGATGCAGGTGGATGCGGTGCAGGGCTGAGCAGGCTACGGCTGTCGCGATCTTTGACGTCCCAGATGGTGGATCCTGTGTCCAGGAACTCCGCGAGGGGCCCCCTATCGAACCACTATTATAGTGGCCGCCGACATGGAAGTCGCCCAGGCGAACAGACATCACGCGGCGGCAGCTTCGGCTGTCATAACGAGCAGGTTCACAACGGAAAAGCTGGGCATCCTGCTGATCCAAGAGCTTTAGGCCTCAAGACAGAGGACAACAAGGTTATCTGGGATCTAGTATAAAATCCACTTCAAGTCCTAAAAAAATATGGAGTGACATAAAAGCTCTTTCAGGTGGATACTGTCAAACAAAATCGATCATCATTTTTAGGTCCTATTTATGATCCCCAAAAAATCGCTGAAAATTTTGCTAAATTATGGTCAAACAATTCCAAAAGTTCAAACTTTCACTCTAATTTTATCACTCATTCAAATGAAGTAATTTCCCTAAATTACCACAACTCAACACTGTGTTATGAAACTACCTTGATAGAATCTCCCATTACAATTGAAGAATTTTATTTTACTATCAGCAAAATGTCCGGAAAAACATGTGGATCAGACAAAATTTACCCCCTATTAATAAACCTACCACACTCCTTAAAAGTCAGATTGATAACTTTATACAATAACATATTAGAACATGGCTTAGTGCCTCAAGACTGGAAAAAAGCAGTTATTATCCTTATCCCCAAACCTAACAAATCAAATACCTCAATCGCTGACTTTAAACCAATTTCTTTGATTCCCTATTTGGCAAAAGTTCTGGAAAAATCATTTCAAAGAAAATAATGTGGTATGCCACACAAAAAAAATTAATTAATAATCCCCAATCAGTTCGCTTTTCAAAGTGGTCTTGGAGTCATTGACCCCCTACTTTACTTTGAACACTGCGCCTAGTCAACAATATCTGCGAAAAACCAATTATCCGTCCTCACCCTAGACTTTGAAAAAGCTTTTGATAGAATCGGAGCCCATACAGTACTACAAGAACTACAAAAATGGGACATTGGAAACCAAATGTAAAATTTTATAAAGACATTCCTTTCAAATCGTAAATTTTCAGTAAGTGTTAGTAACTTCAATTCCAATATTTTTCCCCTTCATAACGGCATACCACAAGGATCTCCTCTTTTAGCAACGCTATTTATTATAGCCTTTAATCAACTCATCAACTTAATAGCCTCAAACCGCAACGTTGACCATCTTATCTACGCTGACGATGCATTAATATTCTCGGCTTTAAAAAACTTGAACGAAGTCAAAATCAATTTTACTAATATTCTGGCCAACATTATGGAATGGTCTCAAGCGACAGGAACCAAAGTTTCTGCAAGCAAAAGTTCAACATTTCACATCTGCAGAAAAAGAAATCGCACCTTCCCTTGAAAATACTCTAATCCCACATAGTAAGAATACTTGCTATATTATTTAATAAAAAGCTAACATTTAAGGAACATTGTAAATATGTTAGATTAAGCTTACTCAATAGATTAAACATTATTAAGTTTCTTTCATCAAAACATTGTCACATACATATCTCAACATTTGTAAATATCACAAAAGCACTGATGTTGTCAAAAATAGATTTCGGACTCGCAATTTATGGACATTGTGTAAAAAAGCACCTCACTCTGATTGAAACCCCTTACCACATAGCGGCAAGAAGAAGCATTCGCGCAAGTTTCGTTGTTCGAGCGGAGGAAAAAATAAAAATGCCGACGGTGTTACTTCTGTGACATTATATTTTATTCTCTTTCTTTTTAAAATTATGTTCTGGTTATACGAGGTATGTTCAAAAAGTATCGCGAATTTTGTGTTTTTTCAAAAATTATTTATTTATTCATGAATATTTATTTTGTCCCCTTCAAAGTAATCCCCATGAGATATTATACACTTGTGCCAATGGTTTTTCCAATCTTCGTAGCACTTCAAAAAATCATTTTTTTTATCTTCCTCCTTCGATGCCGTCTTTATCTCGTAAAGAGAAGCGAAACGGCGTACTTTCATGGGCCTCTTCAGTTTAGGGAACAAGAAAAAGTCACAGGGGGCCAGATCTGAGGAATACGGTGGCTGCGGCATCATTAGTGTGCTGGTTTTGGCCAAAAGGTCGCGCACAAGCAACGATGTGTGTGAACAGGGGCGTTATCGTGGTGCAAAAGCCAATTTTTGTTCTCCCACAAATTCGGGCATTTCTGGCGGATTGCTTCGCGCAAATTGCGCATAACTTGCAGGTAATATTCCTTATTGACCGTTCTTCCCTGTGGCAAAAACTCATGATGCACCACGCCCCTGCAATGGAGGAAAACTGTCAGTAACCATTCGCGATACTTTTTGAACACACCTCGTATAACTACTAAAGTGATTATAATTTCCTTAATCTATTTCTTTGTTTTTTTTTTTTTATTTTCTTATGAAATACAATATTTGTTAAATGTTATCTTATTTTCTATTGAATGCAAACAAACATGATTGTGTGGTTTACCCGATAATGTCTGGGTTATCATTACAGTCAAACATAAGGACCAAAACATGCTTGTATGAGTTATTTATTTATTTGTTCACATTTTTTTTTTTTTTTTTTTGTTTCAATATATTTTTTATTTATTGAATCTGCTTTTTGATTTGAAAGCCTAACAATAAGTCATATAATCTTAAACCTATTTAATAACTAGACACGCTCAAGCAAGTGGTTGAGCTGTTTTGGTGATACATTGCTCCTCAGTACGCGAGCATATCTCTTCTTTTAAGGCGTGTTTGATCGCAGGAATGTACCAAAGCATTAGCCAAAGGGTTTGGGTGATCACGGAGTTCAGATGTATATTTAATTCTGCTGTCTTCTACTTCTTTCCTTACCATAGAAATACCAAGGTCTTTATGGATATTTTCATTTCGCACGTACCATGGTGAACACGTGATTGATCTAAGCATTTTTGATTGGAACCTTTGTATTATGTCTATATTAGTTGCACAGGTCGTACCCCACAGTTGAATGCCATACATCCAAATCGGCTTTATGACCGCATTATATAAAAGCACTTTGTTGTCTGGGCTAAGTTTGGAGTTTTTGTTTAATAGCCAATTTAAATTTGCAGCTCTTATCTTCATGCAAGTTATTTTACTAGATATATGTTTTTTCCACGTAAGTCTTCTATCTAGGTGAATACCAAGATAAGTTACTTCATTCGCTTGGGGTACTAAAATATTGTTAATTTTTACTGCCGGACACATTTTTGGTCTAAGCGAAAATGTAACATGCTTACACTTTTGTTCATTTACCTTTATACGCCAGTTGGCTAGCCATTCTTCGACAAACCTTAAGTGCTCGGCTAATATTCTTGATGCTATTATGTGGCATTTGTTACGGCTCACTATAGCTGTGTCGTCCGCAAAAGTAGAAGTTAATACATTGTTAGCTGTTGGAAGATCTGCTGTATTTATGATGTATAGTATTGGGCCTAGAACACTGCCCTGGGGTACACCAGCCCTTATCTGTCTTTCATCAGATATGAAATTTCCCACTTTTACCATAAATTTTCTATTTTTTAAATACGATTCCAATGTTTTATATAATTCTGAAGGTAGAGTATTTTTAATTTTGTATAAAAGGCCCTCATGCCATACCTTATCAAACGCCTGAGCCACGTCTAGAAATATAGCTGAACAGTACTCTCTGTGCTCAAATGCTTTTCTTATTTCGTTAGTAATTCTATTTACTTGCTCAATCGTGCTATGTTTTTCACGAAACCCAAATTGGTGCGTTGGTATTATATTATTTTCGTGGAGGAAAGGAGTCATCTTTGATAGTAACAATTTTTCAAATATCTTAGAAAGACAGGGTAGAAGACTGATTGGTGTGTATGAAGACGGCTGTGTTAAGTCTTTCCCAGGTTTGTCTATCAAGATGATCTGCGACTTTTTCCATGAATTTGGATAGTGTCCAAGATTAAGAATTGCATTGAAGAGCAAAGAGAGCACCCTTACAGCAATATTTGGTAACTCAATTAGCATTTTTGGGGTAATATTATCATGTCCTGGTGATTTTTTGGGGTTAAGTTATTTTATTATTCTAGTAACTTCAGAAGTAGAAGTCCTAATAGACACATGCGACTCGTTTGCGGTATTGGGCAAGGTTGGCAACTCAAAGTCGTTCTTTGGGCAATTGGGTTGAAATACCTTTTCTAGGTGATTTGCAAAGCAATTTGCCTTATCCTCATCACTACGTGCCCAATTACCATTCAACTGTCTTAAAGGCATGTTGGAATCTACTGGTGGCTGGAAAGACTTTTGGGCTTTCCAAAGGGAGTTTTGCTTAAGAGAATTTGGACACAGTTTCCTTATATAATTTTCAGTGTTGTGTTCCTCTTCGCGTTTAAGCGCTTTTTTTAACTTTCGTTCAGCAGATTTCAGTTGAAGCAGAGTTGAAGGGGATCGATTTAACTGCCATTCCCGCCTAGCTCGCCTTTTCTCATTTACTAATTTCTCTATTTCGTTATTGGTGATCTTTCTAAAACCAACTGGTTTGTTGCTTCTTTTTGGTGTTGCCAATACAGCTGCATTAGTTATTACGTCATTAATTTCTCTTATATTTTCATCAATGTCTCTTTCTGTATTTATTTTGCAATCAATATTGATGTGGGTGCTGATATACTTTCTATATTTCAACCAGTTAGTTTTATGTGATGTTAGAGAAACTTTCGGCTCAAATAACATGGGCTGTTTGTATAACTTTATTAGTACAGGAGAATGATCAGATGATAAGTCTGTACATGTATCAGCTGTCATAAGCGATATATCTATATTTTTGACTACAGCAAAATCTATTAAGTCTGGTATTTTTCTTCTATCACTGGGCCAGTATGTCGGCTTACCAGGAGATATTATATCCAGTTTATTTTGCTTATTCATAATAGTGTAGTACAACTGTCGTCCTATCGGATTAATAAGACGTGAGCCCCAGTATGTGTGTTTTGCGTTATAATCTCCACCTGCTAGAAATCTTTGACCTAATGTTCCAAAAAAGTCTTTAAATTCGATTTCTGTAATTTTAGAACGAGGTGGACAGTATATAGCCGTAAGGATTAAGTCACAACCCCGATTTTTTAGTGATATGGTTGTAGCTTGTAACTGTGGTGTAGCATGAGATTCTAGAGCATAGTGGTTTAAACGATTTCTAATCAACACTGCCGTGCCACCATGCGCTTTTCCATCCGGATGATTTGTAACGTATAGTCTAAATCCCGGTATACTGAAATTATTTTTATTTGTTAGATGAGTTTCTGAAATAAGCATTACATCTATATTCCTTTCAGACAGAAATCTGATAATCTTTAATTTATGTTGGTTAACACCGTTCGCATTCCATATACATATATTTAGTAAGCTCATTTTTTACTTTATAAATTTTGCAGCATTTGATTTTGTGATTTTATTAAATCTTGGATCATGTTTTGCATGGTAGACATAAATTGAGTCATACACTGTGTGAGATTTATAATCACAGTTTCAATATCTCCATTTGGAGGATTTTGCGGCAGTTGCATTTGCACAGTGTTGCCTTTCACCACATTTGCATAGCTTCCTTGCATATTATTACTGTTAGAAGTAAAATGATTTGAACTTTTTTCTGTGGTTGCTACATATTATCTCATTACGGGGTGTCTGTAACATTTGGTTACGACGTGCTTGAATGCCCTGTGACAACTTCGATTTCAAATCTTTATATACGGGGCAACCTCTGTAGTTAGCAGTGTGATTTCCCCCACAATTGCTGCATTTTTTATTTAAATCCTCTTTTTTAAGAGTACATTTAGAAGTAGGGTGTAGATCACCACACACCACACAGACACTGCGTAGAGTGCAATATGCTTTCGTGTGTCCATACTCTTGGCAGTTTGTACATTGTACTGGACCATTTCTCTTGTGTGGTTCCTCAACTGTGATTCTGCGATGGAGAAGATATTTTAAATTGTAAATCGGGTGTATTTCATTTTTCTTCAATTTGTTAGAATCTGGCATCAATTCTATTTTGAACATTGGTTGTGGGACTTTGTTCCTGTTAAAAATATTTACTACTGATTTGATGCTAAAACCACCTTCTTCCAGTGCGTCTTTCACATCGATAGAGTCTACCGAAGACCCAATTCCTTTTATAACAACAACTAGGCCTTTTGAGCTCTTCAGTTGGTATGACTAGTAATTTTTGTTATTATTTGACAAGTACTTTACAATATCCATGAAACTTTTTTCAGTGTATGTTTGAATTTTTGTTTCATCTATGTTTCCTTTTTTCAAGGGCACAATATGAAAATTGTTTGTGCCTATTAAATTGCTTAGTTTGGAGACAAGTGCATTTGAGCTACGCTCACGCAAATAAATTGGAGGGGGTTTTGCATTAACGACTGTGGTGGTACCCTTCGCATCGTCGTCTGAACTCTTGCTTAGTAAGGCAAATCTGTTGCCATTTAAAACTTCCGTTGTATTCATATTTGGTGTGCCAACTTGAAATTTTTTAGAATTGACCGCTGACTTTGAAGGACTTAATTTCCTTTTTATATTAACGTAGCGGTCAATGCCAGTTTGCACGGACTGGCCTTTTTTTAATGGTACATTCTCACCTTGCGTTATGTTATTTTTCGCTGCCTGCGTGCTTGCTGGTACCTGCTTAGTTGTTGGTGTTGACACGTTTGTTACTGGCCGTTGTTGATTGCTGTTCTCTGCTACTTTTGTAATTTGCTCTGCGCTCTGCTTATGGTGCTGCTCAGTTGTTCGCTTCGATGATTCATCCTTCGCACCGTTGCCTTGTTTGTTGTTAGGAGCTGAATTCGCAGGCTCGACAAAGCTGAAGTAGGCATTCAGAGAATGCCTACGGCCTTGTTGGTGGGGCTGCGCTGCGCTCATGTTATTTGTTTCTTTTATTGTTTATTTCGCACTTATGTATTTGTTTTTTTTTTTTTTTTATTATTGTTTACAATAAGTATAATTTTTTGTGTTTTTATGTTTTTATTAACACTTTCGGCGTTATTGCCTAACACTTGCACTTAATGCACTTTTTTGTTATTTATTTATTTTTTTTTAGTTTTGTTTATTTAGAAAGTTTTTACGTAGCGCAACAATACACGTCCGTTCAGACTGAAAGCTCTTTTGTCTCTGACACACACACACACATTTAAAACACAATTATTATTTGGCAGCGAGCCGTGTGTTTATTGTTGAAAACCAAACTTAGAATTAATTACAAAAATCTTCTTACGCCTAATTTATGCTAGCGAGTCACGTTGCACGTACAGGTGCATTGAAGTCGTTGTTGTTGTTGACAAGCAGCGTTCTCAAGTAGCGGCGGCGTTGTATCATCATTTGGGATAGCGACCGCTGTCCAAGTCGCATGCTTACGTAAGCTTTTAGTGGTTAGTTATTTGTAAAAGCTATGTAAGCCAATTTCGGCGTATGTTGCGTTAACTCCTCCCCCTTTAGAACATGCAGCGTCCTCGTTGGATGCCCTTGAAATATCGTCAAGTGTAGGTGTTGATACTTTCGTTGGTGTAAGATTATTATTGACCTAAATACGAAATTTTGTTTTTCGTTTGAGGAGGTGAATAGGCTGATTTTATATTTAGTGTTGATGGCATTGATTTGTTGGATATTTGCTACGTTAAGGTCCTTCAAATATTGCAGAGAGAGAGATGTGCTGTAACGTCTGCTGATTTGATGATAGCTGGTAGAACTTGATTTCTATTTGTATAATTCTTGTTTTCAATAGCGTTATCGTATTTTATCAGGAAGGTTCCTTGTAGACTGATAACCTCGTTGTCTATCATCAGAGACCCATTATAGCCGTTGATAAGCAATAAACCAGGTGTTCTATTGTTGGTATGTGGTGGTTATTGACTAAAGTACAGTTGGATACGTAGCCCTTTACTAGATTTGGTACGCAGCTGCTTTTCGTGACTTTTTCTAAATTATCTTGCTTACAAATTATTAAATCGTTAACATTATTACAGCTATTTTTGACACCAAATAACTTTATTACAAACAATTAAATTTTCGTATTCAAGTTTAATAGCCTTATTTCCTAGATTTAGAGGTTTTGTTATTATTGATTTACAAAGCTCTTGACTTGTCAAGGGAAATTTTATAATATAAATGATAGATGATAAAAATCATGCAATTTTGACATCGCTAAATTCAATAGCATCGATTACATTTATGTAAGGCGTATTTTGTTTTTCTAATGTTTCCTTGATTACAAGTAATTCTTCATTTGATAACATAAACGAGTTTACAATTCCAGCTTTCGCCCACTGGATAGAATAATCTATATTTGTTAGCTCTTCTTTAATTAAATGTAATTTTCTCTCAATACCTTTTTCTACTTCTAATTTAACAATGTAATTTGACTTAATTTCATTTAATATTACATTAGAAATATACGTCAGATTGTTTATTCTTTCTAGAATAGACTTATTAATTATTACTTGTTGGTTATTATTAACTAACAGGTTATTTATTTTATTGTTTAATATTCTCAAATCTTCATGGTCTGGGGATCCGGCCAACCATTTCCAGGCTGTGCCAAGAGAATCTATTGCTCGCTTGGTTCTTTTGGGTTTGAGCTCAGATAATAGGGATCGGATGGATTTTTCTTCTTGGTTGTTACGTAATGTTCTATTGAGGAATGTATTTCGTTGAGCACGGAGTCATATAGGTCGAGGTTAATGGTGTGTATCAATCTGAATGTTCCGGTCTGCACCTTTGCTGTTCCTATTTCTATCGTTACTAAGTGGCTGTTCGTATAGTCCAAAATTTTAACTTCTACATTGCACAAAGCAAGCAAGATCCTGAAAAATTGAGTGTATTATTTTTTTATGAAACTTTTGTGAACGGTGCGACCTGATGTTGTTACAATCGTCTTAGTCTTTTATTTATTTGAACGTAAGCGTCTTCGTTATTGTATGTCTTAAAATCAGTTCTATTCTTATTATGAAGTTCTAGGTCTTTTTCTTGTTTGTTTTTGATTTTTAATATTTTCTTGTCTGTCTAATTCGAAAGGATGAGGTCCGACTGTTCTTCCAAAAATACTTCTACAGGCTTTCTTTTTGTGGTGGAATGAATGGAATAATTATATTTATACAAAGACCTATTAAGAAGATCTTCAAAGTCGGTATAGATTTTCTCTGCCTTAGTACATCTCAGTACTTCGGAGAGTGTTGAATGGAATCGCTCTATCTGTCCGTTTATTGAACTTTTGTACGGTGGGGTTTTTAAGATTTCTATTCCATATTGGTTTTCCAACATGAAGGTTATAGAAGCTGAGCTTAATGATTTTTCGTTGTCAATCACGATTTTCTCAGGAATTCCAAATGATGTCAAGATTTCTCTTAAGGGTGTTTTATATCTTCGGATGCTCTAGAAGGTACGACTTTTGCTTGAGCATATTTTGAGAACTTATCTATTGCTGTGAGCACTATCTTACTATTAGTGTAGTAAAGGTCTATGTGGACAAGTTGGCCTGGGTAATTGGGAATCGGAGTAGCTTTCAGGATGGGTTTTACTGGGTGTCTTTCATATTTATTTTCTAAGCAGATTTTACAATGTTTTGTAATTCGTTTTATTTTGGCGTTCATTTGTGGGAAATAGCATCTTTCTAAAAGTTGTGCCTTATTTTCTGTGGGGTTGCGATGAGCTCTATTGTGTTCGTTGATTATTTCCGTTTCTTGTGCGGATTCATCTATAATGTCTTTTGTAAATTTTCGAGTGTAACGTACCCTGTATCTACTAAAATGAATTTGATAAATTGTTTTGATTTTGCCTAAGATGCTGTCTTCAGTTTTTATGCAATTTGTTACTGAAGGATTGGTAGCAAGATTTTCTTCCGTAAAATCTCTTTCAATTATGATATGCCTGTGATAGGTAGGAAAGGGTATTTTAAATTGGTATGAAGATGGTTCACCTGTTGAAATAAAGATTTGATTTTTAAAGGCATTGATTGGGGCGTCAGTATATGGAATTAAGGTTTGAGCTGAACTTTCGTCACTGTGTTGTGTTGCTGACATGGAATTTATTTGCTGTGGTGGTCTAGAAAGTGCGTCTGCCACAATATTGTTACTGCCAGGTTTTCATTTAATCTCATAATTATACTCTTCTAATATCGATTTCCATCTTTTCCGCTTATTGTTGGTATTTTTGTTACAGAGTGAATGTGTTAACGGTTGATGATCTGTGAAAATTTTTACTGTGGTTGATCCATAAAGGTAATTCCTAAAAGTTTTTAAAGCCCATATTATGGCTAAAAGTTCTTTTTCGTTAGTAGCGTAGTTTTCTTCAGTCTTTGACAGTGTTCTGGAAATGAACGTTATGGGTTTGCCATCCTGCGCTATGACTGCTCCTATTGCGTGGTTTGATGCGTCGGTTGTCAAGTGAAATTCTTTTTCTAAGTCTGGGTATTGTAAAATGACGTCAGAAGATACTAGTGATTTTTTTAATTTATTAAATGCTTCTATTGCTTTATTATCGAGAGTAATTTTAATTTTGGATGAAAGATTTTTGGACATACGTCCCTCTTCCCCTCTCAAAAGTACGGTTATAGGTTTGGCAAGTTTTGCATAATCTTTAATAAAACGGCGGTAATAACCAGATAGTCCTAGAAAAGATCGGAGTTCTTTTAAAGTTTGTTGGATTTGTTTTTATTCCGTTTTGAGAAATGACAAATCCTAAAAACTCAACTTCCGTCTTTAAGAATTCATATTTGTCAAAAAGGTCTTATAAAGTCTAAGTGTGCGGTCAACAATCGAGTGTGCTCCTCAATTTGTGTTAACTTACGTGAATTCCAGGCTGTGAAAGCTTACAGGCAGATCGCTGGAGATCCTCATCATCGTTGGCACCTCGCGCACAACAATTTGCTTGGTGCGTTGGTGTTTGGAACCCATAAATGTTTGATTTTAAAATCTTAGAATTATAAAAAAAAAAAAAAAAAAAAACAAAAAACACTCAATTAATTTTTGCGGAAAAATTCTCCTTCGCATATCTGAAGTGCTTATCAGCTATTTCTGTCACACGGCAAATCATCTGTCTACGCAGAGTTGTAAGTGGTCAGGATCATTTGTACACCCACAGTCGGTAAAGCAGTTGATAAGGCAGTTCATATAACTTAACGTAACCTGAGAACGTTAACGTTAAACACAAAGAAACACTTACGTGTATCTTAAAATAAATAAAAAAATAAAAAAAATAAAATAAAATAAAAAAATAAATAAAAAATAAATAACTAAAAATATTAAAATATATATATAAAAAAAATACTAATAATAATAAATAAATAAATTATAACCAAAAAAAAAAAAAAAAATTAAATGATTCAATGACATTGAGCCAAAGCGATATCCGTGCCCAGAGACAACGCGAACAAGATGCACGCCGGCTCTCCGTCCAGCGCAACAACGCATACTTTTCGATCAGGTCTCAGAGTGACAGTGAAAGAGCAACATCAAACTCATCGTCCACGCTTCAACCCCCTCCAAATCTAAAAGTCCGATCTTGTTCAATGTCAACGATTCCAACGCCAGAGCTCGTTATGGCTGATGTTCTACAAGTTGAGGTCGGTGCATGCTCTGACTCCGGCAACAAAGCGCAAGATAAGAAAACCCAAACACCTAAAAAAGTGGCTATACAAACCGGAATGGATCGGTACATTACCATTAAGCGTAAGCTTAGTCCGCAAAACTCAACAAACGCTAAGCAAAAAATAAGCCGAGGAAATGCATCTGAGCCATTAAACTCAAATCGATTTGCGCTTTTAGGTGACAACGTTGACGGTGAGAGTAACAAAACCCTTGAAAGTCCTACAAAAGTCACCAAACCTCCGCCAATATACGTAAGAGAGGAAAACTCTGGCGCTCTCGTTAAAATATTTACTGAACTTATCGGCAATAATAACTTTCATATAGTTCCGCTGTCGAAGGGAAACATTCGAGAAACGAAAGTGCAAATATACTCCGAACATAACTTTCGTACATTGTCAAAATACCTTAAAAGTGCGAGAGGCCTGCAAGTTGTTATTAAAGGTATTGAGCCAAGTGTAGAAACCATGGAAATTCACGAAGCACTTAAGGATCACGGTTTTAACCCCAAAAATGTTGCAAATATTTTTAATAAAAAGAAAATCCCACAGCCTATGTTCAAAGTTGAGTTAGAACCAGAAAACAAACAACTTGGAAAAATTGTGTGCACCCCATTTACAAACTACAATATTTGCTACATCGTAGGATCACGATGGAGGAACCGCATAAAAGAAACGGCCCTGTACAATGCACCGATTGCCAAGAGTATGGTCACACCAGGTCTTACTGCACACTTCGCGCAGTATGTGTAGATTGTGGAGAGTTGCATGATTCTGCCACCTGCACGTCAAACAAAAAAGACCCAAATGCAAAAAAGTGTGGAAACTGCGGTGGAAACCACACAGCAAACTACAGAGGATGTCCAGTCTACAAGGAGCTAAAAAATCGGATCAACCAACGCGTAGTCTCCGAACGCAATCATAATGTACCGAACGTTGTATCCTCCAATATGAATCCGCTGACAGCTCCATCAAAAACCGTCACGGGCGTATCGTTTGCAAACGTCCTAAAATCAGGCCTAGGAAAACCCATAACTACTAAGACAGCGAGTCTTATTGAGCCGCAAGAACAGCAGCCCCACGTTCAATCTGGTAGTCAATCGAATATCGAAGCAATGATAGCGTCAATGCAAAATAGCATGATGAACTTCATAACATTCAACACAATGCAAGAACTCATGCGAAATCAAAACACATTGCTGCAACTGCTTGCTAACCAAAGTTCAAAATAATGAGCTCGCTTAAAATTGTTTTATGGAATGCAAATGGTATACCTCGCCATAAATTGGAGCTGGCAAAATTTCTCAAAGACAAGGAAATAGATATAATGCTTCTTGCAGAAACTCACCTAACCAATAAATACAACTTTAATGTATCGGGATAAACCTTCTATTGTACGAATCATCCAGATGGAAAGGCGCATGGTGGAACTGGTATCTTAATCAGAAGTCGCATTAAACACCATTCTTTAACTGGAACTGCTGAAAATTATCTGCAAGCAACATCAATATGCGTGCAGACAAAGCAAGGTGATATTACTTTGTCCGCCGTTTATTGTCCCCCACGTTTCCCGATTACAGAAAAGCAATTTATAGATTTCTTCAGCTCGCTGGGAGAGTGCTTTCTTGCTGCAGGTGATTATAACGCGAAACACCCTCACTGGGGTTCCCGGTTATGTAATCCTAAAGGTAAGCAATTATATAACGCCCTTATATGTAAAAGAAACAAACTGGACTACGTATCTCCTGGAAAGCCTACATATTGGCCGACAGACCCGAATAAGCTGCCAGATTTAATTGACTTCGCAGTAACTAGGAAAATTCCTCACAGCCTTCTTACTGCAGAAGCAAGAGCAGACCTCTCATCAGACCACTCACCAGTTCTCTTCACTTTGCGGCATCAGTCACACTATAAAGAGTTACCTTATATGCTCACGTCAAAAGCTACAAACTGGTTAAAGTACAAAAAATACATCAGCACACACATAGAACTCGAACCAAAGTTAGATACACCGGTCGATATTGAAAATACCATCGCAGCATTCGAATCAACCATTATAACAGCCGCCAAAATTTCAACTCCTCAAAAAGGTTACCTGGAAAACAAAAAGCATAGCTTAACTAATAGGGAAATTGAAATACTCGTATTACAAAAACGACGCCTACGAAGGGAGTGGCAGGTTCATAGATCACCAGCCTCAAAACAACTGTTGAAAGCGGCAACACATGCACTGACAAGAGCCCTCAGAAGTGAGGAACAGCGTGCGCAGTACCAGTATATTCAAAAGCTGTCACCGACTAGTACAAAGCACCCATTGTGGAAAGCACATCAAACTCTAAGCGCGCCAATAGAGTGTGAAATGCCAATACGTGACAATAATGGCAAATGGGCTCGGAGTGATGCAGAAAAGTCAGCAACTTTCGCTGCTCATCTAAAAAAAATCTTCCAGCCAAACCCAGAAACTAATGACTTTACACTTCCAACCGTACCCTATTTGATGGAATCTGAGCCAGTGAAATTCGTACCTGAAGAGATATCAAAAATAATTATGGAGAAATTAAATCCAAGAAAAGCTCCTGGGCACGACTTAATTACTCCAAAAATGATTATTGAGCTACCAAATTGTGCTATAATCTGTATATGTATGTTTTTCAATGCAATCATAAAACAAGCTCACTTTCCGCAACAATGGAAAAAGTCAACTATAGTGATGATACCTAAGCCTGGAAAGGACAAAACGCAGCCATCCTCCTATAGGCCCATCAGCTTGTTATCGTGCATGTCGAAATTATTTGAAAGACTTCTTATGCTCCGCATTAAGCCACATCTTGAAACCCACAACATAATACCATCTCACCAATTTGGCTTCAGGGAAAAGCATGGAACGATCGAGCAAGTACAATAGGAATATTGTTCTGCAATATTTCTTGATGTCGCGCAGGCTTTTGATCGAGTATGGTTAGATGGTCTTATGTACAAAATAAAAACGCTACTCCCGCAAAACACCCACGAACTGTTTAAGTCCTACCTTTATGATCGAAATTTTGTAGTTCGATGTAACACCACTACATCTGAAGCCCAAACGATTGAAGCTGGTGTACCACAAGGCAGTGTTCTTGGCCCAATGCTATATGTTTTATACACTTCAGATATCCCAGTAAGCGACCGCTTGGCTATGTCGACTTTTGCCGATGACACTGCAATAATCATCCAAGTGCCCAATTCATGCAAATGCGCTGCTAGGAAATCATATCGTAGCTGTGGCCAACTGGCTCGCAAACTGGAGGATAAAGGTTAACGAGCAAAAATGTAAGCACGTTACATTTACCCTAAACAAGAGCAGCTGTTCGCCTTTGACACTGAACAACGTACAAATACCACAAAGCAATCATGTTACTTACCTAGGGGTCCATCTGGATAGGCGACTTACTTGGCGAAACCACATAGAGGCTAAAAGGACTTACCTTAAGTTAAAGGCACGTTCTTTGCATTGGCTTATTAACTCTCGCTCAGCCCTGAGTCTGGAGTATAAAATCATTATATACAACACTGTTTTAAAACCAATCTGGACCTATGGGTGTGAGCTGTGGGGCAACGCGAGTAGCAGCAACATCGAAATTCTTCGTCGTGCGCAATCAAAAATTCTTCGTACAATCACCGGAGCACCGTGGTATATCCGAAATGAGAACATCCAACGCGACTTAAGAATTCCAGACGAACGAACTGAAATAGAGCAACGAAGCGCGAAGTATGCATTGAAACTTTCGGTTCACCCAAACCAACTAGCAAGATCGCTATTGCGTGTGAACAGGAGCTCAAGATTACGTAGAAACGACTTACCAGCCCAGACGTGATATATCTTAGGCCCAGTTTAAAAAAATAATCACCCATGTAGGGTGTAAATTAAGTGAGTAGTTTAAGATTCGAAAACTTATTGTTAGGCTCTTAAGTAGGGTAGATTCAATAAATAATAGGAAAGCTAATAAAAAAAAAATATTTGTCAATCTGAATTTTCATGTTAGCTTTTTGTAGAGTTCGGAAAATTGTTTCAACATTTTTTAGATGGGAGTCTTCGTCTTTGCCAAAAATGATTATGTCGTCTATGTAAACGAAGCATATTTTGCCGATATATTCTCTGAGTATATCGTCTAATGCTCTTTGAAAAATTGAGGGTGCGTTTTTTAGGCCGAAGGGAAGTCTGGTAAATTCATATTTACCATTGTTGACTGAGAAAGCTGTCTTCGCAATAACGGATTCAACTAGTGGAAGCCACTTTTCAGGTCAAGAACTGTAAAGAATTTGTTTTGTCCGAGT
Organism: Bactrocera correcta; assembly: GCA_027475135.1. Lineage (NCBI taxonomy): Eukaryota > Metazoa > Arthropoda > Insecta > Diptera > Tephritidae > Bactrocera > Bactrocera correcta. The sequence goes on along the minus strand of CM050322.1, from coordinate 78,760,922 downwards.
TGAGAGAGTACCTAACTTGTATCTGGGATAGGATAGCGATCGGCTATCGTAACTGTACTAAGTTTGCGGTAGTCAATTACCATTCTGTACTTCTTTGTACCAGATGCATCAACTTTTTTCGGTACTATCCAAATTGGGGAGTTATAGGGGGATCGAGAAGGCCTTATTATACTATCGAGTAATTTTGTCACTTGTTTTTTCGACTTCATCCTTAAAGACATGGGATAAGGGTAATATCTGGAATATACTGGATCTTGAGTGGTCGTCTTAATTTCGGCCCTTACAACGGTAGTGTACGTTAATTTTTCGTCTGGGTCGGAAAAAAGTTGCGGGTATCTATTATATAAATTTCGAAGTTTTTCTGTCTGTCCAAGTGTGAGATGTTCCGTTCTAATTTCGATATTATTTATTGATTTTGCTGTTTGATGACGACTTTTATGTTATTTTTTATAGCATATAATTTTTTGAAGTGAAAATTATTGCTTCTAACTGCTTAAGGCTGTCATTACCTAGAATTCCATGAAAGGATTTAACGGTAGGTAGAATGAAGAATTTTAGATTTTCGTCGTTAAGTCCAAAAAGGTTAAGAAAAGTGTGATGCGTGATTTCGATGTTCCCTCCTACTGAGCTGGCATAGAAATTTTCGTTGTTGGCAAGTTGGGGTTGAATATAGTTCTTGTTAGAACCTGTGTCTATTAAGAATTTCAGGATTTCTCCGTTACCATCTTTACATTGAAAGTAGGGTAACGTTGAATTTGTTAACCTAAAAAATGAATGTCTGAGAATTCGCTAGAATCTTCTGCCGGGGTATTGTCGTGTGAAGTGTACTGATTATAGTAAGCTTCACATGGTTGTCCCTCTTGCTCTTCTTTCTGCTGTTCTGGATCATTAATAGTATTGTCAACGGGTTCAATATGGTTAATTCTGTGCTGTTTGTATGGTTGGTGTACTTGGTTTGAAATCGTGTTCGGTCGCTTTCCGGCGAAGCCGTTATTGTTCGGTCTGTTCATGTAATTTACTTGTTTTGTTCTTTGCGAATCATCTATTTCCATTGGAATTGGGGGTTTGGGTTGAATTGGTCTTGGTGGTAGGTTCTGTTGGTAATTGGGTCTAGCTGGCGGATTTTGGTATTGATTGGGTCTAGCTGGTGGGTTTTGGTATTGATTGGGTCTTGGTGGTTGATTTTGCGGGTAGGTTGGGTATCGTTGGTATTGTTGATATTGGGGCTGTAAAGTTTTATATGCTGTCTGTTGCATGAGAGGCATTGGTTGTGGTATGTGGACAAGGCTTGGGTAAAAGGCTTGCGTTAAGTGCTGTTGCTTTCTTGGTGAAAGTTGTGGTGGGTGTGATTTCCGGAATGTGGGTTGGTTCCCGAAGGCGTGCTGAGTTCTGAAGTTTTGGTTCTCCAATCTAATACACAACTGGAGTGCTTGGGGTAGATCGGTCGGCTCTTTAATTCCAAGTAATGTAATGCTGTAAGTTTTTGTCAGTATGTTTACGGACTCCGGTCCTATTTCGAGGCAAGCAAATTGTTTCAAATTAAGGAAAGATGTGAGAACACATCTTGATATAAAGATGACATTTGGTATTCTAAAGAGCTGATGTCGCGTTTGTCGGCGTAGTGTGTGTTGAGGCATTTCGAAATGGCCTCCCATTCTAGAGGAGTGTTGTAGGAATCCAAACCGATGTCGGCTTTCCCCGTGATTTTATTTCGTATGACATTTAAAATGCCGAAATAACGTGGAGTATCTTTTTCGCTATTGTAACGGGTGATTTTTTTGAGGTTAGGATTTTCATGCAGTAGTATTTGACAGATCACGTGGGATGTCAGACATGGTGTCAAAGAGAAAGATGCTCAGTATGCTTTGACATTTCATCATGAATAGACTTACTAACGAGCAACGCTTGCAAATCATTGAATTTTATTACCAAAATCAGTGTTCGGTTCGAAATGTGTTTCGCGTCCGTGTCCGATGAGCGATGAGGCTCATTTCTGGTTGAATGGCTACGTAAATAAGCAAAATTGCCGCATTTGGGGTGAAGAGCAACCAGAAGCCGTTCAAGAACTGCCCATGCATCCCGAAAAATGCACTGTTTGGTGTGGTTTGTACGCTGGTGGAATCATTGGACCGTATTTTTTCGAAGATGCTGTTGGACGCAACGTTACGGTGAATGGCGATCGCTATCGTTCGATGCTAACAAACTTTTTGTTGCCAAAAATGGAAGAACTGAACTTGGTTGACATGTGGTTTCAACAAGATGGCGCTACATGCCACACAGCTCGCGATTCTATGGCCATTTTGAGGGAAAACTTCGGACAACAATTCATCTCAAGAAATGGACCCGTAAGTTGGCCACCAAGATCATGCGATTTAACGCCTTTAGACTATTTTTTGTGGGGCTACGTCAAGTCTAAAGTCTACAGAAATAAGCCAGCAACTATTCCAGCTTTGGAAGACAACATTTCCGAAGAAATTCGGGCTATTCCGGCCGAAATGCTCGAAAAAGTTGCCCAAAATTGGACTTTCCGAATGGACCACCTAAGACGCAGCCGCGGTCAACATTTAAATGAAATTATCTTCAAAAAGTAAATGTCATGAACCAATCTAACGTTTCAAATAAAGAACCGATGAGATTTTGCAAATTTTATGCGTTTTTTTTTTTAAAAAAGTTATCAAGCTCTTAAAAAATCACCCGTTATATTTTCAGAATTCTCTCAACACTTTTTTTTTAAGAAGCAAACTCTCTTGGATTATCAGAAAAGTCTCTTAAGCACCTTACAACGTCTGGTATCCTATCGAGTCCTGTCAAGTTTCCTGCGTGTCTGGGGTCTGTTGTTTGATCCGTTACTATTGTGCTTGTTGGGTAGATAATATTCTGAATCAATGATGGTGCTTCTGCCGAAATCACCTGGTATACTATATTGCGAATTATATTGGCTAATTCTGGGGTTGCCTGGGGGTTAGTGGATGGTGGTGGTACATTGGTATTGAGAATGGGGGGGTCTGATAATGGATTCGGGATTGCTCATTTTGAAGTTTTTTAACTCGAAAATTTTGATGAAGGCTTGAGAATGATCAAAAAATGTACATTAAAATTGAAATTATGTTTTATTCTTATGTTACCAATTTGTAACTACGTTTTGTTTTTATTGGATTTATCAATCTCTGGAGGGTCCCTTTTATGGTGAATCGCAGAGTTGTTTTTAGTGTTATAAGTACTGGAACTGATCCAGGTTCTTTATTTTATTTTATTATAAGCTGTACAAGCTTTTTGTTATAGTTTAAATTGAAAAAATTCTGTTTTGTATTTTTTTCCTAGATCTACGCTAACAATGCACTTCTGTGTAATAAGTTGCTTAATTTATTATAAGTTTCTCTCAACTAAATTTCACTAAAAATTTTCTGTTTCACTTATTTTTATTGAATTAAACTCTTATTTCTATTCACTTAAATTCTTAATTTACATTCTCACATTAAAGTCCAACGGCGCATTGGATTTTTCCTTTTTGCCGGGGCTACGTTGCGCACTCTTCGTTGGGTGCGGGCTTTCTTCCTCCGAAGTTATCCCTTTTTGATTCTGCTGTCACGTCCTGTTTAGTAGTTTGAGCCGCAGCGCGAGGCACTTCTTAAGGGCCTTTACTCGATTAACTTATTCAGTCGCGACTAGCACGTTGGGCGCCAATTATTTATTTATTTGTTCACATTTAAAATACAATTATTATTGGCAGCGAGCCTTGTGTTTATTGTTGAAAACTAAACTTAGAAATAGTTACAAAAATCTTCTTACGCCTAATTTATGCTAGCAAGTCACGTTGCACGTACAGGTGCATTGAAGTCGTTGTTGTTGTTGAAAAGCAGCACTGACGTTCTCAAGTAGCGGCGGCGCTGTATCATCATTTACTATGGATGCGCGTGTGGTGTCGTTTAACCGTGGGATAGCGACCGCTGTCCAAGTCGCATGCTTACGTAAGCTTTTAGTGGTTGGTTATTTGTAAAAGCTATGTAAGCCAATTTCGGCGTATGTTGCGTTAACTTATGTATTTGCATTATGTTCTTTATCTCTACTTGTTATCTTATTTTTTGTAATGTTTACTTGGTTTTCTTTAATCTTTTATTTTGCCCAATTCACAATATTTTGTTGTGTGGTGTCTGGTTGGAATTTCCCTTAATGGAAAACTCTTCTGAGTTTGAATAGTTTTGTTTTTTTGTTTTTTTATTTTACAAGATATTAAAATTATTATTATTGAAGTTATACTTCTTATGCGAGTTCGGAAAAGGGTGCGATAGATTCAGGTTGCGCAACCTTGCTCAATATGAATCTATCGCAACCTTGTCTGCGAAGATATTCGAGTAACAAGGGAAGCGGTGACAATCGGCGATCGTTTCTTTCGGCACAGCTCGGCTTTTCTACCAACAACACAATGTTTCTATGCTTATGCTGTTGTTGTTTTTGTAGAACAATGTTTCAATTTTTGGTTGGTGACATATTCACATGTGTCCGCATATGTATGTTTGTATGTTGTGCATTATTTCTTTCGTTTGTGTTTCATTTCTGCGAATTCTCAACTATTTTGTGTGACTTTTGGTTGAAATACTCTGCGTTGGCCTTTGAAAAGTTAAGACTTCACAGGTTTATTTCTGCAGACAGTGTTTATTTAATAATTAATTCGTATTCTATATAATATTAACGTACAATTTGTACTATTAGTACACAGTGAATAGTGATATAAACAAACAATAAAATAAGTGACATTGATAATACGCATAACACAGCGGATTCCAGGTTATGTGATGGTAGGTTTCTCTTAAATATTTCAATTGTCCGTAATAGATGCAACTTGTGCATTAAACTTGTGCTCTTGAAACTAATATTAATTGGATTGGCAAAAATTTTAATGGTCTGATTTTAAATTGATTTTACAGCGGTAAAAGACAGTGCAGCCCGTGTTTCAAGAGGAGGGAAAACAGTACAATATTATCGTGAATACCGAGCACGAAAGAAAGCAGGGCGGGAAAAGGAGAAATTAGAAATGGGGAAGAGAAATACAGCTGCGGAATATCAGAGAGAGTACCGAGCGCGTAAGAAAGATTCAACGTCTGCTGTTCCATCAATCTCTGCGGGAGCATCTTTAACTACTGGTGAATCAACGATCATCATCATCATCAATATTAAATATAAAATTGAATTTAATTCCCATTTATATATAACCAAATTCATCGATGATAGATATAAAATTGTTCATCGTTTTTTTACCGTTTTCAACTGCCGGTTCGCAAGCTTTTGCAGATATTATCGGAGAACCAGTAGAGTAAAGCGAACAACCGGTACACCTTGCGGGAGATTTCAATGTAAATTTCTCATGGCCAGAAGCTGAACCATTACTGGCATTCCTTAGAGAGAAATTTTCATTAAAAATGATCCTACGACAAAAGGAAGTACGACTATAGATGCGGCATTCGCGAGAAATATAGATAAAACAGATGTAGGACATTTCATAACGCATTTTAGTTATCATAATCCAATTGTAAATATTATAGAGAACGCAGAAGTGATAATTGATTTGGACTTTTAACATGTCCACAAAATGTGCATAATTAATTTATAAAATGTGCATTTAAGAAAGTACTGGTCATTAGGGTGGGTCGATTCCGGACCTTTTTTGATTCGGGATTTCTAATAGTGCGGAAAAGTTGCCTTAGTACTTCCTCATTTCAATGCAACTTTTTGTTTTGAGATCGGATTGCATCTTCAACCCCAACTCAGGCCTTGAAATTTCGGAAATTCGCCTAAAATAGAGAAATTGCCTACCTAGCGCCTGAAATACGCATCCCATGGCAAAATGTATAAAACAAAAGTTATTTGTCACGTCATTTGCTACCGAAATGGCCGTAGGACGAACCGTTCCCGAGATACGAGCGAAAAGGCGGCGCGCCACAGCGCAAGGTGAAAATTGTTCCAGCTCTCAGCTAACCTGTATTGGTCACCCAGAACCCACCGCGTGGAGGTGGCTGCTCTTCGGGTTCCTCCCAAGCCCAACCCAACCAACCAACCATATGTCAGGCTTGTTTTAGTCTGAATCTGTGTCAAATTTCTTGATAAAATCAGATTTTGTACTAAACTTTGGCACTTATTGCCTAGATTTCAGTGAAGAGCATATAAAACGATCACGAGATTGGGGGCCAATAACTTTAGAAGATGCCCCTGTCACCAGTTTGACGGTTCTCTCGACTGCCACCGTGTGAAACGGAATTCACTAAATTTCCATACCTCAGCCGTGTCTCCCGACAGCCCTTTTATGAGTTCTTCGTTAGAAACTGAACAAAGAACTGGTGGAACAGTCAAGGTAATAGTCTTCCAGTTAATCATATCGTAACAATTATTAGCTTTGAAATCCAGCTTTGGCTTTCTCCGTTTACAGTGTCAGACTCTGCTTCTCTGGCTGCCAGAAGACGGTCAAGGGCCAACTTCCTGACTTCTATCCGTTCGTATCATACTAAGGAGAATGTTTTCTGGAAGAGCAAAGAAAGCATTATGTTGAATAAATGAACCGATAACCTTGCGCGGTTTAGCAGGTAAGTATCTCGACCTTTGAATTGCAGCATAGAGATGGCGCGAGCCATCTTTGATTGAACTGTTGAATCTTATTGAAAACAACAAAGGTGAGTAAGCTGTAAGTATGTACTTGACAAAAATCTTTATTTCCTTTGTTGGTTTGTCAGTAGAAATGTATAATCTCAGAATTCTATTTGCACAGGTGAACCAGCGAGATTTGCACATGTTACCTGGATACATCGACGCTAATGGAACATTGACCGGAAATAACAGCTTCTGATATTTTATAGAGATAAGTTTGGTCTGTGCTAAGTTGGGTCGGATTAATAACCTCAGAAGGTAATTGGCAGGATGAAAAACTTTCAAATTTGACAACAGGCAACTTCTCACATCAGGGAGCAGTTTACCTATGTCGCCAGAGAATGTATTTGGACTCTTTGAGACACCATTTATGTGTTCGAAAAGAGCACGAAATGGTAGTTCGTTGAAATGTAGAAGTCAAACAACCCACTGTAATGGCCTACCTATTCTTTCTTCTAGTTTCCGAATGATTCCACCTTTCCAACCTGTGTTCGTGTTGGTGCCATCAGCACCGACAACTTCTAGATGTTCCACATCAACTGAATTGTCTTGTAAATGTTGCCATATAACTTGCGTCTCATCCTCAGCTGACCCGGAAGGAGAGGTGACGCAGCCAAAGTAATGACAACCCGGTTCCGCTATAAGAGAAATATGTTCCTCTTTGACAGTGTCGCGGTAGTACTCTTCACCTTCGCTGACATTTGTAAGTGTATTGTCTTTGCGGACGTCAAAATACAGCCCATATACAGAGTCAATACTTTCGGTGTTTTAGAGCTTAACTCCAACACTTTTTTTTTTTGCCCGACTCATCTTGCATTTGTCAGTGAAAAAGCTAGGCTGATCCTCTGTTATCAAACCTGCTTTTTTGGCATCCAGAAAAGCAGGTAAAACAATCAAGGCCGCTGCTCTATTATTTACTCCAAATCTTTTGGCAGCTAAAGCAGTGTGTTCTAATACTAGTGTGTTTTGTTTGGTTTTAGAGGATGGAAGAGAAAATTCATCATCAGCATCGTTTTTGGAAGAATCCATGTGCGACGCACCTAAATTGTTGTCGTCTGTATGAGAGTCTGGCTGATCTGAATGGTCACGTGTTCTAGCTGATACTTTTCTGGTAAGTGTTGATGTTGAATGACGTTTTGAAAGCTTTTCTTTACGTTCATTTTTCTTTGTAATTCTTCTGGTTCTCTGGTCCAAGAGAAATGGTTTTTCGTTGATAGGAACTTTCCTTTCCTTTGGACAAGTGCAAGAAAAACAAGAAAAAACGTTAACTTCGGTTGCACCGAAGCTAAATACCCTTCACAGGTGCATTTCTGTTAGTAAATATGTGTCCAGTTTGTATGGAAGCTATATGCTATAGTAACCCGTTCTGAACAAGTTTTTTAGAGATTAAATTGTTACCTTAAAAAATAATCTATACCATATACTATATACTATTTCGTGAATATATCTTGTCAAATGTGAAAGTTGTCCATACAAGAACTTGATTCCGATCGTTCAGTTTGTATGGCAGCTATATGTTATAGTTAACCGATCTGAACAATTTCTTCGGAGATTACATTGTTGCCTTAGAAAATAATATATACCAAATTTTGTGAATATATCTTGTCAAATGTGAAAGTTGTCCATACAAGAACTTGATTCCGATCGTTCAGTTTGTATGACAGCTATATGCTATAGTTAACCGATCTGAACAATTTCTTCGGAGATTACATTGTTGCCTTAGAAAATAATATATACCAAATTTCGTGAATATATCTTGTCAAATGTGAAAGTTGTCCATACAAGAACTTGATTCCGATCGTTCAGTTTGGATGGCAGCTATATATTATAGTTAACCGATCTGAACAATTTCTTCGGGGATTACATTGTGGCCTTAGAAAATAATCTATACTAAATTTGGTGATGATACATTGTTAAATGCGAAAGTTTTCCATATGAGAACTTGATTCCGATCGTTCAGTTTATATGGCAGCTATATGTTATAGTGATCCGATATCGGCCGTTCCGACAAATGAGCAGCTTCTTGAAGAGAAAATGACGTTTGCAAAATTTCAAAAGGATATCTTAAAAAGTAAGGGACTAGTTCGTATATATACAGACAGACGGACAGACCGACAGACAGACGGACATGGCTAAATAGACTCAGCTCAACATACTGATCATTTATATATATACTTTATAGGGTCTCCGACGCTTCCTTCTTGGTGTTACAAAGATAGTGACAAAGTTAATATACCCTGTTCAGGGTATAAAAATAAATGCATTTACAAGCCGCGATGTCAAATAATTTCCGGCAAAAGAGACAAAGTCGTCTCTTTTAGAGCTCAAACCTATTGGGTTCCTTTGTCGAAGAGTCAGAAATTTCTTATGGTATGTGGTGAGCATTTGTACAACTCTGGTGTTTGAAAACAGCGGAATAGATGACTTTTTGAAAGTATTTTCAACCTTTTCTGCAACTATTTCTGTAACCTCTTTACTCATAGGTTCATAGTTATCGCCTCGGAGTCGCCCTGTACGAAATCTTTCAAACTGATAACACAAAAGAACATCCTGGTAAGTAGGTAACTGGGACTCAGAGAGATTGTACGGATATATGCCAAACACAGGACATTTCTGTCTAAATTTAAATTTAGATACAGACATTTTGAGTTCTGTGTTCTGTTGAGAGAATATAAGTGATAGCACTCGGCGAAATCAACGACAAGAGTGAAGGAACTCGATGAAAAAATATTTATGTGGAGACCAGTCCGAACGTGTCGTATGGCACAGGGAAATGAATGTAAGTGATAGAACTCGGCGAAATCACCGACAAGAGTGAAGGAACTCGATGAAAAAATATTGGTGTGGAAACCTATCCGAACGTGTCCTTTGGCGTAGGTGAATGAATGTGAGTGATAGCACCGGCGAAATCAACGTCAAGAAGTGTGGCCGCAAGCCGATTTTCACCTTGCGCTGCGCCGCGCCGCATTTTCGCTCGTATCTCGGAAACGGTTCATCCTACGGCCATTTCGGTAGCAAATAACATTTGTTTTATACATTTTGCCATGAGATGCGTATTTCAGGCGCTAGGTAGACAATTTCTCGATTTTAGGCGAGTTTCCGAAATTTTAAGGCCGGAGTTGGGGTTGAAGATGCAATCCGATCTCAAAACAAAAAGTTGAATTGAAATTAGGAAGTACTAAGGCAACTTTTCTGCACTATTAGAAATCCCGAATCGAAAAAATTCCGGAATCGACCCACCCTATTGGTCGTTCCACCATATTTTTTATCCTTTCCCTCTCGCTAGTTTCCTTTCATACAAAATGATATACATATCTTGGAATATCACTAAGAAGTACAACTTTGTCCGCGCGTAGGGACTCCACGCACCAGTTTTTTTATTATAATCACAATAAAACTTAAAATTGATATTCCAATATAAGAGATATTTTTGTGATATTTTAATTCATTAATTTCTTTTAAATTTTCTTCGTTTTTAAATACAAGGTCGTGAATTGTAATTTTGTTAGTGGAATTGTGAGTATCATAGTTTGGATAATAAAATCTTTGATTGTGTGATATTTTAGTATTTGAGAATATTTGGTATAGGATCTTAATTTTGCAGTTATTATAATGAATCAATGTAGTGTTTTTCAACTTAATTTTTCTCTTGTCGCAGTTCTGGTTTAATTCTATGCCATTTGCATTTTTTATTAAAATAGTTTCTTCATCATTTGAAAAATTTCTGTAATGCTATTTTTGATAAGTTCACAATTTGATAAGTAGATGCAATGTTTAGAAATTTGTAGTTCATTGAGTGTTTTAGCTTCTTCGACTTTATAAGTAACATTTTTGTGTTCAAAAACATTTTCAATTTCTGCTGTTATTTCTTTGCCTGCTGTATTTGGTATAGGAATAATAGTTTTTAATTGTACCGATTGAAATTCTTTTGGGATTTTGACCATGAACATTAACAAATTTTCTTTATATTCCAAGACGCATAATTTTATATATTGAAGTTTGTTGAGGTCTATGTTGTAATTATAAATTTCTTCATTTGTTAAAATGCTTTGGTGAAAAATACCACTCTTTGCTGAAATAATGTTTTCCTGAATCTGGTTTACTGCGTCTTTAAGAATGTTTGTTCATAAAGAACCAATATTTTGTCTGTTCTCTCTTGATACATTAAAGAATTCTTTCTTTCGTCTTCAATAATTTGTTTTAATTTTGTGAAGGTGTTCGAAAAGAAATTATTAATTTTTATTTGGTGGTTGAGAGCTGTACTTGAATTATGTAAATTTTCATCTACTTTCTTAAGGTGATTTTCAATAACTATTCTATCTCCATCATCCATCGTTCCAAATAGAAATTTATGTACAGAACCTATACTGTTAATTAAACCTCTCTTTTTTCTACTAACTTCTTTTCTCGGGATTAATGTTTTGATTTTACCTCTCAAGATTTCAATTTCATTAGATAGGGTGTAGTAATGTAGATGTGAATATGTTTGGGAGATTTTTGTTATACTCGTATTATTTTGTATGTACATAATTTCGTGACGGTCAATTATGTGAATTACGAGGTCAGATGATGTAACAATCTGTTTACATAGTGTTGGTGATAATTTCTGCGATCCATTGTCGGTATGTATTTGATGTACTACTACTGATGTTTGGCTGCATTACTAATTATTAGAATTTCTATCATCAATGTTATTTTGAAGATGTATTTGACCTAAAAAATTTGTTTGGACGTTTAATATTTGTCGGGTGAATATTATCTAATGACAATTTTCTATACCTTGGTTCGTATTTGTGCCGAACCGCTTTATAATTTTTTACGTAACCTTCTTTTTGAGTGTTATTAAACTCTTCTCTATATCTATGCATTTTTTTTTAGTCATCTGAATAGTGTCTTTAATCAAATTTTTATCAGTTTTTCCATTTATAACCTCAAGAGGTGTGGTTTTAATTGTAGAACGATAAGATTTGTTATACCATTCTATGCTTTGAAATATTTTTTCCGCTGTCGAAAGACTTGGTTTTTCAATTTCTAGGACTCTAATTCTTTCGGAGAGAGTATTATGAAATCTTTCGATATCTGAATTCCCAGTATGACTCTTTGGTTTTGCAAAATCAAGTTCTATTTCTTCTTTCCCAAAAAAATCTTTTCATTATCTAATATTAACTTTCTGGGTCTTCCTTCTTGAAAAGAATAATCTAAGCTTTTCTATGATAGTTATACTGTTTCTATCTTCTAGCTGAAATGTCATAGCAAATTTCGCAAATTTGTCTATAAAAGTAGGGAAGTAACATTTTTTATTTATGTATATATCTGCGTGAACTGTTTCATTTATATCTGATGGTGTTTTCGTTAATTGAAATTTTGGCTTTAAAGGTTTTCTATCATATTTTGCTCTATTGCAAACATCGCAATTATTTATATATTTTTGAATCAAAACTTTCAAATTTTTCCAGGTTAAATAAAAAAAATGCCTACTTTTCCACTATTTATGTGCCAACGACAAAGATCTATGAAATTATTATTTTTTATATCTTCTGCGCTAATAAAAATTGTCTTCGTGATCATTTAGTTCCTCCTCTTGAGAGTGGATTGTAGCATTTGTGCTTAAGTTGTCTTCTTCCAATGAATGAATCTCGCCTGTGTTACTATCTATCCTACTCAGAAAATCGGCTACGTTATTTTCCTTTCCTTTCACGTAAATTATATTAATATTGTATTCACCTAGTTTAATTAACCATCTTTGCAATCTTGGGTTAATGTCTCTTCCCTTGTTTTTCATTTGGAGCCACTTAAGTGGCTGGTGATCGGTTGAGAGATCAAATGCTCTGCCGTAAATGTATGGTCTAAAATATGTCACTGCCCAGACAATAGCTAGTAGTTCTTTTTCTGCAGTGGAATAACTTCTTTCGTGTTTGTTAAGTGTTCGACTAGCATAGCTTATAGGATGATTGTCCTCGGTTAATACTGCGCCAATTACAAAGTCACTTGCATCAGTTGAAATGCCAAATTTTTTGTTAAAGTCTGGATATTTCAATATTGGTGGGCTTACTAATAGATTTTTAAGTTTTTTAAAGGATGATATGTACTGAGGATCGCGAGTGTTTATTTTAATATCCTTTTTTAAATATTTTGTTAAACCATGTGCTACTTTACCGTAGTCTCTTAAAAATTTTCTATAATAACCTGTTATACTTAGGAATAATTTAATTTGCTTTGATGTAACTTTAGTTTTTGCATGTTTTCGATTTTGCTTAAATTTGGTTGTATTCCTTCTGTTGTTAAAGTGCGACCTAGAAATTCAGTTGTTTATCTACCTGAATCTTTAAATTATGTTTTCTTAATGCTGAAAATATTTTGTTGATATTTTGGGTATGTTCTTCAATACTTGAACTAAAAATTAAGATGTCGTCTAAATAAACTACACATATCTTGTTGATATACTGAATTCATTAAACGTAGGAAAGTTGCTGGTGCATTCTTTAGTCCGGAAGGCATTCGTATAAATTCAAAGTGTCCTTGGGGTGTAGAGAAAGATGTTTTTTGGTCTATCTTCTTCTTTTATTAATACTTGATGAAAGCCTTTTGCAAGATCTAACGTTGTAAAATACTGAGCTCTTCCAAGTTTGCTGACTATTGTTTCTTTATGGGGTATTGGAAATTTGTCATCTATAGTGACTTCGTTTAGCTTCCTGTTGTCAATAACTGTTCTCCATTTTTTCTTCATTGAATTGTCTTGCTTTTTCGGTACAATCCAAAGAGGAGAGTTGTACGGGGAATTACTTTCTTTAATTATACCTTGGCGCAACATCTCGTTCATCTGTCCACTAATTTTTTCTTCATGAATTTGGGGATATCTATAAATTTTATTATAAGTTGGTCTACTTGTTTTTGCAACAATTTCATGCTGAATTTTATGAGTATGAGAAAGGTTTTTACCTTGTTGGAAAAATAAATCGCTATTTGCTTTTAGAATGTATTCTAATTTTTGCTTTTTTTCTTCATTCATGTCACTATTTGATAAAATATCTAGCAAATTCTCTTTTCATTCTGTAAGTATATTAATATCTTCGCAATTGTAAGGGCATGAGTTTATAAATTTAATTTTGTTGCCGTTTATTTCTACATACTCCTTTTCTAAATTAACTATTGCTTTAATAGGTTTTAAAATATTCTGTCCTATTATAGCATCAAAGTTATTATTTTTTATGTTGGTTAGTTTCCAATGTATATAACTTTTTTCATTAAATTCGTTTGGGGTTGGGGTGACTAACTCTTTATTTAGGGAAAAATTTTCCTTAATGGTGCTAAAGTGTATTGGTTTATCAAGCCCAATGCATTCTTAATCTCTTAGCACATTATATTTCAATAATGATGTTGTAGACCCTGTGTCAATAAGACATTTAATTTTTGAATTTTTTATGGTCACTTCTATTATCGGTAACGATTATTTTGGGCTGGCAACCGAAAATTTGCTTGTTCTTGAACATGATCTATTTCCATCGGTTCGGGGGGGTTTTGTCTCCTTTGGACTGAATTATATCTTCTAAATTGTTTAGAATTATTTTGCCTATTTTGTAAAAAGCTAATATGCTCAGAATTATTTTGTCTACTTTTTCCAAAGTTAAATTGTTGATTATTGTCATTTTGGTTAGAATTGTTACGAAATTCTCTCTGCTGATTTTGTCCAAATTGAAAATTATTGGAATTTTGCATATACTGTTTATTATTGAAATTGCCAAATTTGTAAGCCAAAGAATTTCTATTTGAAAAATTTCTATAATTATTTCTTTGAAATTGTTTTGTCTTTTATCAAATTGTATTAGCAAACCTGTCTCTTGAAGAGCTAAAATCCTGTCTAATGGTGCTTATATTTCTACTAATCACTACACTGCTTAAGTTGGGGTGCATCCCATTTAAAAATGTTTTTAGAATTAAACTTTCGTTGTTCATTGGAGAAAATTCTATAGACTTTATCCTATGGAATTCATGTTTTAAATTTAGTTTATCTAAAATATCTTTTAAATTATGAAAATATTGACTTACGTTATAGTTTCGTAGTACAATCGCCTGATTGTAAATGGTGTGGTACGACTCCTTTACTCCAAAATTCTTTATGAGTTCTTCTCTCATATTCTGCCATGTTGGTGTAGGTCCCAAAGGCCGGATGACACTTGCTGCTTCTCCTTTAATTTGTTTTGAAGTGTCGCTGCGTTACAAATTCTAACATTGATGGGTTGAGGTTGAATAAAGGAAGGATCATGTCAACTTCCCTGATGAACGATGATAAATCTCTGCCGTCAAAGTCCATGATTCTTGAAGCTTCCTTCAAAATTTGCGATCCTGTCATCTGAAGTGGTTGCTGCTCCCTGGATTCATTGCTGATATATCCTCTTTTAATACAACTGAACTTGTTGTTGTTGCTTTGTATGGTGCACTTCGCTCTCTCTGCGTCTTCTGTGTGTGGGATATTAATCTTTAATCCCACTTTTCCTGGTAATGTTGAATGAAGCTATTCTTCGCCTTCACAAATTGTAATCCTCGGAGTCGCTCTCTGATAACTTGTGTAGAAACTTAAGTTCTTTCTAAATGGGAGCTAATCTTAGGATTTGCTTCCCGTTGCTAAAGCTTACGAAACTTAAAAAACTTCTGTTTTTAGTATCGCTCAACTTTGCAGTTTGTTTTTACCGACTGCGCCAGTTGTGTTGTTCGAGCGGAGGAAAAAATAAAAATGACGACGATGTTACTTCTGTGACATTATATTTTATTCTCTTTCTTTTACAAATTATGTTCTGCTTATATAACTACTAAAGTGATTACAATTTTCTTAATCTATTTCTTTGTTTTTTTTTTTTAATTTTCTTATGAAATACAATATTTGTTAAATGTAATCTTATTTTCCATTGAATGCAAACAAACATGATTGTGTGGTTTACCCGATAATGTCTGGGTTATCATTACAGTCAAACATAAGGACCAAAACATGTTTGTATGCATTTGCATTATGTTCTTTATCTCTACTTGTTATTTTATTTTTTGTAATGTTTGCTTGTTTTTTTTTTAATCTTTTATTTTGTCCAATTTACAATCTCGCATTCCCCACCTCACCAACCAATGTAGTATTAACGGAAGCAGGTGTTCCAAATATTCATCATAGAACAAAATTCAATACAACGATGCTCATACCAAAGTTCATGCAGTGTAAAACTTGATATTTTTTAATCTACTGAAAACAAATCCTAAAACCAACAAGCCATCTACGATCATAAAATGCTTGAATATTATAATCCGTTTCAGATGACCTCGACACCGTAACTCTTAAAAGTGAACACTTACCCGACTGGCTAACGCTGAAATCGTCTATAATAAGTACGCTATTCGAATTTCAAAAAACAACCACCAATGCAGAGCAATATATCTAGCTATTCAATGACGCATTAGTAAAGTACAAACCGGATGGGAAATTAATATACACCGACGGATCCAAATCAGACACCCACACTCCGTTTGCGGTAACAAACGAACAAGATGTCACCATAGCCGTCAGAATTTTACCAACGTACTGCTCGATATTTACAGCTGAAGCGGCTGTGATATATGGAGCGGTTCTATTTGTCGCACAAACAGGAAAACATATATCATATGTACCGATAGCAAATCGATAATTAACGCTATTTTGAATGAGACAAACTCAGTGCTGATCAACAATATAAAAGCAATTTTATATCAACACAAAAATAGAATTAAGATCATGTGGATCCCTGGGCATACTGGTATTAGAGGAAACTAACTTGCAGATGACCGTCAAAAAAAGCTGGAAAAGATGAAGGGAACAAGATGTCATCATAACCGTCGGAATTTTACCAACGTTCTGCTCGATATTTACAGCTGAAGCGGCTGTGATATATGAAGCGGTTCTATTTGTCGCACAAACAGCAAAATCGATAGCAAATCGTTGACAATGTGTCTTACCCCAAGGAGCTCAAAAGCACAGTGGATCAAGTCATTTTCAGTACCAATTGGCAGTGTGGAATGGACACCCTAATCAGCTTCGTAGGATCCTTGAAGTCAAAAAATATGCCAAGGACTTGTGACATTCTCTCCGCCAACATTCTTCTAAACGCATTTATTGGCTCCAGGTATTTCAAGATAAACTTCCACAAGCTTTTGCACATCTCTCCGTTCAAACTACCAAAACATGGAGATCGTTAAGACCTCACCAGACCAAAGGCGTACACCAACTCCCCATTATTTAATGAAGGGACAGGTACTTCTCTTCAGGTACCTGACTCTCCGCCCTGAGAAATAATGCTCCTAACAAAACCCCCGCACTCTCTCTCCACGAAGATAATAAAGTGTCACCATCGCGAAGAGAAGTGATATCCTTCCTTCTAGAGCCCCAGAGGATTCTATACACCTGACCCCAGGGGTCGCACTCTTCTCACCAACTAATCCTCCAATCCTTATCCTTATTTTTCACTAACATCTCCTTGTATTCCCAAATAAATTCGTAACTAAGCTGGAAAAGCCTATCGAAATTAGACAGTCGGGTGTGTTGAAACATTCGGTCAATCCAATTACATTCCTCCTTTCCAAAGTTAACTTAAGTGGTAAACACTTTATTTTCCTTACCATATAATTTTAATACCTTTTAAGAACCCTATCATTTACTCCCCAAACTACCTTATAAAGATGGGCAATTTGGTCGTTCACTCCGAACTCCTTAAAAATCGTAAGTGGTACACCTAATACCGCTTCCCTAACCGAGGGTCTATATTGGTTGCATTCAATACCACCGGTACGTCATCGCCGCATGGTCTCTCATCCCTCGATGGTGGAGATCGAGGAGTAACCATAATTTGAAACAAATTATGATCACTCAGTCCCTACCTTCCCTTAACCTCCCATTTTACGCTGAAATCTCTACTTGCTCTTTGAATAATAAGTGTCACGTCAATGTCACTCACGCCCCCAGGCCCAACGTAAATTACACGCTCGGCCCGTACACATTGCGAAGGCTACTAGCCACCACCCATTCGCCCAATGCACCCTGATTGTGGCTTTGGTATCCAGACGAACGCCGGAATACCATCCTCAATCACATTGAAGTCAAGGCATTCCAATCCAGCCCTAGAATAAATGGGCTACTACTTGCAAGTAGTAGTAGCTTATTCATGTAACCCAGGTAAGGCTCTGGACGTTCGCTATACTTGCAATACAAACTAGCTACAACCATCCTACTGAACTCCACTTCTATCGCGACACATACACCCAGTTGTGAGACAACGGACATCATTTTTTCCGTATCCTCCAGGTCGAAATTGGTGCAACCTTCAAGAGACGACTGACCATCTTCAACTCAGAGCTTTGGGACGCCAGGCTGAAGTCCTAGAAATGCAGCCGGAGTTGCTCTTCATGGGAGATCGGCATATTGCTTCCCTGGACTTCAACGTCCATCCCCACTTCCCCGAACTTTGCGTTGTTTGCCACATTTTCCCTCTCGAAACTGGGAGAAGCGCGGCCGTATCTCCTACGCCGAGCGAAAGACCCACCTTCTTAACGACCTTTTAAATAATTTCCTTAGATGTAGTTGTAGACCCCTTACTCCTGACCACAACCGACCAGGTCTCCACAGGCATTGGCGTCGCCAGTACAATCGTTTCCAGCACAGGTGCTGGAGGCGCAGGCATCAGTGCTGACGGAGCCGAGATCAGCGTCCTCCCATACTTCCTTAAAGGGCGTCAACTTGTCCATGAAGATGGGCATTCTCGGTTATAACCGTCATCAGGAGTGCCTCGTATTTTGAAGTAAGCTCTAACAACCCCAACAGCAGTTCATTGTCAAAATTCTTCGCGAATACTACCTATGAAACAAAACTTTGTTAAAAAAGTGTACCCGCACAAAAAACACTCGAGGTCACTAACTCGAGCAACAACAATGCACCCGTCGATTGATGATGTATGAGCTATATGAGATATACTACGACGACTTTGAGATAGTTCATCATACCCATTGTGGGAAACAGAGGAAGACCTCCACTCCATTGCAAAGACCAGGTGGGCAAGGACCTGGCTTCCCTTGGCCATATTGCGAAAAGAAGAAACGACTGGCGCGCTGTTGTTAACCCGACTATAACCGCGTAAGAGGTGACGACGCCACTAAAAAAGAAGAAGAATAGCGTTGAAGTTCAAACTAGTGTAAGACGAGGCTGTATTTTATTACCGCACTTATTTAATTTAGTGCTTTATATTGTGATACAACAAGCCTGCACTGAAAACATAGGTTTTTCCTGTAGTATGTAAATTGCCGCTAGGAAGAATTGTACTATGACGAGATAAAACATCTGGTCCCAACAAGATTGGTAAACGTGCTAGACAGCATGTGCAACAACCAAATTATTGCGAGAAAATTTTGTAGATTCTATTATTTCAGTAAACTATGTATGTCACTGAGTGTTTTCAAAGAAGTTGTGATGTAACACCATTAGGCGTTATATTCATGACAAGCGACTTGAAAAGTCTTTGAAATTTTTGTTCATCGAATTCGTTCCTACAAAAGAAGTCGTGGAGGTCATTTGAACGATGTTATATTCAGAACTTAATTGTATCGCTTGTGCTTCACATTAAATGAAAACATTTTAATATTCGTAGCAATTAGTGTGTTTTAAGAAATCTTATCACCTTGTTCATATCTCTTTTGACGTCCTTCCCTTATCTGGGATCTGGCTTTTTAAATACTTGTATGGTTCTTAGATATATTATACAAATTCAGAGAGTATCTTTTTCCGATAATAGTAAAGTAGGCACCTTGCCTTGGTGCAGGAGCTTAGTCGAGGGGCATACTCGGCACCCTCCAACCGGCGTGGGTGGTGTTGAATAGCACTGCCCAGGAAGGATAACGAGTGCCGTATGCGTGCGGCAATTAAGAGCTACCACCTCCTAATCCAGGGTGTTATGCGAATCCCGTGCCCATTGGATGATGTCGTTGAAGTCAAAGGAGATCGTAGACCATGAAATAAGGTCGAAGGCGCTGAAGAGTGCACCCTTGCATGCTGCTCAGCATGCAAACAGAGCGGGCAGATCTTCCAATACTGCTCTGTACCTGTTAACATCTGAGATATACAGTTCGCTGGAGAGAGGGAAGGTGATGCTATACGCCTTCTTAGATATCGAAGGTGCCTTTGACAATACGTCTCATATGAGTGTAGCCAGAACATTGGAGAAAAGGATTGTGACAGCACCGGTGCGTAGATGGATACAGACCGTACTGTGTACCAGAATTGCTGAAACCACAGTAGGAGATACAAGGGTTCGTCTTGGCACAAGAAGAGGCTGCCCACAGGAAGTGTGTTATCATCCCTGCTATGGAATCTTGTCGTGGACGACCTAATAATAGCACTGCTAACGGACAATGGGACCCGCTAAGAGGGGTATGCGGGCGACATTGTAATTGTAGCCAGAGGCAAATTTGAGGACACTCTCTGCGACCTAATACAAAGAGGTATAAACCTGGCAAAGGGGTGCTGCTGTGGGGTTGAACCCCTTCAAGACGACCGTAGTCCCGTTCACGAAACGTAAGTCCCTACCCGATCTCAGGAACCTCACACTTGAGGGTAGAGAGATAGAGAGGACCAACGTGGTCAAATATCTTGGTCTCACGCTGGATTCTACTTTGCGGTGGAAGCAGCATGGTAACGTGACGTTGGTCAAAGTGACAAAAGCATTAATGGTGTGCAATCAGCTGGCGGGAAAATCCTGGGGCTGTACACCAAGGATCGTTAGGTGGTTGTACACCACGATTGTCACGTCGGAGCGAATCGGTGAAGGAATCGCGAGTCCACGCATCACACTCTCCATAACTAAATAAAGTTTTCCGAGCATTTTTCGGGCAGAAGTCTTTTGCCATAAGTCGGTGCATAGAGATAAACCTCTATCGCAACTATCGCAATGAGCGGATAACCGCACTTAGCGATAATCAAGTGGCACTAAAAGCGATCTCCTTCTACGAGATAAAATTTCTACTTGCGCAGGAGTGTAGATAACGGCTGAACAGCCTAGCGGAACGTAACCAGGTGCACCTAATTTGGGTGCCTATTTAACTGTGTTAATAAATGCAAAACAAACAGTTCATGAAGATCCAATCTGCGTAAAACCATATAAATATCCTTAAATTCACAAATCAGAAGTAAACAAGCAAATAAAAAAATGCTTGAAAATCAAATCATTTCTCACAATAATTCCACTTATTCAGCACCAATTTCTAAAGAAGAGGTGCTTCAAGTAAAAAGGATTGAAGGATTTTAGCACGCTTAACAATACTACTATCGATGAGAGGTATCCAATTCTAAACATGGATGAAATTCTTGAAAAAATAGGTAGGTGTAATGTATCTTTCAACAATAGACTTAACGCAAGTCTTCCATCTTATAGAAAAGAATCCAGCAGAAAAATCGTTCACTTTCATTTAGCTTTTCTACTCAAAGTTTTCACTTTTAAAGGACACCATTTTGGCTTAAAAATGCACCAGCTACTTTCGAGACACGGATGAATATGGGTTTGGATGGTTTCATAGGGAGAGATTATATGATTTACTTAGACGGCACGTCGTTACAAGAACAAATAGAATCTCTAGTAGATTGAGGAGGAAAATCTAAAAATTTAGTTGGATGAAAGCTAATTTAAGAAAAACTTAATTTCTCGATCATATTATAACGGCAGGAGATATTAAACCTTATCCAAAAAATAAAATCAAAGCAATTTTAAATTATCCCGTTCCTAAACGGAAAAAGAAATAAAACAATTTCTTGGTTTGGCGGGGTTTTGTCATAAATTTATCCGAAACTTTTCTGAAATAACTAAACCTTTGACTAACTGTCTTAAAAGAGCAAAAAAGTGAGTTTTGACGTAAAAAAAATTTCAGGTAAAGAAAGTCTTGAAGCAGATCGATTTCGTATTAAAAATACTGGATGCTTTCTTAATGAAGAATCTGAATCTAACGAAGACGCGTTTCATTCTGGTGATGAAGATTCTGAATGTTTTATTAAGATAAGCGGACGATCATTAAATGTATTCAAAAATCAAATTAAATTAATAAGAGATTGTAAAGACTCGATTACAATAATGAAAGCTTTTTTTCGAAAACCTAATTGTGATAACATACAAAGACCTAATTAAAAATTATATTTAACATTTAATTAAAACCAATTTACTAAAAAGTAAAAACAACAATTTTAATCCCCGTTGATACTTATTTTATACAATTTCAAGACTTTTAAAAGGGACTAATAACAAGTCATAACAAGATTTATCGGTGTATAGAAGAACTAAAAAATTCTACAGATTTTACAAATTTGAAAAGTAAAGTACTTGAAATCCATTTAAGTGGACTTCATCAAGGTATAGAGACGGTTGCCAAATGTTTTAATTTACAGTACTACTACCTCATTTAACTTAAGGAAGTCACTAATATAATAATGATCTTTATATATAAAAATGAAACCCCCTTTTTTTTTGTATGTCCGCACATTACACCCGAACCACAGCATGGAAAGATGTGAAAATTTGCTCGGGTATTCGTTTAGTCCTGGAGAAGGTCCTAACGGTGACTTTTTTGCAAAATCGATTTCGCAATGTATGTCAATATTTATAACTCAAGAACGGCTGAACCCATTTGGCTGAAAATTAGTGATGAGGTAGCTTGGAACCTTGGGACGGGCATAGGCTACTTTCTATCGTTTTATGTTAAAAACCAAAACAATTCATAAACAACAAATATATATTTCAAAACATAAGCATATTGAACAAAACATTATCATATGATTAGATAATGGGCGTGAGAAGCACCCTTTTCACTATAACAAGAATCATACATAGAAAGTGTGAAAATGTTGTTGCATCATACATATTTATGTATGTACTATTCTTTAATGGATCGTCTCGATGTGACCCTCCTAAAAATCACTGATTTTCACAATTTTTTTTAATATTGGAATTAACTAATCACTCCAACTTTTTTTTAATAAACCGATACATACGCTCATGACGAATAAAAAAAATGTCCCCTATGATGCATTTTTGGTCTAAAGCATAAATTTCGAAGAGATTATAAATCTAAACGTTGCTATCACGCAATGGAAACTTTTTTTTTTGTTTTTGTTCGAAATTTGACTAAATGGTGGCGGTTTGAACAAAACGTATCGAAATTTCACCTTTTTTCGATAGTTTTTCGTAGAAAAAAATAGTAAGATTTAAAAAAAAAAAAAGTTTTCATAGCGCGATAGCAAATTTCGTTTAAAACGTCCAAAACTCTTCCTTTGAGAGTGCAAACCGGTTTGAAAAACAACATTCTGAGAAAAACGCGTTTAAAGATTGGAGTCGCTATGTTCCCCACTCTGTTCCCTTTCTACAAGAAACGCTGTAGCGACCGTAATAATTTGAATTTCGATTTCAAAATTTGAAAGAATGCTGATTATAGTGCATAGTATCAGATAATGCTAAAAAAATCTATTTCTGAGACGAGCCCTTCAGTGATTTACGAAGTCAATAAAATGTGTTAATTTCCAATTTACCTATTCCATTATATTGATATCGCGATAAATGATATCCTTAACAACAGGGAGCGAGCAGAGCCGTGGGTTTAACTAGTATTTAATATTATTTAACATGTATCAATTTGTATTCTATGATAGAAAAAGTTAAATTGAGTTGGCTTGAGTTCAGCCACCATTTTTAATTGCAAGAGTCTTCCAAAACCTTTAAAATTTACTAAGATCGAGGTTCAAATGATATAAACAATAAACAATCGTGTAATTCATTAAATGTAAATGGTACATTTACTGGTAACTGCCAATAAAACTGGTATTGGCGACATTAAAAGATTACATAAAACTTGAAATACTTAGAATAATCAACAATTCAGGTGATAAAGAGGTAATATATTTAGAAATTGAACAAGCACTTTTCACTTGTAACCATATTTTAGTTCACTCAACTATCATTATGCATTATTTTCAGATGGGAGGAGTGGTATATCCTAATGTTGAATTGGAGACTTTTGCCTTTATTCGTTGGCAAAGTGTTCAATTCAGAATGTTCGAAATGAAAGCTTCAAGCGGCACCGTTTGTTCAATTGTTTTTTTTTCAGCACATTATGACTGGCTGCTGTTCGTTCGTCGCACATAATCGACCTTTTTTCTTTACAAAATGCGTTTCTGATTTAAACTTATTTCAATACATTATAAAAATTAATGTTTTAACTTTTAAACAAAATCAATATAACCCTATTAAAGGAAACAAATACATTTTCTTCTACTTATTAAATGTACGGAAAACTCTTAAATTTTACTTCTACATGAATATGTATTTGTAAGTGGCATATCCTATATCCCGTTTGATCTTAGCGTTGTTCTACAAAATCATTAAGACTTGTCAATTCATCGGATAACCACGCATTTTTTTTTTCTACGCTTGTTGTAAAATAGCTAAGCAGTCGTCACCGTGTACGGACGTATTTTTTTTCTGCTCCGCGCTTTATTATTTTATCTTTTTTAATGCCGTGTGTTTGCGGGCATAGAGTTGACCGTGCTCAGCCCAAGATAAATTGCAATAAATGCAATCAATTTTTCCACTTGACGTGTGTAAATTTGTCGCAGGCTGACGTGGATTTTTTGCAGAAATCAAAAAATTCTTTTTATTGTAAAGTGTGCGCGGTGGTTCGGAGAAATTCCATTCGGTCGCCGCCTGCGTCGCCATCAGTGCGCAATGCTCAGTGCACTCAAACTCCAAGTTCGCAACAACAAAATGATGAACACTCGAACCAGGAATAAAGGGATGTCCAACTTATTCCAGTGTGAGAGCGCCTCAAAATTAGCGTTTTTTATGACATTTTTCATTGTAGCCAGATCAGAAAAAAAGCTATTTTTTGGGCATTTTAATTAAAACACCCAATTCGCATTTTCCACACCACCTATGAGGTATGCAAAAGGGCGCGTTACCGAAGTTATTTTTGGGTGCTCGGTTCCCCAGTAGGCCTATATCACCCATTAAAAATTTATTTACATAAAAAAATGAAAAAAACAAAACAATAACAATTTATATATAATAGTATAAAAAATAACAAAAACAATATCACTTCATATCACATAATAGTATAATACTTAAAACTATAAAAATAAATATACATATATACAACTGCCAATATTTAAAGCCCAAATTCTAATTTGTTATTAAAAACTTTCTATTAAACGTTCTAACTTTAGAGCCTCTTAATACGAATCTGCTTAAAAAATCTTACTTTGGTATAAAATATTTAGCTCATTGCAACCACTAAAAAAGGAAGATAAAATCTACAAATGTGAAACACACAAAATTTTATTCTTAAAATTGGGTAAAGATAAATCTCTATTTAAAAATTTCGTCACAAAATAAATTCTAATTCTAATAAATAGAGCAAAAACTACCTTTGGGTCACAGTCTTCACAACACAAGAAGGGCCTAATATCTTTTAATTTATCAAAAAGAATTTCAAATTCCTCAACAAATTTTATTTCTAAATTATTAATAAATGCAACAAATTCTTGAGGCGGCTTTACTAAGTTGCATTTATCGAACTGGTTTTGATGTATGAAGATGAATTCATCAGAAGGAATTTCATCTCCTAAATAGGGTAATGGCAGGAGGCATGTGTGCATTTTAAAAATTTTCAAATAAAGGTAGCCGCAAAAATAACTAAAAGCATTTTCCTTTAAAAAGTTAATTTCTAAACTACTATCTAAGGTAATGGATCTAACAATGGAGTGTTCGGGCCGTGGTAAACCCTGGAAATCCTGCCAAGAAAGGTCACTTAAAACGGAATCATTGCACACATTAAGAAGAACATTATGGCTATGTTCTGAAATAACTGTGGCTTCGGGTTCTAAAGGCAGCTCACAGTTACCTTTTGTTACGATATTTACGTAACGTAAACCCCATGACTTCCTAAATAAACTAGAGAACATGAAAGGTGTTACTCTAGTACCTCCCCTACTTCTAATCTGACCAAAAAAATGCTCTAAGCTGTCCTGACATAGTCGTCTTGTCTTCAGGTAAGGAAATCCTGAGTGTGACAACAATCGCCACAATCGTCTTAAACTATTAATATTAATTAACCACCCCTTTATAAAATTAAAATTATTTGTTGTGTCGTTTCCTAACTCATCTACGACCCGAATTGTTTTCAAAACTTTTTCTGCCTCATCTAAAAACTGGTTTTGCTCTGGGGAACTTATAAAAACTTTTTTAGTGGGTACAATGGCCTCAGTGAAACTACTATTGAAGATATCGAATAATTTATTGAAAAAAGAAACGAAATCCGCGGTATTAATGAAGCTCATACTATTTGAGCTTAAGGCTCCCGAGCTGTAAAGAGAAAGCATACCTGAAGCGACCGTATTACTTAAAACTTGAGACGCGAATTTAACTTTCATTTTTTGAAAGGTATTGGGGTAAATGTGAGCATCGGTTAATTTAGGCGCACACCGATAACTCGACTTAGAGTCCTGTTTATAAAAATGGACTATGTCAGACCAACATACGCGACTATTTTTAAAATCTACTTTATTTTTCATATTTTGTAAGCAGTTTCGACTACATTTTAATAAATGGGGGCTATCGTAAAAAAAACATATTTCCTTACCATTAACGTTGAAAAAAGGCCGTGACATTGAAACACCTAACAAATTAGCTAAATTTTGAAAATTGGTACCCTGGTCACAAACAAAATGGCAAGGAACTAGCCCTATATTTTGAAGTTGGGTAATGGCTTCAAGAATATATTTCTTGAGGACATCCCCTTTACATGAGCCTTTAATAAAAAAATAAGCTAACGGGTGGGACCAAGGTTCTCCACCTATACCTTGCACCATTATGGTCATTGCAGTTGTGGCTATTCTAGATGTGCGATTTTCATCGCCATAATCTTCAAGACCTATCACCCTATCAAATTTCCTATCATACTGCAAATGACATTTCAGTGACATTTCATCACAAGAAACTGATATGAACTTTTGTTCGAAAGAAAATCCCTTACTCCTAATTTGTAAAGACTTTATGCTGCTTTGGGTGCAACCTGGGAAACGAGGCCAATCTGCGACAAAATTATGTAAGGTATTTTCTGAGGGAAAACTAAGTTGGTGCTTTAGGTAGCGATAAGCGATTGGCGATAAAAAAAATACACCCAAAGCTAAAGTTTTAAGAAAATTGTCGTATCGCCGACCGTGAATTTGGCGATTACTATTTAAAAAACTACTCCTAATACAAGCACCTAACTGAGGAGGAACTTTGCTGCAAACTATCTCAAGAGGATCTGACTCTTCCCTAAATGAACTGTTTCTTAACATTTCCCTACATCTTTCTAATTCAGTTGCCATTTGGACCAACTGAGCTTTTAAACTCCTATTCTCCTGTTCTTTTTCGTCTAATTTTATTTTTAAAATCCTATTCTCTTCTCTCAATTTTTTTTTCCTATCTGTCCCTGCTGTCAGACCCCTACCTGTTTGCGCGGCTTTTTCGCTACTCTTAAGTAGTTCCTCCTCAAGAAGTGGCAGAGGCTCTAAAATATTTCCGCGGTCTTCCCTTTCTAAAAGCGGAAGCAGCTGCCTCGATGCACCGTTTGCATTTGAGGCAGATCCTTCCATTTGGGGGAAAAAATCTTCAACGCCTACTTCAATTATATTAACAGAATTTGGGGCGTTAAATATTGGCTCATTTATTAAATTTATGTCCGGAACGGCTCTCGGACGCAATTTTTTTTCGTTACGCATTTCATTCGAAAAATGCCGCTCGCACGCAAAAATGTGTTTAGGTGTTTTTTCACTTTGCTCTTCAAAAACACCTAAACGCTTGAGCCAACATTTACGCCTATTAAAAGAAACAAAATTAAATACAAAATGTTATATATAATTATAAAATATGTATACTAATAATAATAATAATAGTGCAAAAAGTGCATATTTAATGAATATTTAGAAGTAAAATTATTTTTTATGACTACCATAAATGTTCAATGATAAATCGTTACTTTAAAACTATTTATTTAGTTAATTAACGGCAATGACAATAAATTGACAGTTACGCTCTGAACAAGTAGAGCGCGATAGACTGCAAGCGACATCTGTCAAATATTAAAATACACATGTTCTTAAGGACAAAGTTATTGAGGCAGCTGCACGACTACATAACTGTGGCCATAAGAACGTGTGTATTTTAATATTTGACAGATGTCGCTTGCAGTCTGTCGCGCTCTACTTGTTCAGCACATCACACTTAAAAACACGCGGAAATTCAATTTCATTATTCAAAATTACTATTTTAATTGCACAATAGAAACACTTATTTATTCGAAATTTTTCACAAATTTAAAAACACTTTTTGCACTATTTAATGTTTTTCACTCACCGTTCGAGGTCCGTTCCGCTGTTTGGAAAACTAAATATCCTTCCTCCCTCGTTGCAGCCAACAACACATTTCTTCCAATTGCTGGTTGTTTTCGGCATTTTGTCTGTAAAATAAAATAAAAAAAAGTATTAAATAAGTGCAAATTTACTTAATAAAAATTAAAATATACTCACATCTTTCAATCTGCGTGCTGTTTCACCTTCGGTATTCTTCGAAATAATGGCCGTTACAAATGGAGACAAAAAAATGAAAAATGTCTCCATTCGAATAATAATTTGGCGGGATTTCAATCTGGTCGTCCCTCTTTTCCAACTGCTAAACGTCAAAACCTACTGAACTCGATTAGCTGTCAAAGTTCAGTAGGTTTTGACGTTTAACAATTGCTCTCTCACTTCCAGTGAGAGAGGAGTTAAACATCTCTTTATCTCTGACTCGAACAGTGTATTTACTGAACCTTTGTTGGAGCATAATAATCTTAATAATGTAAACTCAGTGCTTAATTCTCTGGTATTGGAAGTAAGTTCACTGAGAAGTGAACAAGCGAAGGCGCTCGCGTTAATACAACAATTATGTGATGATCGTAATTCGTTAATCGCTAAGTTAAATGAACTTAAATCAGAGATCGGCATTGTGCATAAGAAATTGTCCGATAATGGCAAGATCACTACACCAGCTTCGAATGTTATCTCTGCTGCTAACGTCTCTCTCACTGCTGCGACTACTGTTGGTACAAGTGACTCTACAATCGCTGCTCCGTCTATTGCCGCTGTCTCTGCGGATAACGAGTGTGGGAATTATCTCGCTCCCGCTACACCGAAGGAACTCTCTGCAGCTTCAGCTATTGCTAACTCTATCCTTACTTCTACGACTATTGTGGGTACAAATGCTCCGTCACCTAACGTTGTTGTTTCGGCTCCCACTGATAGCGTGAGTATGGATTATATCGCTCCCGCTACTACGAAAGCAATCTCTGCCGCTCCGTCTGCTGCTGGCTTCACTCTCTCTATTGCTGCTGACAATAAAAACGCCAATACATATGCTGACGCTGTTGCTAGGAATATCAACACTCATTTGAAAGCCAATAACAATTCAACAGTTGCTGCTAAACCAGCTCGCAACCCTGTCGCTGTCAATGCTGCTCAATCTGTCGCCGTTGATGATTCTGTTAACCTGAACTCTTCTACTTCAGTTGCTGCTAATAGAAATCTGAAGGTAAAAGTGAGTACTAGGAACAAAAAATCCCCAGCCACTTCAACTGTCGTTGGTGTTAATGCCAATTGTGATCTTGATGTCGTCATACCCAAGAAATGTATTCACTTATCTGCATTTAAGAACTCAGTTACTGAGGAAGATATTATATCTTTTGTTGTTAAACATGCTAATGTTGATAGAGAGCATCTTCTATGTTATAAATTAATTAAGAAAGATACAGATATTAATAATCTTAAGAGGATAAACTTTAAGTTAGGTGTATCCCCATCTTTTTTTAATGCCGTTTTCTCCTCTTCAGTGTGGCCTTCTGGCATTAAGTTACGTCCCTTTAAGTTTTTTCCAAAGGGAGGGAAAAACAGTGCTGCAGATTAGTTGATGCGCCTGTTAATCACGATTCTATTCATGCGTTTTCTGCACCTTCCTCAACTGGCTCTTGTCTTAAGGTATACTACCAAAATTTATCGGGCATTAGGTGTAAATCAAATATTATTCGCAATTTTTCTTCACATTTGGATTTCGATATTATCGTTATTGTTGAGACTTGGCTGAATTCTAGTTATTTTGATAGCGAATATTTTGACTCTAATCTCTATTATGTCTTCCGCAAAGACAGAGATCACGAAAAAACTGGCTGTCTAAGAGGGGGTGGAGTTCTCTTAGCAGTTCATCGCAAATATCGTCCTCGCTTAATTATGCTTGATAACGAAGATTCTATTCTGGACCAACTATGTATCTGTATCAATGATGCTCTGTTCATTGCAGTCTCATACATCCCTCCTAATAGTCCTCTAGAGTTGTATAAGCTGCACGCAAATAATATTTCCTCGCTAGTATTAGGTAAGGTGAAAGAGAATAATATCTGTGTTCTGGGTGACTTTAATTTAAGCAATATAGTCTGGTCTGGTTGTTCCTATAGTCCTGCTCTTATTCCTTCAAATTTTACATCAACTCAGGAGTTATTTCTCATTGATAGCTTGCTTAGTCTCAATCTGATTCAAATCAACTCATATTCAAATAGTCTCGATCGATTTCTAGACTTAGTCTTTCTCAGTGATAATTTAAAATTTAGGTTTCTTGATGGATTCTCTTCAATTACCCCAGCCACCATCCATCATTCCCCGCTAGCGTTTGAGGTGGATACTTACCTTTTCGCTCCTGTAAAACCTATTGATGGGCTTGGTTTTAATTTTGTATTTTGTGATTTTGAACGACTCAACAATCAGCTCTTGGAAATTAAATGGGATGATTTACTTTCGGGGCTAGATACAGGTAATAGTTTCTCCATTTTTAAGAAATCAATTCAGGAATTCTGTCATTATAATATCCCGCTAAAACACATACAACCATATAAGTTGCCTTGGTATACTAAGGACCTGAAACGTCTAAAAAATCTCAGAAATAAATACTATAGAAAATTCTCTTCAACTTAATCTCATGTTTCCTTTGTTCAATATCAGCACTACACAAAACTGTTTAATGAATTGGATAAGTCTCTCTATAAAAGGTTTATTAATAATACGGAGTCTACAATCAAGTCGAACCCTAAGTTCTTTTGGAACTTTGTAAAATCTAGAAGAGCGTGTTCGGCCATTCCTTCTGCTTTACGCTGGGGAGATAAGTCGGCATACACTCCGGTCGAAATCTCCAACTTGTTCGCTGAATTTTTCAAATCGAACTATGTTCAAGAGGATCCTGGTACTAGTTCCACTTTTTCAGCTAATGACTTCCCATCCATAAATTTTGGCTCACTGTGTCTTTCACAGGATGATATTGCCAAGGCTATCGGTGATATTAAGTCTTCTACCAAATTGGATTTGGATGGACTTCCGCCCGTACTAATAAAAAACTGTACTGCCTTAGTCTATCCTCTCATGCTTATCTTCAATAAGTCTCTCTCCTCCGGGAATTTTATTTCTGACTGGAAATTGACATGCATTACCCCCGTACTTAAAGGTGGTAGAAAGAACGTTATCTCCAATTACAGGCCTATTTCTAAACTGTCTACTATTTCAAAAATTTTTGAGTGTTCTGTTAAAAATAAATTATTTTTTGCAGTAAAATCAATAATTAATGTCAATCAGCACGGGTTTGTCTCTGGGCGCTCCACTGTGTCAAACTTAGCAGTTTTTAGCGACTATTGCATGTCTGCATTCTCTGCTGGTTTTCAGGTAGATTGTGTCTACACAGATTTCTCTAAAGCCTTTGATAAAGTATCACACAATATTCTAATTAAAAAATTATCATCTCTAGGATTTCACTCGGTCTTCTTGCAGTGGATTAAATCATATCTGCAAAACAGACGATGCGTTGTCAGTGTCGATGGAGTGTCATCTGATTCATTCATTGCGTCTTCGGGAGTCCCACAAGGAAGCGTCTTGGGTCCACTTCTCTTTGTGCTGTTTATCAATGACATTTCCTGTTGCTTCTCTTTCGCTAACTATCTGTTATATGCAGATGACCTAAAAATTTTTGCAATAATCAAAAACACACAAGATGTACTCAAACTTCAATGTGATATTGATACTTTTCATAATTGGTGCATGAAATCGAAGCTTTTTCTGAACCTCGACAAATGCTCACAGATCTCTTTTGGTAGGGGACGCAACATCCTATCTTCCAGCTACAATATTTCTAACTGCGTCCTAAAATGCGTTACTGAAATCAAAGATCTTGGGGTAATCTTTGACAACAGATTTTCTTTCAGTAATCACATCAACTATATCACTTCAAAAGCATTTTCTGTACTCGGCTTTGTCCGTCGAAATTCTACAAATTTTTCCGACCCCTACACGTTAAAATTACTGTACACATGTTTTGTGCGGTCCATTTTGGAGTATGCAGTGTTTATTTGGAGACCATATTGCATATCGTCAATTAACAGGATCGAGCGTGTCCAAAAGATCTTTCTTAAATACGCGCTCCGCTCCTTAAAGTTTGTTGACCCAATACCATCGTATACATCGCGTTTATTGCTGATACATCTTAAATTACTGGATAATCGAAGGTCCGTTCTCTCCCTTTCATTTGTCTTCAATGTAATTAACGGAGGTATTGACTGTCCCTATTTATTAGCGAAACTTAACTTCAATACTCCCCAGCGTTGTCTCAGGTCCATTTCCCCATTTTATTACAAAAAGGAAAGCACTAATTTTGTTGAATATGCTCCCCTCAAGAGGGCTATACGTGAGTTTAACTCGATTTCCGAGAAAGTTCTTCTTGATTTCTCTCACACTAAGGATTCCTTCATTAATACCCTCAATTCTGTTTTTTAGTTTAAGTTATCTATTCATATTATTGTAATGTTAATTATTCTAGAATTCTAATATGCATCCTAGTTTTCATTAGTCTGTAAGAAGTAATGTTCTTAGACTTTACTAAATAAATAAATAAACATGTCGCGAGATAAATATAATTTTATATACTATATATATATTTATAATAGGTTTTTCAATAAGATTGCTGCAAAAGTTTTTTTAAATTAAACAGAAACAACTTGGGGTATCATTGAAATTATTTATTCCTGCGAGAGTAATGCGATACCATCATGTATGGAACTCGATTTCTTCTACATGGTAACCATGAACATGCTTGCAGAAGTCCAAACGCTGAACCCAATTTTCGACGGCCAGTAGGGTCTTGCGATATATGATTTCACAAAAAGTGTACGATGCCACGCCTATCATCCAATTGCCACCCCGGTTCTCCGGTTATTGGTTTATTGCGCTTTATTTATTGCTTAGTTGTGGAACTCTATAAGTTTTCCGTTAATGGCGATTTGTGGGCGTGGCAATGGTCCGATTACGAACTCGTAATTTTTTTGTACTAAGAAACCCGCGAACCAAGTTTCATCAAGATATCTCAATTTTTACTCAAGTTACAGCTTGCTCAGACGGACGGACAGATATTTATTTATTTATATATAACAACTCTATATCTACCGCGTGTAGATTTAGGTGATACGTACAACCATTAGGTTAACAAAACCATTATACTCTTTAACAACAGATTGCAAGAGTTTAACTAACCAAGCTCAAGCTATTTTTTGGTGATACATTGCTCTTTAGTACGCAGGCATATCTTTTCCTTTTAAGCGTGTTTGATCAAAGGAATGTACTAAAGCATTAGCCAATGGGTTTGGCTGATCTCTCATAGTTTAGATATATGTATATTTTAATCTGAAGAACTGGAGGATATTCTTTCATTACCGCATGCACCAGATTGAAACCTTTGTATTATATCAATAATAGTTGCACGGGTTATACACCACAGTTGAATGCGGTAGATATATGTTTTCTCTAAACTTTAAATCGAGGTGATCAAGATAATTTAATCCGTTGGCCTGAGGTACTAAAATATTGTTCCCTTTTACTGCCGTAGCGAAAATGTAAGATGCTAATAATTTTGTTCATTCCCATTTATACGCCAGTAGGCTAGGCATTTTTCGACAGACCTTAAGTGAGCATATTCTTCTTCTTCCTTAATGGCGTAGATACCGCTTACGCGATTATAGCCGAGTTAATAACAGCGCACCAGTTGTTGCTACTTTTCGCTACGTGGCGCCAATTGGATATTCTAAGCGAGGCCAGGTCCTTCTCCACTTGGTCCTTCCAACGGAGTGGAGGTCTTCCTCTTCCTCTGCTTCCCATGGCAAGTACTGCGTTGAACACTTTCAGAGCTGTAGTGTTTTCGTCCATCCGGACAACATGACCTATCCAGCGTAGCCGCTGTCTTTTCATTCGCTGAACTATGTCAATGTCTATATATCTGTCGTATATCTCGTACAGCTCATCGTTCCTTCGAATGCGATATTCGCTGTGGCCAATGCGGTTTGGTTTTTGTTCGTCGAGAGAGGACTTTGCTTCTCAATTGCCTACTCAGTCCGAAGTAGCACCTGTTGGCAAGAGTTATCCGGCGTTGGATTTCCAGGCTGATATTGTTGGTGGTGTTCACACTTGTTCCAAGATAGACGAAATTATCTCCTACTTCAACGTTATGACTGTCAACAGCCACGGATGTATGTATGGGGTCCAACCCCTGGCCACCAGTCCAGAGCAGTATGGAAGCTCAACTGGTAGTAGTTTCGGCTACGAGGTCTGACCGGAGACTTAATTCTGGTACCACGGGGAGCAGGAGCCCTTCGAGATAACTCCAACCTCCAACCTGCTCATGCGGACTGGCCTCTCGGGGAGTAACGTGGTGGTTGGGGTTGAAACCCAAATAGCGGGAAGAACTGACTTTGTCAGTTGAATGTGGAGTTGCATTGCAACCGGGTGCCGGACCCAAAGCACGGCAGAGGTTTTAGATGGGCCTCGAATCCGACCAAGGTGGTTAGTGTGTCCATTTCACACTGCCAATTGGTACTGAAAATGCTTAGCATTCTCAGGGCGCTGATCAACGCATTGATTTGATCCGCTGTGCTTTTGAGCGCCGTGGAGTAAGGCTGTCGTCAGCAGGTACCCTTAATAAACACACCGGACGTTGTCAACAGTCACGTGAGAGCCAAGTCGCGAGTGCGAGATGAGAGAAGCTATTTCTTCTTGCCCTCGTTCACTGCCAGACCCATTTGTTTTGCTTCCTTGTCCAGTCTAGAGAAAGCAGAACTAACGGCGCGTGTGTTGAGACCGATGATATCAATATCATCGGCATACGACAGCAGCATTACACTTTTATAAAAGATTGTACCTGCTCGATTAAGTTCTGAGAATCGAATTATTTTCACAAGCAGCATTTTGAAGAAGTCGTACGATAGCTTTGGGTGTTGTTCAACGTTAGTTTACACATCCGTATTAGTTTTGCTGGGATACCAAATTAAGACATCGCGGCATAGAGGCAGCTCCTTTTCCTGCTGTCGAAAGCAGCTTTGAAATCGACGAAGGGGTGGTGTGTGTCGATTCTCCTTCCACGGGTCTATTCCAAGATTTGACGCATGATGAATATCTGGTCGGTTGTTGATTTGTCAGGTCTAAAGCCACACTGGGCCTTAATCTTACACACAATACGCTCGATAGAACCTTATATGCGATGTTGAGGAGACTTATCCTACGGTAGTTGGCGCCGATTGTTGGGTCTCCTTTTTTATGGATTGGGCAGAGCACACTTAAATTAAAATCGTTGGGCACGCTTCCGTCCGAACATATTTCGCAAGGAAGCTGATGCATGCTCCCTACAGTTTTTCGCCGCTGTGTTTGAATAACTCGGCCGGCAATCCATCGGCCCCGCCGCTTTGCTGTTCTTCAGGCGGGTAATTGCTATTCGAACTTTTTCATGGTCGGGCAATGGAATGTCTGCTCCATCGTCATCGACTGAGGAATCGGGTTCGCCTTTTCTTGGCGTTGTACGTTTACTGCCATTCAGCAGGCTGGAGAAGTGTTCCCTCCATAATTGAAGTATGCTCTGTGCATCGGTGACTAGATCACCTTTGGGGCTCTACAAGAGTATGGTCACGTCTTGAAGCCTTTTGTAAGCCGCCGCATTTTCTCGTAGAATTTTCGAGCTTTACCTTTGTCGGCCAGCTTATCAAGCTATTCGTACTCACGCATTTCGGCCTCTTTCTTTTTCTGTCTGCAAATGTGTCTCACTTCCCCCTTCAGCTCTCGGTAAGGAGTTTGAAATGCCGTCTCATAGTTCCCTTATACCAAGTTGTGAACGAGTGCTCTCAGAGAGCAGGAGTGCACGCCGAATAGAAAATCGTTCTGCTGTCTGTTGTGATTGCAGCTTCTCGACGTCGAACCTTCCTTGTGTTTGTTGCCGTGCGTTTTTTGCTGCACAGAGGCGAATACGAATCTTGGCTGCAACAAGATAGTGGTCCGAGTCGATGTTAGGACCTCGGAGCGTACGCACGTCTAGAACACTGGAGACGTGTCTTCCGTCTACCGGAGACAGCCAGGTAGCTTGATGTATTCGGGGATGTTTCGTCGTGGAGGCTGAATTCAACGACCATAGTGCCAAAGATACCTTCTTTGCCAACCCTGGCGTTAAAGTCGCGAAGCACGATTTTGACATAGTGGCGGGGCAGCTCTCATAGGTGCGCTCCAAGCGCTTATAGAAGGCATCAAAGGGTGTAAATCAGCGGCAGGTTGAACAACCTCGCTTTGATGCGTATTGTGGCTAGACGTTCATTCACTGGAGTGAATGATAGTACTCGGCGACGGAGTCTCTCTCTCCCACCACGAGTCCCACACCAAATTTGCATTACTTTATATGGCCACTGTAGTAAATGCCTCAAGGACCTACTCGTCTCTATCCTAGTCCCGTCCATCGCATTTCTTATACGCCGGTGATGTCAGCCTTTATTTTTGTGAGGACACCAACCAGCTGGAGAGAGGCACCTTCCCAATTAAGGGACCGGACATTCCAGGTGCATGCCCTCAATTCGTAGTCCTTAAATTGTTTGCCATGGTCGTCATCAAAAGTGGGGTCTCTCATCCGAGGCTGATTGCTACTTTTCATTGGGGGTGTTTAAAATGGCCAATGGTAAAATGGCCACACCCAAGTGAATGGCGATCAGACAACTTTTCTCACTTGCGTGAACTCCACACATGACTCCATCCTCCTCCGGCTGATATGTTACTGCTCAGTAAAGCTGTGTCATCCGCAAAAGTTGGTGTCAATGTATTATTACCTGGTCGAAGACCTGCTGTATTCTCGTATATGATGTATAGAGTTGGGTCTAAAACACTGCTCTGTGGTCCACCACCTCTCATCTTTCGTTCATCAGATATGAAATCTCTCACTTTTACCATAAATTTTCTATTATTTAAATATGTCTCCAATATTTTATACAACTCTAAAAGTGAAATTTTTTTAATCTTATCAAACGCCTGAGCCATTTTTTAGAGCAAGAAGCATTTTTCTTGCTTTATTTTATTATTTCAAAAATGCGGGGGTGCAAAACAAATTAATGTGCAATGCGCTCTTGTTCACGGTTTCTTAGCAAGTGATTTATTTGCAAAATTCTTCATATGAATAAATGTACATAATTCCTCTTTAGAAGATTTGAGCATTGACATAAGTAAAGAAAATTATGAGTACAATATGTGTATGTATACATGTGTGTATAAATGTAAGCAACGTAAATTGAGTTAACGACTTCTATTAACAAGCAATGAGATAAAGAGAGGTTTACAATAACAATGTATTATGCTTATCCGGAGCACGGGTCACTGTCATTAGGGTGACCCAACATCCCGGCCCCCGCTGAAAGAACTATCTTTCAAGAAATCGGAAGGATGGCTAATTTATGTATTGGCCTACAAAGTGTTCCATTGGCAGTTCGGAGATTCACCACTCTAACATGGCCATCTCGTCCTAGCACGGTTCATTCGACCCGACCTAATCTCCAACGTTGCCGTGGCAGATTGTCATAATGTATGATCATTAAAGCACGCTTAGTGATATCAGGTGAAGATGTAGTCCACTTTACACGGGCTCGTAGTTCGTTGATATAGTCCACAGACCAGCGACGCCAAAAATTTTGCTTGATGGCAGTGATTGTGTTGTAGCGATCCAGGTATGAGCGCTCAGGCAAGCCACGCAAAGAATCGCCGACCAAAAAATGACCAGGTGTCAGTGCACCAAAATCGTTAGGATCTGAAGACATTGAAGATAGCGGGCGTGAATTAAGAATAGCTTCTACTTCTACAGCAACGGTGTTTAACTCTTCGAATGTCAATTTAATGTTTGCCAATGTGCGATTTAGCAACCCCTTCGCGCTCTTTACCGCAGCTTTACCGCATAAAATGGAAATTTGTAAAATCAGAGGAACAATATTTATAGATTTGATTTAACGTTTCAGTTTTGAATAGGAACTGTTTGAGGTCCTTTAGCTGGTTTGATGTACCCACAAAATTGGTAGCATTGTCGCAAAATATATCATAAGGCATTTTATGGCGACCGCTAATTCGCTTCAATGCACTTATAAATGCGTTTGTTGATAGATCGGAGACCACTTCGATGTGCACAGCTTTAGTTACGAGGCACACGAATACAGCTAAATATGACTTGGTAGGTGGTTTTCCTCGAATTCGAAGATAGGTGTTTATTTGTCCACAAAAGTCGATTCCGCAACGTTCAAATGGGCGTGCAGGTGTAATACGAGTAACTAATAGTGGGCCCATTACCTGTTGTAACAGCACTGACTTGTAACGAACACAATGCACACTGGAACGAACGATGCGTCGAGCAACATCTCTAGCGTTGACAATCCAAAATTCTAATCTGATGAAGGCGACCAATGAATTTGGGCCTGCGTGAAAATTTCGTAAATGTAGGTGTCGAACGTACATACTTTAGTACAAATTGGGAATCGCTAGGTAGTAGAATCGGATGTTTCTGCGAGTTGGGTAAATCTTCGTAATCTAGACGTCCACCAACTTTTATGAGTTCAAAACCGGTTACGTTGTCCAAGAATGGTGTGAGAAACTTCAAGTTACTTTTTAGAGCTTGGTTTTTTCGAAGCAATTGAATATCGTTTGATGAATGTTGTTGCTGAATATTGAAGGTAATGCAATATGATGCGCGTCGTAATTCGACAGGAGATGGCGAAATGACGTTTGTCGTAGAATTTCGTCTGCATTTATCACTGAACCGAATGAGCCAGGCGATGAGACGCAGACAATGGATATACAAGCTTATGCCATCAATGACATCGATCAAGTAATTTACCTCCTTAACTACAGCAAATGTCTTCTTGTGTTTCTCTTTGTTCACAATATCCATGTCAAAGCTCAATATTGCCTGTGTGCCTTGGCCATTTTATTGCGTTTTCTTGTAAAAAGTTAGGACCAGAAAACCATACCGAAAATTTGAGCTCAGCACCGGGGCAGCCTCGAGATACTAGGTCGGCTGGATTCTCTTTGGAAGGCACATACTTCCATTGTCCACCTGCAGTCAGTTCCTGAATGTCAGATATCTTGTTGTCCACGATTGTGGACAGCGTAACAGAGTGTTGATTTGCCCAATGTAAAACTAGTTGCGAGTCAGTCCAAAAGAAAGTAGTTATGCGAACAGTGGAGAATATGTTCTTTATCTTAGCATACAGGCAAGCGAGAAGGTGGGCACCGCAAAGTTCGAGTTTTGGAAGAGACTGCTTTTTTACTGGTGCGACCTTTGATTTCGACGTGAGTAAATGTACAACAACCTGTCCGTCGGAGTCTTCTGTTCGTATGTAAATCGCCGGTCCGTGTGCCCGAATTGATGCGTCGCAAAATCCATGTAACTGTATGTCGCGAGCATTTGGTAGCAGACAATAACGAAGCAGGCTGAGTGTTAAAAGCGAGTTAAGAGATGCTAAACAACAATTCCAGGCTTGATGTATATGTTGGGAAACTGACTCTTCCCAATATAATTTTAGCAGCCACAATTCCTGCATAATTATTTTGGATGTTATCACGAGTGGTGAGAGCACTCCAAGTGGATCGAAAAGCGATAGACAGTATTGTACGCTTTGTGACAGACTTGTGAACTTGCTTTGGTGTGAATGAAAACAACAATGTGTCGTTGCGTTGATTCCACGTCACCCCTTGTGCACTTAATGTAAAATGGTCGGTAATGCTTAGCTCTTTCATAGTTTGACTTTCCATGAAATCTGGGTGATTGGAATGCCACTTGGAAAGAGGAAACTGTCCGCGTCGAAGTATCTCAATAACTTCTTCCTTTAATCCGTGTAAGGCATTTGTGTCATCCGCACCGCATAGAAAATCATCAAGACAGAACGAAGTCTTTACAGCCGCAGCACCAATTGGAAATTCTGTCATATGCTTATCTGCCGAGTAATGAAGGCTTCGCACTGCTAGATATGGAACTGAGGCGGTACCATATGTCACAGTGTTGAGCTGGTATGTGAGAAGATCTGCGTCTGCAGAAGCTCGAAAAAGAATGTAATGAAATTTACGATCATTTTTATTCAAAGATAATTGCCTGTACATTTTAGTGACATCTGCGGTGATAGCGTAACGCTACAAAC
The DNA here is from genome assembly GCA_027475135.1 of Bactrocera correcta. NCBI lineage: Eukaryota > Metazoa > Arthropoda > Insecta > Diptera > Tephritidae > Bactrocera > Bactrocera correcta. The sequence goes on along the minus strand of CM050322.1, from coordinate 78,720,680 downwards.
GGAAGAGCTGTAGCAACATATACAGCTCTGTTTGGATGGTTGGTTTAACTAAAAGTAAATCATTTAGCGATGTTTGTGTCGTAGATTGGCAAGAGGCGTTGAACACTACTCGTAACTTTGTTGATGCGCTTTGTTGATGCGCTTGTACGCAGTGTTGTGTTATGTAGTAGTGTGATTCATCTAACGTTCGGATTCTTCCATGAACGAGACGTACTGTGAATAAGTGTCTGGCGAATGCGACAGACGACGTTCGATTGCTAGGAATCGGCGACGGGGGATGTCGAATAAGGCTCTAAGTGCAGCTGGATTGTCCTTAAATGGCAGCCTCACAATTATGCGTCTAGTAGTATCTTGATGTGTTGTCGCTATAAACTGACGTTCACAAATTTGATTATCAGGTGAAATAGGGTTGGGTTTGCAGTCGACAGCTTCGAGCTTCAAAGGCGTTGCATGTTTGCGTTAATAGAGTCTTCGCGAAATAGCAGGCATGACTTAGAAGGCGTATAAAATAGGTGAAGCCTTTGTGCAAACTCATCTGTCATGAAAGACTTATTGTTTTAAAAAATTAGAAAGGTCATAAAATAAAACTGACACATACGAACGCCAAACCATTTGATGGTTTTACTATACTGACCTAGTACCATCACCCTGACTTGGAATTTCTCACCCCCCCGATTAGCTGTTGTACTGTGTAATAACGACGGCAAAAACGAAGTTGTATACAACTCACTAACAATGCGTAATCTCACTAAACGTTTAATACAGGCAGCTTACGCAAAAAATTGTAGAGAAAGCATATAACTAATAAAGCGCGATAATAACTGCTGCTAGCAGCAGAGCTCTCAGAATAGATGCGTCGACCAAATAACAGCAACGATGCAGCGACCAAGCGGGCGACGCTTTCAAGTGCCGGCAGAGCTATGAACGTTCAGCTTAGCAGAGCAGTAAAGGCGCTCACTTATGCTCAGTATGCGATGATCTGCTAACAAAAGCAGCGAATGCAACTCCGTTAACCAAAATGTTCCAAACCGTGATGTAGCGAATTATATATGCATGTAAATGGGTAAACGTATGTATGTATGATGATAAAGTAATTTGTTTTATACGTACGCTTTCCAATGAGCGGTAATTTCAGCAATTGTAGAAATTCTTAAGATCTCACCAGACAAATCATCCGATCGCAAACCAGTTATGTGCAAATAAACTGAAATCAGTCCAGGGACCCACCAACAACAGCAAATGTAATTTATGTAATGATTTCTTCACTAAGTATTCGTTGGACGTGCATACATATGTACCCTTCAATACAATCGATGCAACTATTGTTCAGCAACCACCATTAGATTGTTCAAAATGTTTCACAATTTTGCACAAGAAATTAAACTTATTTTACACGGCCCCACGTTGGGCGCCAAAAATGTTGGAGCAAGAAGCGTTTTTCTTGCTTTATTTTATTATTTTAAAAATGCGGGGGTGCAAAACAAATTAATGTGCAATGCGCTCTTGTTCACGGTTTCTTAGCAAGTGATTTATTTGCAAAATTCTTCATAGTATATATGTACATAATTCCTCTTTAAAAGATTTGAGCAGTGACATAAGTAAAGAAAATTATGAGTACAATATGTGTATGTATACATGTGTGTATAAATCTAAGCAACGTAAATTGAGTTAACAACTTCTATTAACAAGCAATGAGATAAAGAGAGGTTTACAATAACAATGTATTATGCTTATCCGGAGCACGGGTCACTGTCATTAGGGTGACCCAACACCATGTTTAGCAATATTGCTGAACTGAGCTCTCAGTGCTCAAAATATTTATTTATTTTAATATGACCTGTAAATAAATTTACAGACATACTAGAAAAAAAAGAACTGGCTGCTTAGGCCTTCGTCCCATTTTGTACAGATACATATTAATTTACTTATAGGAACATTTTAACTCTAAATTAATTTTAATATTTAGTATAGGAGGTAGATGTTTTCTTATACTTTCGTAGTCCAGTGTTGCTATAGCGGTATGCAAATTAACATTTTGCGATGTCATTGTAGCATTTTATTAGGTGTTGTATGGTCAGGGTATCATTATAATGATAGTTCATTAATTATTGTTCATGCAAAGTGGTGGTGATTCTTTTGAAAGTAAACATCCGTGCGTTAGTTTTGAATGGCCAAGTTTAAGTCTCATCAAAACTAGTTGCTGATGTTTTGTCTTAAAATTCGATTTGCTGCCATGTTGTTGAGATAACTAATGCATAGTTTTATAATGAGCATTAATTTTGTTTTCATAATTTGAGACATTTTGTTTTTTAATAAAGTTTGCGAGGCACCTTTTAATATCCTTTTCGGTGGAGTTGTTTATTAAAAAAGTAGGATGAGTGTGTGCGTCTTTTACTAATTGATCGGCATTTTCATTACCCGTAATGTTTAGATGCGCTGGCGTATATAAAATTTTTATATTTTTGCCTCGTATGAGAGTCCCTTTTTGACCCTACTACTGCCTCTATCGTGCCTGCCCTAGGTTTAAAAGCAGTTTGTTTTCTACTTATCAGATAGTTTTTCAATAAAAAATTGCATACGTTTTGATAGTATTTTTTCCATCAGTTTACTTAATCATGATGAAAGCTAGGTAGGGCGGTAATTTTTGTAGACATCTTTTTTATTCTTTTTTTTTTGGAATACAAATGACGTTTGATTTTTTCCAAGAGTGGGAAAACACTCCAGCTTTGACGATTTAATTATATAAATTAATTAAACGACTTTTTAGTACCAGAGGTGCATTTTTAATCTTTGCATAAGTGATTCTATCCGGGCCAGGACAATTCTCTTTAGTATTTTTAAGATTATTTTCCAGTTCAAACAGTGTAAATTCTTCTTCAAGACTACTAGCAGACTTTGAAATTTTATTTACCTTGTATATCGATTTGAGGACACGATTTTTTTCAGAAATGTATTCACTTGAAAATTGTTCATCTGCAGAAGCTGATGCAAAATAAGTGACAAATACTTCAATTTGGAATACATCTGTTATAATTCCACTAGAAGATTTAAGTGAGTGAAGGAAACAAGAGGTGGAATTGTCCTTAAAACTCTTACTGTTCGCCAAACCTTTTGTGTTGGAGTATTTGGGCTGATATAAGCCGTAAATTGTTCAAAAGAGCTAGTTTTTGTCTTATAGTAATTGAGCAGATTCTGTAAGGTTAAGTCGTTTTTTAGAGCATGCCAGTATTTCATTTTCTCGTTTCTAAGTTCTTGCAGCTCTTTTGTCCACCAACAGGTATTCCACTCTTTTGATTGCGGAATGCTTACATTGGTTGCTTGTCTAATAGCTTTCGTTATGTTAGCCGCCTTTTTATTAATGTTATCAGTATACGGGTATCGATCTACTTCTATTTCTAAATTGTTAGAAAAAAAGGCCAGTTTGCGTTTGCTGTTTTGTATCTAAGGCTAGGGATAGTTCGCATAATTTTCCCTATAACTGAGTATTTTTGGACTATGATCAATACCGGACATATAGTCCACCGTGTCCCAACTTATCTCTTTAAATAAATTGGGGCAATATGCTGAGATGTCAATCGCAGTTAAAGTATGATGAGTGGAAAAGTTTGTTTATTTGCCATTGTTAACAGATTATTTTGTAGTATAAAACTTTCTAACAATGTTCCTTTGGAGTTGGTATTGTGAGAGTCCCATAGTGGATGCCACCCATTTATATTGGCATATATAATATTGTGCGCAATATTAGTATCAATTAAATTGTTCAACTTATTGGAAGAAATTTTATGTTTGGTGGTAGGTAAATATTTTGTATTTTAATTTCTACACTAGTTTTCAAATTATTTTTTATTTCATTAGTAATTCCATTTACTTGTTCTATCGTGCTGTGTTTTTCACGAATTCCAAACTGGTGAGTTGGTATTATAATGGGTTGTCAAAAAAGTCTTGCGGTATTTTTATTGAATCAATTCGTGTGGCACCCATACATCGAGCTTTTTAGTGACTCCAAGCTTCTTCAAATGGTTTATAACGGTTTGATGACTACTATGCCGGTCTCTTTCGACTGGAAACTGTATCGGGTCCATAAACTGCAAAAATTATATTGGCGGCTTGAGATGCATTTTTGCCTTTATCGTGGTAGTACTGTAAAATATGTCGTATTTTCTCCTTATATTTCTCCATGTTTGCGACGCTATAACTCACGAACGACTTAAAAGAAACGACAATGCATCAAACATGTGTTAGCGCGTAAAATGAGCTTTCCAAAAAGGTATAGCATGACCCGATGCGACGAATAAAACTAGAACTACGCGCTTTCAGCCCAACTAGCGAAAATACCGCAAGACTTTTTTGTAATATTATCTTCGTGGAGGAAAGCATACATTTTTGATAGCAACACTTCTATATAAATAAAAATGAATCGTGAAAATGTATGTATGTACGCTCATAACTTTCATACGACTGAACCAAATTTGATAATTCGTTTTTTAAAATGATCAGGGATGGTTTCTGCGGAAAAAAATTTCGAATAATTGCCGGAAAACCCCTAAAAACAGCCCTTTTCTCTTTCTCATACAAACGAATGAATGTTTGTTCGTTAGTAACGCTAAGAGAACGGCTGAACCAATATTGATGAAATTTGAAGAGGTTATTCGTTGTGGATCAAGGAAGGCTTAGATATAAAAATATCTTATACTTTTCATGAAAAGTCGGCAAATTGAATAATTCCAAAAAATAACTTTTTTCCATAAACATTTTTTTTTTCAATTTTTGTTTGTTTTGTTTTTCAATATTTTGATTTGTAAAATATTTGAATAGTTAAATTTCGGCTGCTTGCTTTTTTATTCCGACTATTCAAAAGAAAAATTATTGAAAATTATTCAGTGAAAACTTTACGTGCGTTTCACACAAAGAGGACAATTGCAGATTGAAATTTGTTACGAAGCCACCAAGAGGTCGCCCTAATATCGGTCGTTGTTCTTTTTGCCATCAAAGTATGACAGCCCAAGGCAAGGCAATGCAAAACGTTCACCCAAGATGCGGTGACATACGTGCGGAATTATGGTTCGCGGTTAATCAGCAAGCGGTCGTCACGATGTCACAGCACGACTTTTCTAACAGCAGTTACGATGTTTGATTGACTTTATCTTGAAGCAACGTATATGTGGTGCTGTTGGATGCTAGATGTACTCTGTTGAGTGGCAAAATAGAGGTTTTTCGCACGCACACATTCTTCTTTGGATGATGGTTACACCAGATCAAATTGATGAAATCATTTCTCCGGAAATTCCTGATGTGGACTTCCATGGACTTTGCGGACACTACAATCCCTTTTCTTCGGAAACACAAACTGGAAATGATGGATATCAACTCTATACTCTATGGCAGAACATTCAGCATTCAACATAGAAAAGTGAATATCGAAGTTGACAACACATTGATCGTACTATATTCATCATTATTGTCTAATTCACATTTAAAACTCATACCAATGTGGAGTTTTGCAGTTTGGTGTAATCGATAAAATACGTTTGTAATTATGTCACCAAAGGACGAAACATGGCGGATATTGGTCTTGCACGATACGGCCGATCCGTGAACTGCAATAAAGTGCTTTGTAGGATATTTACTTTTGCAATTCATGAACGTTTTCCGACTGTTGTGCGTCTCGCGGTTAATTTGGAGAATGACCAAAGAGTGTATTTCAACCCAGAGAATACAGTATAGCCAGTGGAAACATCGCCAGCAACAAAATTAACATTAAACGAGTTTTTCTCAACTTTCTTCACTGATCCGTTTGTGAGAACTTGCTCTATTCGGAAATACCTTGATATTATGCATGGAATGCATCGTCGAAGAAATAGTTACGCAGAAAGCAAGGCCACCAGTAGATTGACATCCAGGTGTCTTATCAACTAATGCATTAGGATGAATTTGCACAATCCACCCGAAAAACGACGATTGTTTCTACCTTCGGTTGCTATTGATTAATATACGCGGTTCAACTTTATTTGAGTCATTGCTTACTGTGAATGATTCGATGTGTTTGCTGGAACACGTTAATCACTAAAATGGAAATGAAGTTCGCATACTCTTCGATGTAAACATCGACATTGCCAAAGACATTTTTCATCATCTTCGCTAAAAATTGGATATGGTACAATTTCGGTTGATACTTTCGGTGGTTCGATGTCAATTCCATCTTCCCTTTATCAATTCACGGAAGATGAACTCATCACAAATGTTCGGCCATTGGCCAAATTTTCGTAACTACGATTCCTTAAGTGTACGCGCAATGTTAGCTGCCAAAAATACCGATGTTGTTGACTTAAACTGGAAGATTCAAATTTAAATTCCGGGAGACTTGCACTCATACAAATCGATCGATCGTCTTGACAATTAAGACGACGCCGTGAATTGTCCAGTAATATTTCTACATTCTTTGGACAGGCTTGGTATGCCACCGCATCATTTGTGTCTCAAAGTAGGATCCGTCGTTATTATGTTTCGCAATCTTCATGCGTCGAAACTGTGTAATGGAACCCGACTGATTGTGACGCACATATCCAATAAAACGGGGAGAATGCTTGATTCTACGAGTTCCTTTGAGTTCTAACGATTTCCCATTTTAGTTCAAACGTATTCCGTTTCCAGTGAAAATTAGATTTGATATGACAATCAACAGGACCTAAAGATAGTCACATAGTGTGAGGCATAAATTTGGAAATGCTATGTTTTTCATGCGGCCGTGGCGTGCTCACGAGTTGGAAAACCATATTTTTTGTACCCTGGAACAGAAACCAAAAAATGTTGTTTATAAAGCTGCGTTACATTGAAAAAAAAAAAACAAAAATTAAATATAAATTTAACTTTCTCTTCATTTAAAAATACATAATTTCACGCAGGACAACGGCTGCGGGGTCAGCTAGTTTTTAAATATTTTGGAAAGACACGGTAGAAGACTGATTGGTCTTTCTAAAGGTTTTGCTTGCTTGAATTTGGACACAGTTCCTTTTTAAACGTTTCGGTTTGAATACTTCATCGCATTTTCTTTTATAATTTACGTACAGCTGATTTTAATTGATGGTGAATGGGAAGGGAGCGATTTATCTGCTTAAATCGTTTTTTTTTCATTTACAAGTTTATGAGTGGTGTTTGGGTTGCTACGTTAGTTATTATGTCATTGAGTTCTCTTCTGCCTTCGTCAATATTTCTTCCTGTATTTATTTTGTACTCACGTATTTTATATATTGTAACCAGTTCAATTTTTCAGAAGTAAGACCCACTTTTGGATCAAGGTATATGAATTGTTCATATAGCTTTATTATTACACGAAAAAGATCAGATGATGGGTTAATACATGTATCAACTGTTATGTGCGATTTATCTAAATTAATATATATAATATTGAATACAGCAAAATCAATGAAATCTGGTATATTATTATGATCACTAGGTTAATATGTCGACTTATCTCATATGTCAAGGTTATTGTGTCTGCTTATAATAGGGTGATACAGCTGTCTTCCTTTCGGGTTAATTAGTCGTGAGAACCAATACATGTGTTTTGCATTGCAATCTCCACCTGCTAGAAATCTATGACTTAGTGTTTCAAGCGACTCTTTAAATTAAATGTCGGTAATTTTAAACCGGGGTGGGTGGTATATAGCCTTCAGGTTTAAGTCCTCGCAGCGTTTTTTTTATAGATTGTAAATTTTTTATAGATAGATCGTATTGTTGTATCGTGTAGCTGCGCCGTGGCATGGGATTCTAATGCGTGGTGACTTAATCGGTTTTTAACCAACACTGCGTTTCTACCAAAGGCATTACCATTTGGGCTATTTGTAACATATAGTCTAAATCCCGATATTTTTATTCGTAAGATGAGTCTCTGACAATATCATAACATATATATTATTTTCATCAAGAAACCTAATAAGCTCCCATTTATGTTGGTTAACACCGTTAGCATTCCATATACAAATGTTCAATACACTCATTTTCAGGCACTTTCAGTCGGCAAAGCAGTTGATAAGGCAGTATACATTACTTAACGTAATTACATTTTCATAAGATCGTGATGGACACACAAAATCCGCTTCCTGGTGAGGGAACCCCATGTAAGCAGACAAGAAACATTGAACAATTAGCTAAAAAATGAAAATACGTCACCTAATGTCTATAATGAAAACTTAAGGAAATCGCTAAACAAATATACAAACGAAACGTCTTCTTCTCCATCAAAATCGACCTTTGTAGCAGAAACAGACGAAAAAGAGCTGGAAAATGAAAAAATTGCTTACTAAAAAAAGTAGGGAAAAGTAATAAATGTCTGCTTCACCGGTTGTTACGCTGAAGTCTCCGAGTCCGGATAATATAATAATAATAGAAGGTAAAAAAGTCATCGCCGTTCACCAATTATTAGATCACAAAATTTGAATCAACTTCTGATGTGTTTCTTGAAAAAGCGGAAGTTAAAAATACTTACACACTTAAGCTCACTGTCCCAAGTTCATGTAAAATAAACCTTTCAGATAAGTAGTTCAGACTATAGAATACTTACAACGAAATTAAACGAATCGCAAATTTCCTGGTACTCGCACCAGATAACTTAAAGACATAGAGAAGGTGCAAATTGAATTCTGAATAATGTTCGATTGGAGATGCGACAACATGAATACGGCACTTGTTATTCCCTTATGAATGTTTGTACATACATATGTGGCTCGTATTTCTTTTCGTCAACATACAGGCAAATGTGAAATAGAAATAATATATGTACAAGGTGGCGCAAAAATAACCCTCCGAGGTTTTTTGGCTGCAATTTAAAAAAAAAAAAGAAAAACTGTGATTCAGCTTATGGATTATTTTTATTTGGTCCTTTAAACTTTTTTACATCAAGTCGCGAATAATTATATCATTTAAATGGCAGCCGCCACAGTTGATTGTCATTTGAGACTTTTTTTATTGCATTTTCCATCACTTTGGCCAGAACTTTCGGCGATAGGTCCTCACATTCTTGATGAATATTGTCTTTAAGAGTCTGAGGCTTGTTGACATAAACCCGCAACTTCAAAAGGCCTCACAAAAAGAAGTCTGAACGGTTAAATCAGGCGATCTTGCTGGCCAGTGCAAATCGCCAGAACGGGAGATTAGGCGCCCGGGAAATGCATACTTCAGCGCATCGGTTGTGGCACGTGCAGTGTGTGCTGTTTCACCGTCCTGTTGGAACCACATATTTTCCAATCCCAATTCATCAAGTTGCGGCAATAGTAATTCATTGATCATTGCTCTGTAGCGCTCATCACTCACAGTAACCGTTTGGCCCGCGACGTCTTCGAAGAAAAAAGATCCAATGACTCCTCCAGCGAAAACAGCACACCACGCAGTGACTTTGAGCGGGTGTAATGGCCCTCCGTGGCTTACACACGGATTTTCAGTACTCCGCTAAGATGGAAATAGGCCTCATCACTCATGATTATTTTTAATAAAAAATCATCTTCCTCTTGTTGGTGATTAAGGATGGCTTGAGCGTATGTTAGACGCGATTGGCTAACAGCTGATGCACCGTCTGGACTTTGTACGGAAACATCTTCAAATCTTGTACCAAAATTCTCTGTAAACACCGTCGACGGACACCCATTTGCGAGGCACGTCGTCTGGTCGATGTCGACGGCGCTTCCATGACATCCTCGGCAACAGCAGCAATATTCTCTGCAGAATGGCTACTGCGGGTCTGTCACGCCTGGCAGCATCTCGTGTTATGCCAGTCTCTTCTAGGCGAGCGGCTAAACGTCGCAGTGTTTCACCAGTAGGCGTCGGACGGTCAGAAAATCTGTGCCAAAATCACCGACCAATTATTGATCAAATAAATAGGCACAATAACCCGCGTTCTGGAGCAGTGTAGCGTACCATTGTTTATTTACATGTATTTCGCATTTGTTTAGTACACAAATGTCAAAACAGAAGTCAATTGCAAAATTTATAACATCTTCTGATAAGAGGATTACTTGTTTGGTACAAATGTAGATATGAAAAAGGAATACGGGAATATGCATATCTGAAGGTCATCAATTTTTTTTTTTTTGAAGAAATGAATGACTTTAATCAGTCACGAAATAATGTGATAAAGTTTTTGAACTAAATATCGGCGAGGCTCCAATGACCAAGATGACTGGCCGGTTTTAGCGATCGAGCTGAACGGGATCGTATATGGTGCTACCTGCAACGCGCAGGATTGAGAAAGCGGAACGAAGAATGAGGAAACGAATGCAGCCCGGCTGGATCGATGACTTGAAGTATGATCAACGACTCGAATTAGCGCACACAGGATTCGTGAATTCGATCATAGAGGAGAATGAGGTGTTATCGCGGCGCAGCGTATAAGCGAATGTTAACGTACGGCTTGTGTTGATCGAATGTTTAGATGCGAATTGCTAACAGCGCATGATAGAGCGGTATGTGTCAAAACGAAAGTAATGTTTACGCGGCGCAGTGGGGAATCGAATTTGTGTCCGCATCCTCTTTTGCCCATCCGCTTTGTTGAGTGGGTTGAATAATGTAGAAGTGTGGTGAGCTGTGTTGAGTGGGGTCATTAGTTGTGGTGAATTGCGCTGCTGTATTAGGATGCGCCAGTTTTACCGGGTAGAGGGGGCGGATGCTTAACTCATTTAAACATCCTGGGCACCCTAGGCGAATATTTTGCCTAGTATTCCACGAGTATGCTTTTGTCTGTATTTTGGCGTACTGCGTGTGGAGTAGGGAGGATGGAGTCATGTGTAGAAGTTCACGCAAGTGAGGAAAGTTCTCTGATCGCCATTCACTTGGGAGTGGCCAGAAACGATTCTTTTACATATGACTCAAGCAGCTCACGACTTCCGGTCTTTGACCAAGTATCCTCTGGGTAGCCTAAGAACATCCGTTTGAAGGCGAGCTAAAGTGAGAAGGCGAAACATCCCCTGCATAGGGTTGTGCGCTGGGTTTGGGACCCGCCACGTAAAAAAACACCCCCAATGAAAAGGAAAAAACAGCCTCGGATGAGAGACCCCCTTTTGATGACGACCACGGCAAACGAAATAAGGACTATGATTTGAGGGCATGCACCTGGTATGTCCGGTCCCTTAATTGGGAAGGTGCTGCTGCCCAGCTGGTAGATGTCCTCGTAAAGATAAAGGCTGACATCACCGCCGTGCAAGAAATGCGATGGACGGGACAAGGACAGAGACGAGTAGGTCCTTGTGACATTTACTACAGTGGCCATATAAAGGAGCGCAAGTTTTGTGTTGGATTCGTGGTGGGAGAGAGACTCCGTCGCCGAGTACTATCATTCACTCCTATGAATGAACGTCTAGCCACAATCCGCATCAAAGCGAGGTTCTTCAACATATCGCTGATTTGCGCCCACGCCCCGACGGAAGAGAAGGACGATGTGACCAAAGATGCCTTTCATGAGTGCTTGGAGCGCACTTATGAGAGATGCCCCCGCCACGATGTCAAAATCGTGCTTGGCGACTTCAATGCCAGGGTGGGCAAAGAAGGTATCTTTGGCACTACGGTCGGTAAATTCAGCCTCCACGAGGAAACATCCCCAAATGGGTTGAGGCTGATCGACTTCGCCGGGGCCCGAAATATGGTTATCTGTAGTACTAGATTCCAGCATAAGAAGATACATCAAGCTACCTGGCTGTCTCCGGATCGAAAAACCACCAACCAGATCGATCATGTTGTGATAGACGGAAGACACGTCTCCAGTGTTTTAGATGTGCGTGCGCTCCGAGGTCCTAACAGCGACTCGGACCACTATATTTTTGCAGCCAAAATTCGCACCCGCCTCTGTGCAGCAAAAAACGCTCGCCAACAAACACATGGAAGGTTCGACGTCGAGAAGCTGCAATCACAACAGACAGCCGAACGATTTTCTACTCGGCTTGCACTCCTGCTCTCTGAGAGCACTCGTCAACAACTCGGTATAAGGGAGCTGTGGGACGGCATTTCAAACTCCTTACGTACAGCTGCAACCGAAACCATTGGTTTTCGGAAAGTGCAAAGGAACAGCTGGTACGACGAGGAGTGCCGTGTCGCAGCGGAGAGAAAACAGGCTGCCTACCTCGCAACGTTACGATCGACCACAACACGTGCGGGATGGGATAGATACCGAGAGTTGAAGAGGGAAGCGAGACGCATTTGTAGACAGAAAAAGAAAGAGGCCGAAATGCGTGAGTACGAAGAGCTTGATAAGCTGGCCGACAGGGGTAATGCTCGAAAATTCTACGAAAAGATGCGGCGGCTTACAGAAGGTTTCAAGACCGGAGCATACTCTTGTAGAACCCCCAAAGGTGATCTAGTTACCGATGCCCAGAGCCTACTTAAATTATGGAGGGAACACTTCTCCTGCCTGCTGAATGGCAGTGAACACACAACACCAGGAGAAAACGAACCCGATACCCCAATCGATGACGATGGAGCAGATGTTCCATTGCCCGACCATGATGAAGTTCGAATAGCAATTGCCCGCCTGAAAAACAACAAAGCGGCAGGGGCCGACGGATTGCCGGCCGAGCTTTTCAAACACGGCGGCGAAGAGCTGATAAGGTGCATGCATCAGCTTCTTTGTAAAATGTGGTCGGACGAAAGTATGCCCAACGATTGGAATTTAAGTGTGCTATGCCCAATCCATAAAAAAGGAGACCCCACAATCTGCGCCAACTACCGTGGGATTAGCCTCCTCAACATCGCATATAAGGTTCTGTCGAGCGTATTGTGTGAAAGATTAAAGCCCACCGTCAACAAACTGATTGGACCTTAATAGTGTGGCTTTAGACCTGGTAAATCAACAACCGACCAGATATTCACCATGCGCCAAATCTTGGAAAAGACCCGTGAAAGAAGAATCGACACACACCACCTCTTCGTCGATTTCAAAGCTGCTTTCGACAGCACGAAAAGGAGCTGCCTTTATGCCGCGATGTCTGAATTTGGTATCCCCGCAAAACTAATACGGCTGTGTAAACTGACGTTGAGCAACATGAAAAGCTCCGTCAGGATCGGGAAGGACCTCTCCGAGCCGTTCGATACCAAACGAGGTTTCAGACAAGGCGACTCCCTATCGTGTGACTTTTTCAATCTGCTGCTCGAGAAAATTATTCGAGCTGCAGAACTTAATCGAGCAGGTACAATCTTTTACAAGAGTGTACAGCTGCTGGCGTATGCCGATGATATTGATATCATCGGCCTCAACACCCGCGCCGTTAGTTCTGTTTTCTCCAGACTGAACAAGGAAGCAACTCAAATGGGTCTGGCAGTGAACGAGGGCAAGACGAAATATCTCCTGTCATCAAACAAACAGTCGTCGCACTCGCGACTTGGCTCCCACGTCACTGTTGACAGTCATAACTTTGAAGTTGTAGATAATTTCGTCTATTTAGGAACCAGCATTAACACCACCAACAATGTCAGCCTGGAAATCCAACGCAGGATTACTCTTGCCAACAGGTGCTACTTCGGACTGAGTAGGCAATTGAAAAGTAAAGTCCTCTCTCGACGAACAAAAACCAAACTCTATAAGTCGCTCATTATTCCCGTCCTGCTATATGGTGCAGAGGCTTGGACGATGACAACAACCGATGAGTCGACGTTGCGAGTTTTCGAGAGAAAAGTTCTGCGAAAGATTTATGGTCCTTATCGCATTCGATGGAACGCTGAGCTGTACGAGATATACGACGACATTGACATAGTTCAGCGAATTAAAAGACAGCGGCTACGCTGGCTGGGTCATGTTGTCCGGATGGATGAAAACGCTCCAGCTCTGAAAGTATTCGACGCAGTACCCGCCGCGGGAAGCAGAGGAAGAGGAAGACCTCCACTCCGTTGGAAGGACCAAGTGGAGAGGGACCTGGCTTCGCTTGGAATATCCAATTGGCGCCACGTAGCGAAGAGAAGAAACGACTGGCGCGCTGTTGTTGACTCGGCTATAATCGCATAAGCGGTGTCTACGCCAGTAAAGAAGAAGAAGAAGCGTGTGGAGTAGCCGAGGCGCAGAGTACATTCTGACAGCAGAAGTATTTGATGATAGAGTTGTAATATACTCACATATATCCGGGTGTGCAGAGAACGGATTTTGATTTAAACATAACACATTTTTTTTTAATTTGCGTGCAGGTATTTAGGAGCAACTTTATTTTCCGTGTTTATTTGATTTTACTTTTTTTTTGATGACTCATTGGTATGGCAAATAAGTGTATGCGTTGCTTGTTTCTATTCATTTCATTGCCGGTTATTTAAAAATTCTTATTTCATCGGTATGGTATACCGTTTGCTTGTTATTAGTCTTTTTTATGTTATGGGCTTATAAAGGATAGTAGCTCCACGCCTGGCTCAGATGTGGCCAGAATGGGTACTCCATAGCATCTTGCGAGAAAGTGCCGTGAATAGAGAACGGCTTCGATTCTAATAATAAATTCATAATAAATTATTGCTTTGTATAGCTGATTCCCATTAATCACCAATGTCAGGAGCGTTTATGTACTTAGATGTAAATAATTTTATTATATTATAAATATTAATAATATTTAAGTGCGTATGCACTAATATAACAATTCGTAGCCCGCCACCGCTCTAGGATTTGTTTAGAAATGGGTTTTTGTTTTTGTTTATGCCACTTCATGGAATCTCACTCCTCAACACAAAATTCATCACACCACACAACATTCAGCACACAACATAACATTTATCACACAACTCACACTCATCATACGCTGAACACAATGGTCGCGACAGACGACAAACGACATCTGTCAAATATTAAAATACACACGTTCTTATGGACACTGTTATTTTGACAGCTGCACGACTACACGACGGTAGGCCGACAGTTGGCGTTCTCGCTAACTTCAGTATTCTCCTATATTTGCCAATGACAGTAGGACGACAGTAGAGTTGACAGTAGAATGGAAGATAGAGGGATGAGGAAGAGTGGTGATGCCACTAATATGTAAAATGTAAAATTATTCACAGCTCTTACAAACTTGACGTTATCTTTTAAATAAAAACATAAAATAGCTCTATTATAGCTATGTTATGTCATTTGTAATAACAATTGATAATTTAAAATAAAAATATATGCCTATTTACTTATTTTTTGCATAAAAAATTTCACTTTGAACAAAATATTAAAATTTCATTGAAGTGCAAGGTATTAGTATGGCCACAACAAAATTGTGTACATGCAAAATAGAGAGCTGTGTTGTTTTGTGTACATGCGTTCATGTAGTAGGAGCACAACGCCGTTTTCAGTTCACTGTCGTGATGCCATGTCGTGTCGTAAGCATTGTATTCGGCATATCACACAGCACAATATTCAGCACACAAACTACATCATCATATACGCAATCCCACGCAACAAACCAACCACACTATACACACACCATACGTTATCGTTTTCACTTACTACTACTTACTACAAACT
Organism: Bactrocera correcta; assembly: GCA_027475135.1. Classification (NCBI taxonomy): domain Eukaryota; kingdom Metazoa; phylum Arthropoda; class Insecta; order Diptera; family Tephritidae; genus Bactrocera; species Bactrocera correcta. The sequence continues at coordinate 78,705,220 of CM050322.1, read as the reverse complement.
ATAGCAGCCGGAGTTAAGGGTTTAGTACGTAGGCATACTGTTTCGCAAGTCCAGTGTAGTGACCAAACACTGGCTGGGCGTGGTCCCGAATGAGGTGTACTCTAGCGAACAATATGAATCGTGCATGCTGCCAGCCTCACCCTGGCAGTATCTTTAGAAGATTCCCCCTCCGACAACAAAAAAAAAAAAACAAAAAACGTTATCGTTTTCACCACCTAACCGATCAAAAAGGATTGGTTAGATCGGGGTGAACACAATTCGATTTCTACGCCCGTAAGATATAGCCCCGTCTAGCCAGCTTTTTAACGGTTGATCCGCGTTTCGCTAATTTGTGGTACAAAATTGGAAAAAACCCTTTCGGTCGTGTGTGTGGTTGTGCACTGGCAGCAGCTGCAGTGAATATATTATAAATAAAAAAAAAATGATATCTAATAAAAAAAAAATATATACAACATTGTGAAACAGAAAAAAGAAAGCATATAAAATATTGTGAACCAGATTTAAGTGTCAGCGATTTATATTGAATTTTTACCCGGAAATACAAATTGTTGAATTTTTGCATTTTTACCTTTAACTTATAATTCTTTCACAAGCCAAAAGGAATACATAACCAAAGCTAGAAGTAAGTATGCACAGTGGAACTAAGTGAAAGGAACAAATGGTTCTTCGAGCCTTTTAGTTAGGCACCTACGATTTTAAAAGAACCCACCAAAAGGTGGAAAAGTGAAAAAAGTGCATATGAAACTATACAACAGAACAATTAAAAGTACACATAAGAAAAAATGATAATAAATAAATAGGTACTTAAACATATTATATATTAAGTGATCAAATCTCCGAAACGGGTGCGAAACCAACTAAAACAAAACAAATACAAAAAAAACAAGGACGGGCGCGGTTAAATTCATAATACGCAAACAACAACAAAAATAAAATCCCAAAACCTACATACAAATATATAGGATTCTCAGCAGGCAAGCAGCGTGGGAAGAGGAAAAAACTCAACACGGTAGACATCAAACAAGAAAAAACAAAAACCAAGGAGACGAAAGGAATAAGCGAGAGAAAGAACGAAGAGATACACACACATAAATAAGTATTGCTACCCATAAACCCTTGGCGGAAAAAAAGTAAGTCCGTTCCAATTAAATTTTTAATAGAATTATTTATGCGCATATGTTTGTTTAAAATACAGTTTGAGCTGTAATACCACATACAGTTAATTAGAAACAACCCAACTGTTCTATACGGAAAACCGGTTAGACAGTTCGGTATATACATATGTATGTATGTATAGGTACCGAAATAAATGAAAAAATTACGGTACCTGCCTACTGCTTATTTTGTGTTCCAAAACACACTGCAATTTTCCAAAAAAAAAACAAATTCTTCAAAGTCAAGTATTCTACTTGCATGTTTTGGGCAAAAAAGCAACAAGCAGGATCGCCTATAATAAATAAGCAGAGGCGAGCAAAAAAACAAAAAAAAAAACAGAAAGTGCAAATACATACATATGTACACAACATATAAGTAAAGGTACTAAATTGTATAAAAGATACATACATACGTGCATATACATACAAAAATTTGTGGGCCATCAAACTTTGCGCGCCAAATTGTATATTCCGCAATTTGTATACACATACATATATGTAGACATATGGTACATGCATGGGTCAACTGTTTTAAGGAAAATTGTTGAAAAACTGTTGTTAAACTACCTGCCTTCAAGCTTACTTCGTGTCTCCAAACACACTACAAAAAAAAACTAATTTTTCAAAGTCAAGTATTCTTACTTGCAAGTTCGGGTGATACCCCTTGTGTTAACAAAGCAACAAGCAGGATCACTTTAAAAATAAGCAAAGGCAAAAGAAAAAAAACAACAACAACATAGCAGTGGATATTTATGTATGTACATATATGTGTATATCGCGATCCAACTATTTCTCCTTTATCTCTCTTACGTTTTCTCTCTGTCTTAATATAACGTACCAATAAAAAGGTTACAAATATATATATATTACATATATATATACTAGCAAATACCCGGCGTACTTTGTTACGCCGCAAAAACTGAAACGATGAGGGTATTGGAAAGAATTTAATTTAGTTTAAAATTCAAATAAAAGAATACCTTTATTCGTACATGTAAACACACATACATGAGTATATTGTATAACTTATGTTAGACTTACAAATATTTACTACCCATATTTGAATTAATTGCAAACACTTGAAGAGTTGGTGTAGCACTTTGACGTAAAGAAAGTTGTTCCTCTTCGGACGAAAAATATGTTTGCAAAAATTTTGGTGTTGTGTTCGGCGCTGGCAATAAACTCCCAATAACATTGGCATGAAATTACCCTCCCTAACTTCATTACCACCAAACGAAGTAATAGCGAAACAACCATTGTATTTTCTTATATTTTTTTTAAGTGACAGGACGACTGATGCTCGCCTGTAAGCAGCGCTTTGATTGTCTGCGGAGGCTCACCTATATCTATTAGTTTTACATGGCTCTTGCTACAACACATACCTGGTGCCTCTTTCACCCACTTTTTAGCCTTACAAAAATTGTAAAATACCATTCATTCGATCAATGAATAAAAGGGAATGGTCCAAATAATTACAATCTTGTCTATAGTTAAACGCTGATTTGAAAGCAATCGCCCCTTGTCTATTCTGCATCATTTGCAACCTTACATTCTCTACGCGATTTGAACTCTCGTCGACCGTCTCATTCCGTCTTAGCTGAATTTGCCGTCTATTTGATGAAGATCTAAATAATTGATATTTTGCTTTTGGCATCTCTGAAAGCTGTTATTGTAAAAACCATATATTTATTATTAACCAAATTAGTTTCGCTTAAATCTAATTTTTACCTTTTGATTTAAAGAAAATAAATTTCCAATTTTACTCTACCCTTCGCAGAATACGATCATAAATACAATAAAGTTAGAAGAAACCAGCAAGTATTTCGCAGACACACATGGAAACCACATTACATCTTAATATTTGATTTTATTGGTTTTTGGATGTTCCTTACGGAGAGCGTTCTGTTTTTATTTTCAATGTGCTTTGTTACAAAAAAGTACAAAGACAATAAAAAAAAGCCATTCAAGTAACGGTGCGTTGCTACAAAATAAGTAACTGTAAAACAGAGTAAATACAGTTGACACTGTATTTACATATCTACATACATGAATACATACGGCAATTTATGCGAACATTTGATTGTGCTGTTTAGCGTGATTTCACTTGTTCTGCGATCATTTATATATGCAAACTTTTTTGCTTTGTACTTTACTTCAATAAGTTATGTAGTAAAAGATACGAGAGATGGAAGAGAGAGAGTGCATACATATGTAGGTACTTTACTTCATTACGTTATGCTGGAAAAGATGTGCAGAGATGGAAGAGAGAGAGAGTGCGTGCCGCAAACGATAAAGGGCACACGCACACACACAAAGCGCGCTTTGCTGTAGACTGCGTTTGGTGAACGAAAAACCTTATGCTTGCAATATTTTTGGTTTTTCAAAAACTTCAACCCGAAAGAAAAAGGATCTGATTTCGGAAAATTAAAAAAATAAGTATGCCACTCGCGAGCCTAGAGCAAATGCTTTATTTAAAAAAAAATTTATAAAAATCGCTTCAGAACTTTAGGAGATTAGCCGTTACAAACATTTTGCATATAAGCGATTTTATATAATTAGTATAGATATCTACATACAAGTAATAATATATAAAATATATTTATTACTCCGGTCAGCGAACTTTAAACAAACAAAACAAAAAACAAAAAAAACGGAACAAAACGGAATCGAAATACATGTACATGGAGGATATCCATATCAACATTGAAACATTGAAAAATTAAAATTAACCAACATACATATTTACGTATGCCCATTTATAAATATAAACATATGTACATACTTATAGAATATATGTACGTACGTCGGGTACTTATTAAAATTTCTTTTTCGTGTTTTCTTTGAGCAAACGCATGCCGATGCAACTAACAAAACATTTGCATACATACTCACTTATTTAACATTGACATATTTACGACTATATAAAAAATTGTTTACTTATTTTCCGCGCATTTCGTTATATTGCAGATGCATATGTACGTATTACATACATACATATGAGCACATGTGACAATTGTGCGAACTATAAGGGAAACAAAAGAACACACAAACATTAAGCTTAACTACATATATGCATATAAATATAAACATACATACGTATATTTTTTGCGTTATTGTTATTTTCTTCTTTTTACGTTCTTATCTCAAAAGATACAAATTCATCGCGAGTATTTCGCAGATACGTTTAAATAATACACGGTAAAAAAAATAATAATAATAATTATAATTATATACAAAAATTTTTTGATTCTGACAATTTAAGCGGTGAATACGTGTTTGTAAATTTATATTATATCATTCAATAATACTTTTAATAATAAAAGTTTCAAATCTTTTTTTTTTTTTTAATTTTTATTTACACATTTGCTCATATTACCAATTTTTTAATTGTATTTCAAAGCTCAAAGCTTAGAATTTTATTTTATAAATGCAATCGGAAAATCAAAAGAGGTTAAACCAAGAACACCTCAATTATTAGAAATTCCGAAAATGGCTGATGATGATAAATCACAAAGCATACCTGCAGAAGCTACACGCTCAAAGCAGGGCGTCAAACAAAAAAGAACCAAAGATAATTCAGTGTCAAGGTTCATAACAAAAAGTGACAGTTTTGTTAGATACTGCACAAGATTTACTGCTTCCCCTATTAATGATAACACAGAATCGGTCCTAAATTTAAAAATTCAAAGCATAGATAGCATATGGGCACGCCTTCTGGCAGCATACCATACAGTACTAGATACTGACGATGCTGAACTCCCAGAAAATATAAAAGCTTCGGCGTCACCTAAATATGAAAACTGCCTCGAACAATATGAAATTACGAAGGCAATGATATTGGACCAAATAAATTTATTAAGCCATCACTCCTCCCCCGACAGTATTTACGACTCAAAAAGAAGAAATAGATACAGGTATATTCTTGAAAGTGCCAGCTTGTGATACTGAAGTTTTTCAAGGAGGTTATGAGCAGTGGCCCTCCTTCCGGAACATGTTCACTGCCGTATACATTAACCATCCCAAACTTTCACGAACTCAAAAGCTGCACCATCTCAGATACAAAACAAAAGGGGAAGATGGCAGTATCGTCAAGCGTTTTGCTTTAAACGACGAAAACTTTAATCTGGCTTGGGAAGCACTGGTCGAAGGACACGAAAATGAAACAGTATTGGTAGACAACCATATAACAATTTTAATGAATTTACCAACAAGAAACCAGCCAAGAGTTTCAGAAACACAAAATATTTCCACAGAATCGTGGGATCCTGTCCTAGTAAATATTTTTGCAACTACACTGCCTGATGCTGCTTTGCTACGATGGGAGCAATCATTAGTGGCAAGAAAGAAATCGCCAAAATGGCATCAAATGAAGGACTTCTTAACAACTCAGTACGAAATAGCTGAGCAAGTTGACAAGAAAATAATCAAGCTAAAAAATAATAAATAATAATGAGTCGAAAACTACACCCCAAGACAGCAATAATACACAATATAATAGGCACGCTAATAGAAGCCAAAAATTTGCGACAAATCAAACAAATCATTGGCAATCATTATGTGCAATATGTAAAGGAGGTCACAATATACATAAGATCCTGCGAGAAATTTAAAAAAATGCCTGTTTCAGATAGAAACAACCTTGTCCGACAACATAAACTTTGCATCAAATGTCTGTCCAGTTCTCACGGGACAAAAGACTGTAAAAGCAAATTTAATTGTGTGTACTATCAACGAAGACATCACTCATTGCTTCATATTACAAATTTTCAAAATATGAAGCAAAATCAATTTCATAAAACCACCGGGTTAGTCACTACAGCTAAAGTAATCCCGAAAATTCAAATCCCGAAAAAAGGGAAGAACAACCATGTTGCTCTAAAGCAGCAAAAATTCAAGCTCTTCAATCAGAGAATGAAAGCGAAATTCTTTTACCCACGGCGGTCATCGCTTTGAACATAGAAGAGAATTATGCAAATTAAGAGCATTAATAGATCAAGGTTCTCAAAGATCCTTTATATCATCTAAAGTTAAAAATCGGCTAAAATTGCCTGTCAAAAATTCAAATTTCCAAATTTTAGGAACGGGTGGAAGAATTATACAAAATTCAAACAAAATTTGCCCAATCACAATAGTCTCCCCAAACGCGGATATAAGAATAGATGGCTTGTGCATCGTTCTACCGCAACTCACAAATTTGCTTCCAAGCTGTGAAGTAAATAAAAAGCAATGGGAAAAATGCTTATATCTCAAATTAGGAGACCCCAACTGCCATATCCCATCACAAATCGATTTGTTATTAGGTAGTGACCTAATACCTCAAATAATTCTTGAAGGTATAGAAAAAATATCCAATAAGTTGTTATCCCAAAATACAATCTTTGGGTGGATATTAAGTGGCCAAGTCCCAGAAAAAATTAATTCTTTTACAACTGAACTTGAAAATATTTCAAACGAATATTTAAATGATGAACTCAAAAAATTCTGGGAAGTAGAAGAATTACCTCAGACTACTCAACTTTTAGAAGAAGACCAGGAATGCGAAGTCTATTATAAGTCCCGTTAGAAAAACCACCCTATTGCTGGAAGACCTATGTATCCAACCGAATATCCCAAATTTTAGACTTAGTTGGCTCAGCAAAATGGCAACATGTTGCAAGTGCGGCTTACCCAGCGGATCTTGGGACAAGAGGTTGCAAGCCACTGCACCTCACCAGCATTACACTCTGGTGGAATGGTCCAACATGGCTAACAGAATCACAAGAATTCTGGCTCGTAATATAATACCGCCGGAAAGTCGGAAAATTGAAAATTTTCATATTACCCCAGAAGAGGATGATATATTCCACCGATTTTCTTCATTTCCTAGAGCACTAAGAGTAGTCGCTTACATGCACAAATTCACCCAAGGACTTAAACAAAAAATGTAAGGAGCACCAAATGATCCTTGCGTACAACTAACGCATACCGATTTGCAACATGCCAAAGTTAGTCTCACTACCTACACCAAAATTCGCCATTTCAGTCGAGAGAAAGCAAAGTTGGTCGAAAGACGACCACTCGAATAGGGAAGCTCTATTCTCGTCTTAAATCCATTCTTGGACGCTAAGAGATAAATAAGGGCAAATGGAAGATTAGCGAATTCCAGCCTCAGTTACAACGAACGGCATCCCATTATTATACCTGAGAAATTCCGTTTTACTCATTAATTCTTAATATATCTTCACCAGCTTACACTACATGGTGAGCATCGCTTGATGCAGCAAATGGTCCGACAAGAATTTTATATACCGCTACTAAAGCCACAACTTAAAAAGACGATCTTTATGTGTAAACAATGTACCTTGTACAAACATAAAATGCGTACGCAGATCATGGCAGCTCTACCACCTGAATGCTGCAATTATGATCTAATTATGAGCGACAATGTGAAAAACTTAATCGGAGCTCAAAGAGCCACCGAGAAAGAGTTCATAAACTTTATGAAAGAAGTATCCCCTGAAATAGTTAAAAAATATGCACCCCAAGGGATCGATTGGCAGTTTATACCTCCATCTTCTCCACACATGGGTGGACTTTGGGAATCAGCAGTGAAAAGCTTGAAATCCCATTTAAAGAAAACGGCTGGTAATCATAAATTTAATTATAAGAAGTTTATTACACTACTCACTCGTATCAAAGCCGTATTAAATTCAAGACCTATAGACCGATTTCACAGCTCTTACACCTGGACACTTCCTCAGAGGAGCTCCTCTTCTCGCCATACTTGAGACAGAAGGAGACTCACTCACTTTAATAAATCAATGGGAGAGAATCAAAATTCTCCACTACGAATTCAGCCACAGAAGGAAGGAGGACTATCTTAAAGATATCGATGGAAAACGATCCAGAAGGAACCCAGGCGAATGCGTGATCATACAGGACGAATACCTTCCCCCAACGGAATGGCGACTAGGACGCATTGAAAGGGTACATCGGGGACGAGATGGTCATATAAGAGTAGTAGATGTACGAACACAAACTGGCCTACTACTCGACCACTAGTGAAATTGTGTTTTCTTCCAAATACCGAAGAACCGGTCACCGTTAACAAGCGAACGCAAACGCATGCATAAAATCAAACAATAATTAATTAAAAATACACCGTTTTCAATCTGTACGTACAAACCAAAAACCTAATGAACACGATTAATAATAAATTACAAATTCCATATATATAAATACTATATAATACATATAAATAAAAGTATTATATAAAGACGTAAAAACATATGTCTATATATATACACATATTCATAATGCGTAGCATACTTCATACTTCTAGTAAAACCATGTTTTATACACATATTCCTATTCCACTAGAAATGGACGTAGAAGAAATCCGCAGTAATCCCCAGTCGGTGAGGTCCGCAATCATTGCAAACACAGCATCCACTAGACCCATCGCCGCACCAAGAAGGCAACAAGGCACAAGCCTGCCTAGCAAATCATCCGTGCAACCATCCAGGCAAGCGGGCGAATACGTACCGCCACGATGCAGCCTATGCCATCGACCCCATTTCCTGAAGAAATGTACGATCTTCAAGACGATGACGCCCGCGCAGCGCCAACAGATCGCTAGAGCCCACGGCCACTGCATGACATGCTTGGCAGACACACACGCTACATTGGAGTGCATTCCAGATGGGTCGTGTCAGTACTGTTACCGACCGCTTCATACACTATTTCACCACTTTCCTCGACGCTCTGATCATTCAACGCACGCCAGTCACCGGCGTGGTCAACAGCGGCACAATCAACATAAAGATCAGGTTCAACACCGAAGAGCCCATCGCACTAAGCCGTCCCGAGGTGCACGCTCGCAGACACCACCACATCATAACCATCGCAACCAGCGAAAGGCGACGGGTTGCAGCGCTGTAGTGAGCACCCAACAGAAACTGCAGCGGCTTCTAGGCAATAAATTCGCCTAGGGGGGCCGGGATGTTTATGCGACTTCATGGCATCTCACCCATCAACACAAAATTCATCACACCTCACAATATTCAGCGCACAACATAACATTTATCACACAACTCACACTCATCACACAACACAACATTCAGCACACAACCTACATCATCACACACGCAACCCCACGCAACAAACCAACCACACTACGCACACACGATACGTTATCGTTTTCACCACCTAACCGATCAAAAAGGATTGGTTATATCGTGGTGAACACAATTCAATTTCTACGCGCGTAAGATATAGCCACATCTCGCCAGCTTTTTAACGGTTGATCCGCGTTTTTGTGGTACAAAATTGGAAAAAACCCTTTCGGTCGAGTGTGTGGTTGTGCACTGGCAGCAGCAGCAGTGAATATATTAAAAACTAGCTGACCCCGCAGCCGTTGTCCTGCGTGAAATTATGTATTTTTAAATGAAGAGAAAATTAAATTTATATTTAATTTTTGTTTTTTTTTTTTCAATGTAACGCAGCTTTATAAACAACATTTTTTGGTTTCTGTTCCGGGGTACAAAAAATATGGTTTTCCAACTCGTGAGCACGCCACGGCCGCATGAAAAACATAGCATTTCAAAATTTATGCCTCACACTATGCGACTATCTTTAGGTCCTGTTGATTGTCATATCAAATCTTATTTTCACTGGAAACGGAATACGTTTGAACTAAAATGGGAAATCGTTAGAACTCAAAGGAACTCGTAGAATCAAGCATTCTCCCCCTTTTATTGGATATGTGCGTCACAATCAGTCGGGTTCCATTACACAGTTTCGACGCATGAAGATTGCGAAACATAATAACGACGGATCCTACTTTGAGACACAAATGATGCGGTGGCATACCAAGCCTGTCCAAAGAATGTAGAAATATTACTGGATAATTCACGGCGACGTCTTCATTGTCAAGACGATCGATCGATTTGTATGAGTGCTAGTCTCCCGGAATTTAAATTTGAATCTTCCAGTTTAAGTCAACAACATCGGTATTTTTGGCAGCTAACATTGCGCGTACACTTAAGGAATCGTAGTTACGAAAATTTGGCCAATGGCCGAACATTTGTGATGAGTTCATCTTTCGTGAATTGATAAAGGGAAGATGGAATTGACATTGAACCACCGAAAGTATCAACCGAAATTGTACCATATCCAATATTTAGCGAAGATGATGAAAAATGTCTTTGGCAATGTCGATGTTTACATCGAAGAGTATGCGAACTTCATTTCCATTTTAGTGATTAACGTGTTCCAGCAAACACATCGAATCATTCACAGTAAGCAATGACTCAAATAAAGTTGAACCGCGTATATTAATCAATAGCAACCGAAGGTAGAAACAATCGTCGTTTTTCGGGTGGATTGTGCAAATTCATCCTAATGCATTAGTTGATAAGACACCTGGATGTCAATCTACTGGTGGCCTTGCTTTCTGCGTAACTATTTCTTCGACGATGCATTCCATGCATAATATCAAGGTATTTCCGAATAGAGCAAGTTCTCACAAACGGATCAGTGAAGAAAGTTGAGAAAAACTCGTCAATGTTAATTTTGTTGCTGGCGATGTTTCCACTGGCTATACTGTATTCTCTGGGTTGAAATACACTCTTTGGTCATTCTCCAAATTAACCGCGAGACGCACAACAGTCGGAAAACATTCATGAATTGCAAAAGTAAATATCCTACAAAGCACTTTATTGCAGTTCACGGATCGGCCGTATCGTGCAAGACCAATATCCGCCATGTTTCGTCCTTTGGTGACATAATTACAAACGTATTTTATCGATTACACCAAACTGCAAAACTCCACATTGGTATGAGTTTTGAATGTGAATTAGACAATAATGATGAATATAGTACGATCAATGTGTTGTCAACTTCGATATTCACTTTTCTATGTTGAATGCTGAATGTTCTGCCATAGAGTATAGAGTTGATATCCATCATTTCCAGTTTGTGTTTCCGAAAGAAAAGGGATTGTAGTGTCCGCAAAGTCCATGCACCATATTGGTTTCCACCACTTCATATAATACTGGATCTTTCTCTACATCAGGAATTTCCGAAGAAATGATTTCATCAATTTGATCTGGTGTAACCATCATCCAAAGAAGAATGTGTGCGTGCGAAAAACCTCTATTTTGCCACTCAACAGAGTACATCTAGCATCCAACAGCACCACATATACGTTGCTTCAAGATAAAGTCAATCAAACATCGTAACTGCTGTTAGAAAAGTCGTGCTGTGACATCGTGACGACCGCTTGCTGATTAACCGCGAACCATAATTCCGCACGTATGTCACCGCATCTTGGGTGAACTTTTTGCCTTGCCTTGCCTTGGGCTGTCATACTTAGATGGCAAAAATAGCAACGACCGATATTAGGGCGACCTCTTGGTGGCTTCGTAACAAATTTCAATCTGCAATTGTCCTCTTTGTGTGAAACACACGTAAAGTTTTCACTAAATAATTTTCAATAATTTTTCTTTTGAATAGCCGGAATAAAAAAGCAAGCAGCCGAAATTTAACTATTCAAATAATTTACAAATCAAAATATTGAAAAACAAAACAAACAAAAATTGAAAAACAAATGTTTATGGAAAAAAGTTATTTTTTGGAATTATCCAATTTGCCGACTTTTCATGAAAAGTATAAGATATTTTTATATCTAAGCCTTCCTTGATCCACAACGAATAACCTCTTCAAATTTCATCAATATTGGTTCAGCCGTTCTCTTAGCGTTACTAACGAACAAACATTCATTCGTTTGTATGAGAAAGAGAAAAGGGCTGTTTTAGGGGTTTTCCGGGAATTATTCGAATTTTTTCCTCCGCAGAAACCATCCCTGAACCTCAACGATCATTTTAAAAAACGAATTATCATATTTGGTTCAGTCGTATGAAAGTTATGAGCGTACATACATTTTCACGATTCATTTTTATTTATGTAGATAAAACAAAAATTATATTTAATAAAAAAAAAATATACAAATATATACAACCTTGTGAAACAGAAAAAAGAAAGCATATAAAATATTGTGAACCAGATTTAAGTGTCAGCGATTTATATTGAATTTTTACCCGGAAATACAAATTGTTGAATTTTTGCCTTTTTACCTTTAACTTATAATTCTTTCACAAGCAAAAAGGGATACATAACAAAAGCTAAAAGTTAGTATACCCAGTGGAACTAAGTGAAATGAACAGTTTTCATTATTGGCCAAAGCCACCCTGCGGGGTCGAAAGGTTACGAACATATATTCGGAGGGAATCTGACCTTGCTTTTTCTACCTTTGTGTGGTCCTCAAAATACTGATCTTCTTTTATTTTGTTTAATATTGGGGAAGTTTCCCTATCTCTTGAAATTTCCTTAAATGTGAATTAAGGCATTTATTTGATTTTTTCTCAACTTGAGTTGGTGTAATGGTAACTAGTTCGGTAACTAGTCCACTTTGTGTTTGGCTGTGGACCGCTTGCGCTTTTTGTGCCTTTGAGCAACATGGTGTCTCTTTTGCAATTTTTAGAATTGTGGACTTCGGGATTTGCTGTTGCAATTAAACCCATGTTTTTTTTTTTTGTAAAATCGCTTCTTTGGAGTACGAATGGATATCTGCTGTGAAGCATTGAATTGTCTTTTGTGACAATATAAGCAATTAAATTTGCTTTTGCATTTTTTAAGATTGTGTTCATGGGACAAGAATTTTGTACAGAGTCTTTTTGACAAAGTTGTTCCTTTCGTTAATATTTAGTTTTTTAAACTTCTCGCAAGTTTGTGCCCTCTTGTGCATAGTTTGTGTTGAGATTCCGCTTTATTCAAAGTATTTAACAGGAATGAACAGTTAAAGTGAAAAAATCATAGACCTGTTCGGTTTGTACATTTTTGGTTAGTATGCATGTTTGCTGTTACAGAGTCGCATTGAAAACGGACTTAGTTTCAACACCCTTCCTCAATGTGATTCTGTTTACATGAAATCTAATTTAAATTCATTAATTTAACAAAATGTAAATGCTTTGTTTTCGATAAATTTTTTGTTAGTATATCAGCTATCATATTTTCGGTTGAAATGTACTTTAACTCTATGTCACCACTCTGGACAACTTCTCTGACGAAATGATATCTGATGTCGATGTGTTTTGACCTGTTATGGTAAACTGGATTCTTAGCGAGATTCTGTGCGCTAAGATTGTCGCCATACAATATTTTTGATGTACTAGCCTTGCCACAGCCAATTTCAATAATTAAACGTCTCAAGTGCAATGCTTCTTTGGCCGCTGATGATAAAGCCATATACTCAGCCTCCGTACTGCTAAGGGCTACGGAATTTTGTTTTTCCGATTTCCACGAGATTGGTCCACCTGCCAGGAAGAATACATAGCCGGTGTAAGATCGACGGTTACTCATATCACCTCCCCAATCTGCATCTACATAACCTTCAGTTTCAAGTCTTTTGTTGCTGCTAAATATCGCATTACATGCTACACCCCTGTGAAATGTTCGGTGTGAGGGTTGTTGTTCCTTTGTGCTAATTTTACAATCGAATGGTAAATATCGGGTCTAGAAGTCAAAGCTAACCACATCAATTCACCTATTGCAGATTGATAAGCCGTTGCATCCACTTCCTCACACGTTTTTTCATTGCACGCTACCTGATATCCTATACCCAATGGCGTTGTTGTTGCCCTGCATTGATGCATTCCGTGACGTTGTAGCATATCGTCTATATAGGCAGACTGATTCATTGAAATATCGCCTGTGTCGCCATCGCGCTGAATCTGCATACCCAAGAACATCTGAAGTGGGCCTTTATCAACGCATTCAAACTTGCTTGAGATCTTTGTTTTAATTTGTATTAAATCAGACTTCTTCTGGCACGCTATAAGTAAATCATCTACATAGATTAATAATAAACAAAGGCTACCTTCTATGTTCTTTTTATACAGGCACGCTTCATTTTGGCATTGAGAAAAACCAATTTCACACAGCACCGCGTTCAGTTTGGAGTTCCACTCCCTTCCTGCTTGCTTTAAGCCGTAAATCGCTTTGTTTAATCGTAACACTTTTTCGCCACACGTTCTGTATACATACTCTTCAGGTTGCTTCATGTAGATCACGCCTTTTAACTCGCTGTTGAGATAAGCTGTAAAAACGTCCATCTGATGCAAGTGTAACTTCAGCTCGACAGAAAGCGCGAGTATCAAGCGTATCGTTTCATATCGACACACCGGAGAAAATGTTTCGTTATAGTTCACGCCGCACTTCTGCGAGCACCCCTTGGCTACCAAACGTGCTTTGTACCGCTCAACTGCGCCAGTTTTATCTCTTTTAACTGTGTAAACCTATTTACACCCAATTACTTGTTCACCCTTTGGTAAGTCTGCCACAGTCCACGTGCCATTTGCCACCAGTGCCGCCTGCCAGTATGAAGCATACTTGCCGTTAGTTGCCTCTTTAAACGTCTGTGGTAATGGTATCTCTACAGATTGCACTGCCTGCACAACATTGTAGCTCTTCTTCGGACGTCCTGGTATACCGCTCCGAATAATTCTTGGCTTACCTGGTCCTATCTTACGTTTCTGCTCCAGCTCTGGCTCATCTGCACTGCCGTGTTCGTTGCTTTCTTCATTGTACATACGTTTCTCCTGTTTAACTTCACTTCCGCACGGAATAAATGTTTCTTCATTAGGATTTCAATCAGCTGGCAAAATTTCCTCTAATTCAACAAAAACGATTTGATCATCTGACTGGGATTCTTTGAAATGATCAAAGAACAAAACATCACGTTTTTCTACAATTTGATGCTTCTCTTGAACATAGAGTCTGTAAGCTTTTGATGCCAAGGAGTACCCAACGAATCTGTACTCTTTACCTTTCGCATGGAATTTATTTTTTCGCGTTTTGTCTAAGCCAACAGCCACGGACCCAAATGTACGCATATTTTTTACATTCGGTTTTCTACCACTCCAAGCTTCATATGGTGTCATGCCAATCAATGCTGCAGTTGGCGATCTGTTGCGGATATAGCACGCTGTGTGCACCGCCTCTGCCCATAGAAACTTTTTTATATTTGAGTGTACAAGTAAACTTCTTGCCATTTCAACAAGAGTGCGATTCACTCGTTCTGCGACGCCGTTCTGTTGGGGACTGTAGGGTACCGTCAGCTGACGCGTTATGCCCTGTTGTTTTAGGAAGTCATTGAAACGCTTGTTGATGTATTCTCGGCCGTTGTCGCTCCGTAAAACCTTGATTTTACGCGCAGTCTGGCATTCGACCATTTTCTTGAAAGTTACAAAATTTTCAAACACCTCATCTTTAGACTTGAGAAAAAATGTGAAAATACGCCGAGACATGTCTTCGATGAATGTTAAAATATATGATGAGCCGCCAAGAGAACGCTTTTCAAATGGGCCGCATACGTCGGTATGCACTAGCTCCAACAATTCTTCTGCTCGATTTTCAGACGCCGCTGGAAACGGTTGAGTGTGGATTTTACTTTTCATACACGTTTTACACTGCCTACTGTCTGCGAACTTCACATTTTCTATGCCAAACACCATTTTATTTTTTGTTAGCTTCAACTGCCATAATTTATGTCACCATATCTATTATGCCAAACTTCTGCGCTGTACTGTGCTACACCAAAACACGCGTTGTTAATACACTCAAATACAAACAATTTATTTCTTTTTTCTGCTTTTAAAATTTGTTTGCTATTCTGGCTTACGATAGCGTTTTCGTTGTTAAAGCTTACTGTTCAAATATCATTAAACATGCTTGCTTATCAGCAAAGCCGAAATTCTTCCAAATATAAATATCTAGTTATATAATAATATACTTACATACATACGTATATACATAATGTAACGGGTGATTTTTTTGAGGTTAGGATTTTCATGCATTAGTATTTGACAGATTACGTGGGATTTCAGACATGGTGTCAAAGAGAAAGATGCTCAGTATGCTTTGACATTTCATCATGAATAGACTTACTAACGAGCAACGCTTGCAAATCATTGAATTTTATTACCAAAATCAGTGTTCGGTTCGAAATGTGTTTATCGACAAATTTTGTTCAGCGATGAGGCTCATTTCTGGTTGAATGGCTACGTAAATAAGCAAAATTGCCGCATTTGGGGTGAAGAGCAACCAGAAGCCGTTCAAGAACTGCCCATGCATCCCGAAAAATGCACTGTTTGGTGTGGTTTGTACGCTGGTGGAATCATTGGACCGTATTTTTTCAAAGATGCTGTTGGACGCAACGTTACGGTGAATGGCGATCGCTATCGTTCGATGCTAACAAACTTTTTGTTGCCAAAAATGGAAGAACTGAACTTGGTTGACATGTGGTTTCAACAAGATGGCGCTACATGCCACACAGCTCGCGATTCTATTGCCATTTTGAGGGAAAACTTCGGACAACAATTCATCTCAAGAAATGGACCCGTAAGTTGGCCACCAAGATCATGCGATTTAACGCCTTTAGACTATTTTTTGTGGGGCTACGTCAAGTCTAAAGTCTACAGAAATAAGCCAGCAACTATTCCAGCTTTGGAAGACAACATTTCCGAAGAAATTCGGGCTATTCCGGCCGAAATGCTCGAAAAAGTTGCCCAAAATTGGACTTTCCGAATGGACCACCTAAGACGCAGCCGCGGTCAACATTTAAATGAAATTATCTTCAAAAAGTAAATGTCATGAACCAATCTAACGTTTCAAATAAAGAACCGATGAGATTTTGCAAATTTTATGCGTTTTTTTTTTAAAAAAAGTTATCAAGCTCTTAAAAAATCACCCTATATTTACATGCAATGCTCATCTGCGAGTAATAATAATAAAAATGCATGCGACACAAGTCATAAATTTACAGAACAGATAACATTAAACATACACACACACATGTATTAAATTGTACACTTGAAATCAACCCCATGTCAAGCAGCAATAAAAAATAGGCTGCAATACATAAAAACATACACACATACACATATATTTAGTTATTTAAGATAGTTTTAAAAATTGTATATAAGCAAGAAAAATAATAAATAAAAATAGGAATGAATATATTCTCACTCAAATAAGGTCTTTACTTTTCCCCCACCAGCAGTAAGAATTTAAAGACTTTCATTTGAGTTCATTTGATCTTACAAATCAAACACTTACTGTACAGCCGTGTTCGACAGCTCGACTCACCGATACAAAGTTCCCCTTCATTTGCGGGACATGCAATACGTTCTTCAACCTTAACTCACAAAAATCTGTTTGAACTATAACGTCGCCTCTGCCTACTGCGCGTATAATGTTGTTGTCGGCCAACATAACATCCTCTGCTTGTGTGACATAATTTGTAAAAATATTACGGGAGCCACTCATATGTGCCGTCGCCCCGCTGTCCAGGCACCATCTCGAGTGTTTTAAGACACCCACATCTGTCGCTGCTAAAACTGTAAATGACCTATGTTGTTGTTGCGATTCTGTCGATTTTTCTTTTCCTTTATTTCTGCATTGATTTTTGTAGTGACCCCGTTGACCACATTTGTAACATTTGATATATATATTTTTTTTTCAATATCTTTTTTATTTATTGAATCTGCTTTTTGTTTTGAAAGCCTAACAATAAGTACTAAAATTTTAAACCTATTTAAAAAAACTAGACACGCTCAAGCAAGTTATTGAGCTGTTTTGGTGATACATTGCTCCTCAGTACGCGGGTATATCTCTTCTTTTAAGTCGTGTTTGATCGCAGGAATGTACCAAAGCATTAGCCAAAGGGTTTGGGTGATCACGGAGGTTAGATATATATTTAATTTTGCTGTCTTCTACTTCTTTCCTTACCATAGAAATACCAAGGTCTTTATGGATATTTTCATTACGCATGTACCAATTTTACCTCCTGTGACCTTTGAATTATGTCTATATTAGTTGCACAGGTCGTACCCCACATTTGAATGCCATACTTCCAAATCGGCTTTATGACCGCATTATATAAAAGCACTTTGTTGTCTAGGCTAAGTTTGGAGTTTTTATTTAATAGCCAATTTAGATTTGCAGCTCTTATCTTCATGCAAGTTATTTTACTAGATATATGTTTTTTCCACGTAAGTCTTCTATCTAGGTGAATACCAAGATAAGTTACTTCATTCGCTTGGGGTACTAAAATATTGTTAATTTTTACTGCCGGACACATTTTTGGTCTAAGCAAAAATGTAACATGTTTACACTTTTGTTCATTTGTTGGAAGATCTGCTGTATATATGATGTATAGTGTTGGGCATAGAACACTGCCCTGGGGTACACCAGCCCTTATCTGTCTTTCATCAGATATGAAATCTCCCACTTTTACCATAAATTTTCTATTTTTTAAATACGATTCCAATGTTTTATATAATTCTGAAGGTGGAATATTTTTAATCTTGTATAAAAGGCCCTCATGCCATACCTTATCAAACGCCTGAGCCACGTCTAGAAATATAGCCGAACAGTACTCTCTGTGCTCAAATGCCTTTCTTATTTCGTTAGTAATTCTATTTACTTGCTCAATCGTGCTATGTTTTTCACGAAACCCAAATTGGTGCGTTGGTATTATATTATTTTCGTGGAGGAAAGGAGTCATCTTTGATAGTAACAATTTTTCAAATATCTTAGAAAGACAGGGTAGAAGACTGATTGGTCTGTATGAAGACGGCTGTGTTAAGTCTTTCCCAGGTTTGTCTATCAAGATGATCTGCGACTTTTTCCATGAATTTGGATAGTGTCCGAGATTAAGAATTGCATTGAAGAGCAAAGAGAGCTCCCCTACGGCAATATTTGGTAACTCAATTAGCATTTTTGGGGTATTACCCCTTCATGTCCTGGTGATTTTTTGGGGTTAAGTTCTTTTATTATTCTAGTATATAGCAGTAAGATTTAAGTCACAACCCCGATTTTTGAGTGAAATTGTTGTAGCTTGTAATTGCGCTGTGGCATAAGATTCTAATGCGTGGTGATTTAACCGTTTTCTAACCAACACTGCTGTTCCTCCATGTGCCTTTCCATCTGGGTGGTTTGTAACATAGAGCCTAAATCCCGGACGGGGATTTCAATATTTTCACACACCACACATACACTGCGTAGAGTGCAATATGCTTTCGTGTGTCCATACTCTTGGCAGTTTGTACATTGTACTGGACCATTTCTCTTATGTGGTTCTTCAACGGTGATTCTGCGATGGAGCAGATATTTTAAATTATAAATCGGATGTATTTCGTTTTTTTTTTTAATTGGTTACAATTTGGCATCAGTTCTATTTTGAACATTGGTTGTGGGACTTTGTTCCTGTTAAAAATATTTACTACTGATTTGATGCTAAAACCACCTTCTTCCAGTGCTTCTTTCACATCGTTAGAGTCGACCGAAGACTCTATACCTTTTATGACAGCAACTAGGCCTTTTGAGCTCTTAAGTTGGTATGAATAGTAATTCTTGTTTTTATTTGATAAAAATTTAACGATTTCCATGAAGCTTTTTTCAGTGTAGGACTGAATTTTTGTTTCATCTATATTGCCTTTTTTCAAAGGTACTATATGGAAATTGTTAGTACCTACAATTTCACTTAATTTCGCAACAAGATTATTACTGCTACGCTCGCGCAAGTATATTGGAGGTGGTTTGGCATTAACGACCGTGGTGGTACCCTTCGCAACGTCGTCTGAACCATTGCTTAGTATGGCAAATTTGTTGCCATTTAGGATTTCTGGCTTTTTACCATTTGGCGTGCCTGGTTGAAATTTTTTGCCATTGACGGCTGATTTAACTGGACTTAGTTTCCTTTTTACGTTAATATAGCGATCAATACCAATCTGAACAGACGGCCCTTTTTTGCTTGGTATATTCTCACCTTGCTTTTTGTTTTCCTTCGCTGTCCGGGTGCTTGCTGGTGCCTGCGTACTGTTTGCTGTCAGCGCATTTGTTGTTGCCCTTTTGCTGTTCTCTGCTGCTTCTGCTGGCTGCGCTTGCTTACTTGCTCTTTCAGCTGACCGCTGCAATGTTGAGTCATCGCCGTTAATTTTGTTTTTGCTAGGAGTTACTGTTGTTGGCTCGACATAGCTAAAGTAGGCATTTAAAGAATGCCTACGGCCTTGCTGGTGAGGCTGAGTAGCACTATTTTTTTATTTGTTTATTTTCCTTTTTTGTTTTTACTTTTTGTTTCGTGCACAATTTGTTTATGTTTACCTATAACAATTTGTATGCACAGTTTTCTATTTGTTTGTTTTCTATTTAATCGATTTTTGGTTTTTTTAATTTTTGCTTGTTTGCGTTTAATTCACGGAGCGAATTAAAAACACGTCCGTACACCTTCGACACTCTGATGCATTTGATATGACTCTTCTCCTCTCGCTTTTTCTCCATCGGCTTTGTGGTTGCTTGAAACGCCTGTTGTTCACTGTAATGATCTGTTTTAGATGAAGTGCCCCTGCGATCTGCTTCCTCTAATAACTTTATTTTTAATATCTCAAGGGAAGGCAGGCTATCGCGTGTTTCCATGGCGATCACGAAATTTTCAAAGCTTTTGGGCAAGCTTGAAAGTAATCTTATTAGTGCCAGCTCTTCACTGAGCTTAATGTCAACCTCCGAAAGCTTGTCAACTGTTGTACAAAATTTATTTATGTAGCTGGACATAACGACGCCTTCTATTATCCGCAAACCAAGCAACTGCTTATAAAGCGACTCCTTTCTTACTGGTCCACTGGGTTGATGCACCTCTTTTAGCTTTTTCCAGGCACTAGCTGAAGTAGTGCAGTTCCTTAAATAGCACAATTGCGATGGCTTCACACTCAATGTCATCATGGCCAATGCTTTGCTATCGAGCGCATCCCAGCCCTCTCCGTCTGCTGCTGGGCTCTGTTCACTGATGACTTTCCACGCCTCTGCATGCACCAGCACGCTACGCATTTGGATGCTCTAGGTATCGTAGTTACCTTCATCTAACTTTTTAATCTGATACATGGAACTCATTGCGATACTAGTATAAACTTTACTTTACTTTAAATATATTAAATATCAAAAAACGCGCGACCCACGTGCCTGGGCCCATAACCTGTTGAGATTCCACTTTATTCAAAGTATTTAACAGGAATGAACAGTTAAAGTGAAAAAATCATAGACCTGTTCGGTTTGTACATTTTTGGTTAGTATGCATTTTTGCTGTTACAGAGGCGCATTGGAAACGGACTTATTTTCAACTGTTCGCATGACGTATGTTTTCTCTGTTCGGATATGAACGATTGAATTATGTGACAGCGTTTGTTTAAATTGTTTTTGCTAATATATTTTGATCGTATTTAATGTTCTTAGTTTTGATTATTTTTTCTTCTAACCTTTCCGCAACTTCGTTTTGTGTGGTGAGAAAATGTTTAATTTGTTGCCACGTTGGGTACTTCTTTCGTGATGAGAGCGATTGCTCCCACAAAAGTAACGATTTTTTTGGTAATGTGGCGGTGCACATATTTACCAGAAGAGGGTCCCAGCTGTCTGTGGGGATATTTAGTGTCGATAGGACCGACAGACAATTAGAAACAGTGGATTCTAGTTTGATGAATTCTACACTTGTTTCCTTATTAATTTTTGGCAAGTTCATTATTGTCGTTTCTTGTTTATCGACCAGTATTCTTTCGTTTTCATATCTCGCTTTTAGAGCTTCCCAAGTCAATTTGAAATTATCGTCATTAAGTAAAACATGACGCCTGCTTGGTCTTTTGTCTTGTATCGGAGGTGATACAATTTTTGTGCTTTTGATAGTTGTGGATGGTTGATGTAAACGGCTGTAAACATGTCACGGAAAGACGGCTATTCTTCATAACCTCCATAGAATGTTTTTGTGTCACATGCGGGCATCTCGAGAGAGATGCCTGAACTTGAATTTTGATATTGTCGCAGCTATAATCTCGAATGTGGAGAAGGTGCAATTACTTTTATTAGCTTTAATCAGATCATAGCTTTTGTTTGTTCATACTGGTCTAAGCAGTTTTCATATATTGCGTAAGCCGATTGTTTCAAAGTTTGTGACAGGTCTGAATCGTCAGATTCTACTATGGCGTCATGAGCCGCTTGGAGGCGAGTCCAGAAATTTTTAAGTTTTTGGCTTTTTATTTCTAATAACGATTCAGAGTTTTCTTGAATCGGTGAATAGGTAAATCTAGTGCTGTATCGTGTTAAACTGTCACTTTCTGAAATAAATTTAACAACCTGTTTTGGGCGTGTAGCTCCTGCAGGTGTATTTTAATTTTTTTCGTTATCAACCATTTTTGTTATATTGTAAATTTTTATATTAAAATATTGTTAAAGTTTTTCTTAGTGTAAACTGATTTATGATATCTAATAGAAGCGATAAATTATAAAAAATTGAATACTTTTTTAAAGATTTTTTTTATTACGCTATTTTTATTTACTAACGTATTTGTTGTCCGAAAGTTCTGTATTTAGGTACACCCTTATACGAGGACTTGTTTATATATACGTATGCAGGCACTTATGTTTTGTGCAATTTAGAGCTCGTTAACCCTTAACAACCCAGTATGCCTTTGTAACGTAACTGACCAGTAGTGTCCAGCGGACACACTATTTAATTCTAAGGCATTTGAAAGAATACAAAGACATTTTGAATGCAAAAAACTTATTAAACAGTAAAATGCACTTAACTTTATTAACTTTTATGTTGTTATATTTTATTCCTTTACATATTAATTTCTTTACACATATTACAAAGAATTGTTTTTATAGAATGTTCAGAACAGACGTTCGGATTACATTTATCACAGCACTGTTTAGAAGTTCTGGATATTTTCGAAGGGCAAATGTAACAACGCTTCTTTCTTTTTGCGACAGGTTCAAATGATTGTTAAGATCATCAATCCTTGATTTGATCGTACCACGTCTTTAATGGCTGCTAAATGATAACTTGACAATCCTTTCTTGTGCCGTCTCCGTATCTGAGAGGTCACTAATTCAGTTACGATTTCTCGTAAAAAAAGTTTCCTTTGTATATTCTTTTTCTGCTCGTTCTAATTAGGGTATAAAATTTTCCATATAATAAGCGATGCGATGAAAAAAGGCAACCGGCCATCTGTTTGTTTTACGTCCAACTGTATATTCATGAACCATCTGGTCAAGTGTATCAACACCTCCCTTGGTGGAACTGTAGTACAAATTTATTTCAGATTTGTTTTTATTACGCGAATCTATTTGTTTACTATGATGCATCGTAGACAAGAGAATAACAGCACGGTTCTTTTTCGGTACGTAAGATACCAATGTCATATTTTTAGAGAAACCAAACAAATTAGATTTGACGTCACGGCTTCTATTGGGTTGAAAAGCTGAAGGTATACAACGCTTATTTTTTCTTATTATTCCAACTACTGTGAGACCATTTTGACCCAAGGATGTTGCAGCATTCAGGCTTGTAAAATAATTATCAAAAGTAACGTTTCTGTTAGTTCGGAAGTATGGTTCACATAGCTGATTGACTACGTTGAACGCCAAATTGTCCGCCCTATTTTGTCTTTCCTTTCCCTGGTATGGTATGCCAAATAGAGGGTAACTAGTTTTACTGTCGCAAATCCACCAAATTTTCATTCCATATTTGTCAGGTTTACTGGGCAGATATTGTTTGAATGAAACTCGTCCTCGAAAAGGTACGAGCTGCTCATCAATTGTAAGATTTTCTCCTGGTAAATACATTTTTTTTAAGTTTTGATTCACACACTCCCATAATTCTCTAATTGGAGCGAGTTTATCTCTTGACTTTCGGAGAGACCTAGTATTTTTATCATCAAATCTTAGGAATCGGAGCAAAGAAGCAAATCCGTTTTTTCCCATTGTAGCACGAAATATGGGACTTCCAAATATAGGGTCCCAGTTTTCTCTAAAATCCACACCACCCTGTTTATTAACACCTATAGTCAATAGTAGTCCTCTAAATGCTTGCATTTCAATTTTGTCAGTTCTTTTCCATTGTTTTTGTGAAACTCTGTCCGCCTCAGCATTGGTGTGTTTCACTATAATTTCTAGTAGAGTATCGTTGAAAAACAGATTAATAGCGGGATTCTGTAACCAGTCTCTAGTCTCTATTTTAGACATTTTGAGACAAAGTATCAATTTGATACTAGTTACTATTCACTAAACAGTCTCTAGCGTTAGTCTCAAAATATTGAGACCGCGTAGTTAGCTGGTCACAAAACTAAAAAGAACTCTTTCTGCCATTTTCAATGCACTGAATAGAGATTATCATAGATATTAATCGATTGTCGTTTTTCTACATTTTGTAAGCAATTCAAAAACGAAAAGGTTAAAAATAAATAAATTTTACATAAATTTCGTAAATATTATGAAACAAAGTCAACATATATTTTCATTTTTATTGATAAGTATGTTTTTTGACTATGTTATAGAAAAGTTAATATTTGTTATCGACATATTTATTATCATTCAAGTGTAAAAACATCTCTGAATTATGAAATGTAATAGATTTTGAGACTGTCACTTACAGAATAGCAAAATCGTCTCAAGTCTCAAAAATTGTCTCTAACTCAAAGTCTCAAATTTAGAGACTTGATACTGTCTCACGTTACAGAATCGCACGGTAAAGCTGTCTTTTGGATATATTATATTGTGCCCGGGAGGAAGAATCACCTTATGAAGAGCACCTGCAATTATGTTGTGCCGGGGAGTGCGACTTTGTTTTTTAGGTTCAGATTTCCAAATAGTTCCATCTTTGCCTTGATAAGTAGAAACTGCGACGAACTCCTGCAGTGGTATATCATCACTCTCACTCCATAATTGTTCACCTTCACATTCAGATGCTGACTCTGTTGCATTACTTTCACTTTCAGAACAACTGTCAGCTGCGAAATTCTCATCTTCGCTGTCGAATTCCTCACCGAACAAATTTTCATCGTCACTTTCTTCAAGAGCAAGTTGAACTTCGCCCAATGTAAGTTTCTTAGCCATTACTTAGACAAGAACGTATCAAATCAACTCACGAAACCAACTAGTAATAAAATGCACTGCAGTTAGCGCTAACAAATTAAAACCATCAGATATTAAAATTTCCAGAATTTAGAATCAAAAAAGTTTGCAATACATTTTTTTTTGTTGCTTTCGATAAATGAGCTATTATTTTGTTTGTGAAAAATAAATCTAAAAAGGGGAATCCCCATTTCTTTTATCTTATTCGCTATTCGTTGGTTTTCCGTCGGTTTCTTTTGGTTCTATTATTGCTCCGATTATCTTTCAAATTCAAATCAGAGTTGTATTTGCCTCCAAGCTGCCATATGGTGCAAAATAGATATGCATGAAGAACCCTCCTTCATTCTCAAATCATTCGAAATCTTGCTGTGTCCATTAGACACATGTGGGTTGATATGCTACAATTTTGGTAAACTGTTTATCAATTTTAAACTATTCATGTAAAACCTGTTTTAATTAGACGTTTCGGTTCTTAAAACCTTGCGGATAAAATAGATAAAATTACTTTTGGCCGAAAATAAATACTTTAGCTTTTATATGAAAATAAAGTTAAAAGTGTGTCCGCCAGACACTTGTGGGTTGTTAAGGGTTAAGGAGATCAATGCTGTTTTTACAAAGTATGCACGAATTGTTAGTATGTATCTCTGATTATGCTTATATTCTTAAGCAAATGAGAGCTTTTGTAAGCAATCCTGCTTGTTCTTGTTTGCTAAAGAACAAGTGATATGGCAGAATAAATGCCAATGTTGACTTTGAAAGGATGTGTGTGTACGTTTGTTTGAATGAATGTATTCATGTATATATGTATATTTTTGTTTTGGTTGTGTTCACAAACTTAGGTATACTTTGTGAAACTGATTTCTCGTTTCAATAAACGTATTCTGTGGGTTTTATTTTACAGTTCCGTTTACTTATTTATGGAATATTACGATTACGTTTTTTTTTTGTTTTTGTGAAAAATTAAAATTTTAAATAATTAAATAATTTTTAAAATTTTTAATAATTTGGTACCCAATGTAGGGTATAAAATTACAGGCAGATTCTATTCCGTGTATACATACATAGGTATGTTCGCACTGGGACGAGAGTGCGAAAGCGAAGTGGATAATGTACAGGTATGCTCCCGGATGCTTTTTATTATATTTAATATATGTACATATGTAATTTATCTGCACTCGGTAATTATGCATATATATATGCATGTAATATATGCTTTGTTGTTTTATTTTTTTGTGTTGCTTTTAATGTAATAGATTTAATGTTACCTTTGCTTGCTTAGTTGCATGCAGTCTTTATTATTGCTGTATTGAGCTGGAGGGGCACTGCCGGAAAAGATTGCAAGTAAATACTTGAATTTTAGCTGCTTTTTGTTTTTGGTAAATGGTTTTGTTTGAATACACAAAGGTAAGCTCAAAATACAGGCATTTAACCCTCCTACAAATATTTAGATATGTATATGATATATTGTTGGTAACAGCTTTGTTTTGATCTATACATATTAGTATGTATAAAAAATGGATTAAATACGCTCACTTGGTTGCTTCAAGGGCTTTATAGGTTTGTATATGTTGAAAAATTTTAAGTAAATTTCTTTTAAAAAATTTTATTTAGTTCTTCTTTGTTTGATTACAGAGCTAAGACTAAAACTTAAAAATTAATTTACTTAAAAGCTAAACTAAGTTGCACTGGCCAACTGCTGACTTGATGTTGTTGACAATTCTCTGAATTGACTTATTTGGGTTGCGAGTGTTGGACTTCCGCTTTTCACCGAAAAATTAGCTTTTATGCTAATGAAAGCGTCTGGCTTTTGCTGTGGGAAATATTGTGCAACTAAAGATGCATTTCCGCTATGCTTTACTCACTATTGCTGATTACGCATTATTACTTTTATTTAGCAATTGTTAACATTTGCCATGTTAACACTTCCCCTCTTAAAAGCGATCGTCCCGAGAGCCTATCAAAAATAGGGAAGGTTGTTAAAATTGATGTAAGTATTTTGATCATTGGAAAGATCTTTGATCTCCTTAAGATCAATATTCATTGAAGGCATCTGGTTGAGGTCCAGGCTTGAAGATATGATTATTCTGTTTTGGTGCTTTCTCCAGAATTTTCGAAAAAATATTATACCGAGAATGATAAATTGATGATTTATAAGGTGTGTCCCTGATAAATTTTTTTGCATTCCGTCAGCATCTATTACCTTTTAAAAGCCATTAAGTAATATGGTGCCGAGTTTTACTTCTTGATTTGTTGGATATGTTGGCCGTTTGTTAAAGTGCACGATGAATTTTGGCTATTTACTACTCTAGGTATACAACCACTATTACTTATATTTACTAGTTGAGTTTGCTTACAAATCTCAATTTTCTTATAATTATTACATCTTTCTTTAATTCCATAGGTATCTTTTGTAGCCTTTAATATTTTATCAAATTCGATATTAATTATAATTTTGTTTTGCTTAAGAACTGGTCTTATAATCGTTTTTTGAAAATTTTCCTTAATAGTTAATGGTATTTTTACCAAGTAAAATATTGTCATATTTTGACTAACTACATTTATATTTGATATTTCTAGCGCTTCTTCAGCATTTTTGAAAGGTATTTCGTCATTTTCTAAATTTTCTAACGCAATTTCGATTTCATTTTTATTTAACAATAACGTATTTTAAAAGGTCTTTCTTTGCACACTGTATGGCGTATTTAATGTTAATCAACTCTTCTTTTATTAATTTATTGTATTTTGCAAATTTATAATAGTCTCGTTTTCTATTTAAGTATCTTTTCTCGTGTTATTAAGAAGATTATTTACTATCATGCTAATGTTATTAATTTTTTCGTTAAAAATATTGTTAATTAGTACTTGTTTATTATTATTATTATCAATATCATTAAGATTTTTGGTTATTACATCCAAATCCTCGTGATCGGGGCTTCCGGCTATGAATTTCCAAGCTCTTTTCTGTCTTCTTTCTATTGTATCTTAAATTTGTAGAGATTGGGTTAATTCGTGATTGTGTCCTTGGGTATGTCCGAAGAGGTAAATCTGTACATGTCCGTCAGAAATTGTTCGCACTTGTTGAGGTCGATTGTGTGCATTAGCCTGAAGTCTCCATTCTGGATTTTTACTAGTCCGTCATTTATCGTAACTATTTGTGCCGTGGAGTAGTCATAAATGTCTCTTCTTCTTCTTTACTGGCGTAGACACCGCTTTCGCGATTATAGCTTAGTCAACAACAGCGCGCCAGTCGTTTCTTCTCTTCGCTGCGTGGCGCCAATTGGATATTCCAAGCGAGGCCAAGTCTTTCTCCACTTGGTCCTTCCAACGGAGTGGAGGTCTTCCTCTTCCTCTGCTTCCCGCGGCGGGTACTGCGTCGAATACTTTCAGAGCTGGAGTGTTTCCATCCATCCGGACAACATGACCTAGCCAGCGTAGCCGCTGTTTTTTAATTCGCTGAACTATGTCAATATCGTCGTATATCTCGTACAGCTCATTGTTCCATCGAATGCGATATTCGCCGTAGCCAACGCGCAAAGGACCACAAATATTTCGCAGAACCTTTCTCTCAAAAACTCGTAACGTCGCCTCATCGTTTGTGGTCATCGTCCAAGCCTCTGCACCATATAGCAGGACGGGAATTATGAGTGACTTATAGAGTTTGGTTTTTGTTTGTCGAGAGAGGACTTTGCGTCTCAATTGCCTACTTAGTCCGAAGTAGCACCTGTTGGCAAGAGTTATCATGCGTTGGATTTCCAGGCTGACATTGTTGGTGTTGTTTACGCTGGTTCCAAGATAGACGAAATTATCTACAACTTCAAAGTTATGACTGTCAACAGTGACGTGAGTGCCTAGTCGCGAGTGCGACGACTGTTTGTTTGATGACAGGAGATATTTCGTCTTGCCCTCGTTCACTGCCAGTTCACTGCGTTTCTTCCTTGTCCAGTCTGGAGAAAGCAGAACTAACGGCGCGGGTGTTGAGGCCGATGATATCAATATCATCGGCATAGGCCAGCAGTTGTACACTCTTATAGAAGATGGTACCTTCTCTGTTGAGTTCTGCAGCTCGAACTATTTTCTCCAGAAGCAGGTTGAAAAAGTTTGGTATCGAACGGCTCGGAGAGGTCCTTCCCGACTCTGACGGAGCTTTTCGTGTTGGCCTTACACAGCCGTATTAGTTTTGCGGGGATACCAAATTCAGACATCGCGGCATAAAGGCAGCTCCTTTTCGTGCTGTCGAAAGCAGATTTGAAATCGACGAAGAGGTGGTGTGTGTCGATTCTCCTTTCACGGCTCTTTTCCAAGATTTGGCGCATCGTGAATATCTGGTCGGTTGTTGATTTACCAGGTCTAAAGCCACACTGATAAGGTCCAATCAGTTTGTTGACGGTGGGCTTTAATCTTTCACACAATATGCTCGACAGAACCTTATATGCGATGTTGAGGAGGCTAATCCCACGGTAGTTGGCGCAGATTGTGGGGTCTCCTTTTTTATGGATTGGGCATAGCACACTTAAATTCCAATCGTTGGGCATACTTTCGTCCGACCATATTTTGCAAAGAAGCTGATGCATGCACCTTATCAGCTCTTCGCCGCCGTGTTTGAATAGCTTGGCCGACAATCCATCGGCCCCTGCCGCTTTGTTGTTTTTCAGGCGGGCAATTGCTATTCGAACTTCTTCATGGTCGGGCAAGGGAACGTCTGTTCCATCGTCATCGATTGGGGTATCGGGTTCGTTTTCTCCTGGTGTTGTGAGTTCACTGCCATTCAGTAGGCTGGAGAAGTGTTCCCTCCATAATTAAAGTATGCTCTGCCCATCGGTAACTAGATCACCTTTGGGGTTCTACAAGAATATGCTCCGGTCTTGAAACCATCTGCAAGCCGCCGCATCTTTTCGTAGAATTTTCGAGCATTACCCCAGTCGGCCAGCTTATCAAGCTCTTCGTACTCACGCATTTCGGCCTCTTTCTTTTTCTGTCTACAAATGCGTCTCGCTTCCCTCTTCAACTCTCGGTATCTATCCCATCCCGCACGTGTTGTGGTCGATCGTACTTATTTTTTTTGCAAACTGAACATTGCTGATTAATTCTTTTTATTGTTTTGGTCATGGAGGGAAAATAGTAATTTTCTAAAATTTGAAGTTTGTTTTCACGAGAATTCCTATGTGCTCTTTTATGGGTATTTATGATTATTTCTTCTTGTTGCTGTTCGTCTGTCACATCCTGGACTTGGAGTTGAGAAAACCTGGTTTTATAGTTACTAAAGTGGATTTCTAGAATTTTACCCAGAGTTTTTTCGTCGGTTTTGATGCAATTTATTATGGAGGGGGTTAGGCACCTTTTTAGGAGATTTATTAATATTTCTGAGTTATATTCCGGTTCTTCAATGACGTGTCTATGGTACGTGGAGAATAATATCTTGAATTGATAGAGATAGGGATTCTACGTGCCAAATTGAGTTATCGGATGAGCTCTCGTCACTATGCTGCGTTACTGACAAGACGTTAATTGGTTCGGGAGGCGTTCTTGATAGTGCGTCGGCTACCACGTTAGTGGTGCCTGGTTTGTAATGGAGTTCATGATTGTATTCTTCCAGTGTGGCTTTCCAACGTTTCATTTTGGAATTGCTATTTTTATTGCTCGGGGCCTGTGTAAGGGGTTGGTGGTCTGTATAAAGTTTTACTTTGGCTGAACCGTATAGATAATTCCTGAAATTGTTTAGAGCCCAGATGATTGCTAAAAACTCTTTTTCGTTCGTAGCAAAGGCTTCTTCTGCTTTGGTTAGTGTTCGGGACGTGAAAGCGATGGGGTGTTTGTCCTGCGAAAGGACTGCACCAATTGCAAAGTTTGACGAATCGGTCGTTAGATGGAATTCTTTATTGAAGTCAGGACAGGAAAGTATGACGTCGTCAGACATGAGTGAATTTTTAATTTTGTTGAAGGCATCCCTTGCGTCTTCATCCAATTCGATATTGATTTTGCTGGACTTGTTTTTAAATATACGCCCTCTTAAGAGTATGGTTAGAGGTTTAGCCAGCATGGCGTAATCTTTAATAAAGCGACGGTAGCCGGAAAGGCCTAAAAATGAGCGAAGTTGCTTAATATTTTTGGGGTAAGGTATTTGAGCTATTGCTTCTACCTTTGAGGGATTCTTTGTTATTCCTTTTGAGGAAATAATAAATCCTAGCTATTACTTAGCTATTGCTTCTACCTTTGAGGGATTCTTTGTTATTCCTTTTGAGGAAATAATAAATCCTAGAAACCCTACTGAGTCCCTGAAAAAATGGCATTTGTCTAATTGTATTTTCATGTTTGCGGGTTTTGAAAATTTGGTTTAAGTGGAGGGTGTGCTCTTCTTCAAAGTTGCTGAAAACGACTATATCATCGATATAGACATAGCAAAATTTCCCAATGTGATAATGAAGAATGTCATCTAAGGCTCGCTGGAAAATTGAAGGGGCATTCTTGAGTCCGAATGGCAGTCTAGTGAATTCGTATTTGCCATTGTTTATTGAGAAAACTGTTTTCTCAATATCGGATTCTTTGAGAGGGATTTGATGGAATCCACTTTTTAAATCTAAAACGGAAAAGTATTTGTTTTTTCCAAGCTGGGATAGTACCTCATTAATTTGGGGTATTGGGTAACGGTATGCTCAGTAATCGAGTTAAGTTTTCTATTATGCTTATTGCCTTGGGGATCGGGTTTTTTACTACGAGTACAACCCAAACGGGTGAATTAAAAGGTGATCTTGATGGTCGAATGATGCCATCGTCTAACATTTTGATGATTTGGGTTTCGACTTCACCTTTTAATGACTTTGGGTACGGGTAATACCTTGTATATACGGGAGTGTCCTTGTGCGTTCTAATTTCTCCTATGACTTAAGTGGTATAGGTAAGTTTATCGTTTGGTTCCGTAAAGAGATTAGAAAAATTTTCGACTAAATTATTAATTTCCTTCTGATGTTTTTGTGACAAGTTATCTTCCTTTATATCTCTTTTATTAACAGATCTCGAAGCTAGCTGCTTGATTTTAATTTTGGTATTGCCTTCTAACTCCATGAAATTATTCATTACGTGGATGACTGCGTCAAGCTCTTTAAGGCTGTCATTTCCAATAATACCATGGATTGATGTCAGAGATGGGAGGAGGTAGAATTTCAGTTTTTTGTCTGAGTTAAATAGTTTCAGAAAGGTATGCTGTTTGATTTGGATGTCTCCTGCTATGGATTTCGCAAAAAAAAGGCTTCGTTATTTATTGGATTGGGCACGATAGAGGATCGTATATAGTTTTCCGTAGATCTTTTATCTACTAAAATTTTCACAATATCTCCACTCTTCAGCCTGCATTCAACATAGGGCAGCGAAGAGTGACTCATTCTAAAAAATGGAAATCAGTTGTGTCTACGTAGCTATCGTCCTGACCTCCATCATTTCTGTAGCTGTAACATTCGTCATCGTAATGGCTAGAGTTGTCGTTCGTCTGCTTGTCAATTGTCGTGGTAATGGTGGTGATAGTAAGCTTGGGGTTGTTCGGAATCTATATGGAGATTCCTTTCAATTTTATTAGGGGGCACAGGAGCTGCAGGGTTGCCAGGAGGAGGTCTTTTGTTAATAGGGTCATTATTACGTGGCCTATTCATATAATTAATATTCATGTGGTACGGTGTCTGGTATTTTGTCTAATTCAGAGACATTCCCGGGTAATCTTGAGTCTATGGTAATGTCCGTGAAATTTGAAAAGTTGGAATTTGGATTAAGAGCGGTTTGAACCATGTTTCGCCCTTCAGTCCTTAAGACATTGTTCGCAATTCCTGTGATTACGGCAGTTAACTCATACATAGAGAATGAATTAGAAGAGGTAAGAGGCTGACCAGAAGGTGCTGATGGCCCTTGGCGTACATTAAATATTGGTGGCCGAACGAGGTTGGCAGGATTAACTGGCATGATTGACATATTTCTATTATTCACTTTTTTATTTTAAAAATTTAGTTTATCCCTAGCTTATTTTGTTTGAGTTAAAACTTTCCTTTCTCAATTTTTCACTTTTAGTTAGCTTATTTTCGATATAATATTATCTCGTCTAGTTCAATAATTTTTTTTTTTGAATTACGCTCTCTTTCTTAAATTATGTCACTATCCTTAGATTGTGTTCACCTTTGTATTAAAGATTTCTTAAACATAGTTTACTTCACATTAAACAGTTTCACTTTTTATATTTTACAAATTGTTTTACATATGTGAATATATTAATATTGATTCTTAAAATTAATTCTTACTCTTGTAGCAGGAACATTCTCCTGGGCAGACGGCTAACGTCTTGCGTTTCCCGTTTGCTATTGGCGACTAGGGGGCCTCTTTTCCTGCACTTCTGTTGAGTCCTAGTCGAAGTATTAAAAGTAGTAGTAGAAAAGTAGTAGTAGAAGTATTATCCTTGTCTTCTAATGGTAGCCGCTGAGTATCACGACAGCACAAACTTTTTAACCAAGACTTGTGGATACACTCGCGAATTGTATTGATACGATTTACAAAACGCGACTAGCGAAGGCCCTACGTTGGGCGCCAGTTAAGAAATTTTAAGTGAATTTCTTTTAAAAAATTTTACTTAGTTCTTCTTTGTTTGATTACAGAGCTAAGACTAAAACTTAAAAATTAATTTACTTAAAAGCTAAACTAAGTTGCACTGGCCAACTGCTGACTTGATGTTGTTGCCAATTCTCTGAATTGTCTTATTTGGGTTGCACGTGTTGGACTTCCACTTCACACCGAAAAATGAGCTTTTAAGCTATTGAAAGCGTCTGGCTTTTGCTGTGGGAAATATTGTGCAACTAAAGATGCTTTTCCGCTATGTTTTACTATTATTGCTGATTACGCATTATTACTTTTATTTAGCAATTGTTAACATGTGCCATGTTAACATATACGTATGTGCATATATTCCTTTAATGCTGTCTGCGTTTTTTCCTCTTCCTTTCTCCACTCCTTCTCTCCTTAAGGTTTGCAGCCACTTCCAGGCACACCTTCTATTTTTGTTGTTTAATATTTTGTAGCTTTTTTTCGTGCCTGATTGTTTTGTTTTTGTATATATTTTATTGCTTAGACGCTTTTAATTTTCGCGCCCAATTTATATTTTTTTGTATTTGTACAGTTTTGTATGTTTTGTTTTTATAACTTTGTTTTTTCTCCGTAGTTTTGGTTTTTGTAATGTTTCGGCGTTTTTTTTTTTCTAAAGTTTTTCTGCTCTTATGATTAGGTTTTTAGTTTTACTTTTGCTTATGTTCGTTTCTGCACTTTGCATCACTTCACTTTGTTACTGAAATGTTTTGTTTTTCGTCACTTTATTTTTTTTTTTTCTGCTTAGGTCACTGCACTTATGTATGTAGTTTTTTTTTTTGTTTAGTTTTGCCACCACTGTTTGAAAATTTCTTGTTTTGTTTGTTTGAGAGTTCGCCACTTCTTCACCGCACTCACTAGATTTCCTTTTATCTTATTTTGTTTAAAAATGATTAAATTATACACATTTTATTGAGAGCACACGCTATGCTTTAGTTAAAAAGAAGAGGTCTGTATACACTTTGTTTTCTTCTATAACAATGTATGTAGTTTTTTTTTGTTTAGTTTTGCCACCACAGTTTGAACATTTCTTGTTTTGTTTGTTTGAGAGTTCGCCACTTCTTCACCGCACTCACTAGATTTCCTTTTATCTTATTTTGTTTAAAAATGATTAAATTATACACATTTTATTGAGAGCACACGCTATGCTTTAGTTAAAAAGAAGAGGTCTGTATACACTTTGTTTTCTTCTATAACAATGTATGTATTTTTTTTTTGTTTAGTTTTGCCACCACAGTTTGAACATTTCTTGTTTTGTTTGTTTGAGAGTTCGCCACTTCTTCACCGCACTCACTAGATTTCCTTTTATCTTATTTTGTTTAAAAATGATTAAATTATACACATTTTATTGAGAGCACACGCTATGCTTTAGTTAAAAAGAAGAGGTCTGTATACACTTTGTTTTCTTCTATAACAATTTTATTTAAAACAATAAATTGATATTTTAATCAGTCACGAAATATGTGATAAAGTTTTTAAACTAAATATCGGCGAGGCTCCAATGACCAAGATGATTGGCCGGTTTTGGCGATCGAGTTGAACGGATTGAGAAAGCGGAACGAAGAATGAGGAAACAAATGCAGCCCGGTGGATGCTGATGGATCGATGATTTGAAGTATGATCTTCTTCTTTACTGGCGTAGACACCGCTTACGCGATTATAGCCGAGTATGTATGTGAAGTATGATCAACGACTCCAATCAGCGCGCAGAGGATTCGTGAATTCGATCACCGTAGAGGAGCATGAGATGTTATCGCATCGTATAAGCGAATGTTAACGTACGGCTTGTGTTGATTGAATGTAGAGATGCGAATTGCTAACAGCGCATGATAGAGCGGTATGTGTCAAAACGAAAGTAATGTTTACGCGGCGCAGTGGGGAATCAAATTTGTGTCCGCTTTCCCTTTTGCCCATCCCCTTTGTTGAGTGGGTTGAATAATGTAGAAGTGTGTTGAGTTGGTTGAGTGGCGTCATTAGTTTTGGTGAATTGCGCTGCTGTATTAGGATGCGCCAGTTTTACAGGGTAGAGGGAGTGGATGCTTAACTCATTTAAACAGGTACATTTTCATTTTGTAATAAATGAAATAAACATAATTTTTTTGAAATAATAATGTATTTAAAACTATTTTCTTTTTAATATTTCCCGATTTTGTAAAAAAATGGCTCATGTGATGCAAAATAATCACTTATATGTGACTTTGTATATTTTTTCTTCAAAGCATTTCTCTTTATTCATTCTCGAGTGAGATCAATCGTTTTACACACATTTCTCTCAGAGAACGTGCTCATTTCTCCCAAATAGCAGAGGAAATGGTGAATTTCGTACTTCAAGTTTTTCAGCTCTTTTGGCTATCCAATCGAACATCATACCGAATTCAATTTGCACCTTCTGTATGTCTTTAAGTTCTCTGTGCTGGATATGGGTATGCCTTGTCGTTTATGTTATTTTATATTTTGTAGCTGATTTTTATTCGCCTCCCGATTATTGGTTTTAGTATAGTTTTAAGGTGATTTAGTGTTTTGCTGCCTATATGTCTTTCATTTTATTTTCTTTTGTTTTGTGTTTTTGTAATATTTAAGAGATGTTTTTTCAATATTTTTTCTGCTACCCACCACACCGTCTTTTAATCGCGAAAGTAATCGCTATACTTTTGTCCATACTTTTTGTTTAGTGGGTTGGTACACAGATGTGGGGAATTGGGTTTTGTTCGAGTGTGGTGACGTCAACTATGATGATTTCCCATTTGTTCTCAGAGGTGGTGAATTGGTGATCATGTGGTGTTTGCAGTGGTTAATATTAGGATGTGCCCTTTTGGTGTCACGGTTTAGTATACCGTCTCAGGATTTCGGGAATAAAAGGGGTATGGTCGGATAGAGGAGATTGTCCTGATCAAGGATACATAAATTTATAGCCGCAGGAAGCGTATAATTATCGAGATATTCGCGTTTAAAGTCGAAAATTTGCAATATTTTAATTACATATTTTTATATATAAAATTTATTTTGCACTTATATTTTTCACGTTTATATCCACTTCACTAATTCATTTGTACACATTTATTTAATATAATGTAGTGCAAAAAATAACTTTTAATATACATTTAAATTATTGTTGAATTATGATTATTTAAGAATAACAACTGAATTACAAACTGTCAAATAATCAGTTTTACCTTATCACGCGCGAGTTATATATAGTTCCACAAACAATGTAATGAAAACCCCAACGTAGACGAAATCATAAGAAAATACTTAAATCAACCCAACAAAATTACTATGTAAAACATTTATTTATTCGTTGGTTTGATTTAAATTGACACTCACATGAATATGTATAACGAAAATGCAAGTGTCGTTGCTTCATAAAAATTAAACACCGATACTTACAGTGTAAACAAATTGCATTTAAACATTGTGGCTTAAATTTCATGTCACCGAACTTAAATTTATGAATACTACATGAAACGTTATTACTTTCACTTTCATAAGCAGAGGTCAAAGTAATATCCTATTACGTAGGAATATTTGTACGTCCACTTAAAAAATGTACTTAAGCCAAATAAATGTCAATGCTCCGAATTTAATACTTGGAAAAGTATTAAAAGATTACATATGTATATGATTTTGTTTACATTTGCTAATGTTGATCAATATTGAAGGCTTCATTTTAAGAACGAAATTACTGTAAAATTAGCCTTAAGATTTACTTGAATAAAGGAAGAAGTAACAGCTTCTTCTTCTTCTTCTTTACTGGTGTAGACACCGCTTACGCGATTATAGCCGAGTCAACAACAGCGCGTCAGTCGTTTCTTCTCTTCGCTACGTGGCTCCATTTGGATATTCCAAGCAAGGCCAGGTCCTTCCAACGGAGTGGAGGTCTTCCTCTTCCTCTGCTTGCCGCGGCGGGTACTGCGTCGAATACTTTCAGAGCTGGAGTGTTTTCATCCATACGGACAACATGACCTAGCCAGCGTAGCCGCTGTCTTTTAATTCGCTGAACTATGTCAATGTCGTCGAATATCTCGTACAGCTCATCGTTCCATCGAATGCGATATTCGCCGTGGCCAACGCGCAAAGGACCATAAATCTTTCGCAGAACCTTTCTCTCGAAAACTCGCAACGTCGACTCATCCGTTGTTGACATCGTCCAAACCTCTGCACCATATAGCAGGACGGGAATTATGAGTGACTTATAGAGTTTGGTTTTTGTTTGTCGAGAGAGGACTTTGCGTCTCAATTGCCTACTTAGTCCGAAGTAGCACCTGTTGGCAAGAGTTATCATGCGTTGGATTTCCAGGCTGACATTGTTGGTGTTGTTTACGCTGGTTCCAAGATAGACGAAATTATCTACAACTTCAAAGTTATGACTGTCAACAGTGACGTGAGTGCCAAGTCGCGAGTGCGACGACTGTTTGTTTGATGACAGGAGATATTTCGTCTTGCCCTCGTTCACTGCCAGTTCACTGCGTTTCTTCCTTGTCCAGTCTGGAGAAAGCACAACTAACGGCGCGGGTGTTGAGGCCGATGATATCAATATCATCGGCATACGCCAGCAGTTGTACACTCTTATAGAAGATGGTACCTTCTCTGTTGAGTTCTGCAGCTCGAACTATTTTCTCCAGAAGCAGGTTGAAAAAGTTTGGTATCGAACAGCTCGGAGAGGTCCTTCCCGACTCTGACGGAGCTTTTCGTGTTGCTCAACGTCAGCTTACACAGCCGTATTAGTTTTGCGGGGATACCAAATTCAGACATCGCGGCATAAAGGCAGCTCCTTTTCGTGCTGTCGAAAGCAGATTTAAAACCGACGAAGAGGTGGTGTGTGTCGATTCTCCTTTCACGGCTCTTTTCCAAGATTTGGCGCATCGTGAATATCTGGTCGGTTGTTGATTTACCAGGTCTAAAGCCACACTAATAAGGTCCAATCAGTTTGTTGACGGTGGGCTTTAATCTTTCACACAATACGCTCGACAGAACCTTATATGCGATGTTGAGGAGGCTAATCCCACGGTAGTTGGCGCAGATTGTGGGGTCTCCTTTTTTATGGATTGGGTATAGCACACTTAAATTCCAATCGTTGAGCAGTCCGACCATATTTTACAAAGAAGCTGATGCATGCACCTTATCAGCTCTTCGCCGCCGTGTTTGAATAGCTCGGCCGGCAATCCATCGGCCCCTGCTGCTTTGTTGTTTTTCAGGCGGGCAATTGCTATTCGAACTTCTTCATGGTCGGGCAATGGAATGTCTGCTCCATCGTCATCGATTGGGGTATCGGGTTCGTTTTCTCCTGGTGTTGTGAGTTCACTGCCATTCAGTAGGCTGGAGAAGTGTTCCCTCCATAATTTAAGTATGCTCTGGGCATCGGTAACTAGATCACCTTTGGGGGTGTAAAATAATCGTTTCTGGCCACTCCCAAGTGAATGGCGATCAGAGAACTTTCCTCACTTGCGTGAACTTCTACACATGACTCCATCCTCCAAGTAACAGCTTAAGCTTTTTAATTCAACCTTATTTCATAATTAGCGCAGTCACGGAGTTGTGTTTTTTAAGAAATACAATAAAAGTTTACCTATCACGAAAGTTAATAAATTAATAAAAAGTTCAAAGTGAAGTCGATGTATAAAAAATAAGAAATCGATGCACTTTAATTAAATAACTATGGAGTTAATCTTCTAATAAAAAAAAAACATAATAAACACAATTACAGTGTTAAAATTTAAAATAATTAAACTCTTTAAATAATAAATTTTTTATAAAAAAAAAAATGAATCGATTTTATTTCAACCGGCATTTAGGAAACGGAGGAGAACTAACCCAGAAGGAGCAACAAATGGCTCAGATGGCTAGAGTGATTACTCAACAAGAGGAAGCCATTAACCAAATGAGGTTACAATATTCAAATCAAGACAGCTGAAGTTTTTGGACGAGGGGCATAATATAATGGCGTTTCTAAAATCAGTGGAAGCCATCATCAACTTATGCCCACATAACAACCAACAATTGAACATCGCCAACCTGGCGATGTCAATAATAGCTAACGAAAAGATCCTGGGAAATGCAGGAAGGCACATACAAGAACTAGGCGACAACGTAACATGGCAGGAAATTAAAACTAAATTAATACAACAAGGAAGACGAAAGACATAAATGGTGACATCTTTAACAAATGCAGAAATATAAAAGTAAGTAATTTAAGAGAATTACTTGATTATTTTCAAAAGGCTAAATTTGAGATAAATCAAATCTATTTATTTGATGAGGATAAGGATTTAGTTAGCTTATAAATTGAAAAAATTTATGTACCTATGAGATCACATTTAAATGAAAATTATTTTCTTAACGATATTATAAATAAATACTCTAAAGTAGATGATACTAGAACTATACATATTACGCACAGAAAAAATTTAAGCAAACAAAATTTTACTATGAATAAAACGCAATATTTTCACACTAATCAAAACACAAATAGGAACAGCCCAGCTCACGAATTAAATCAAATACCAATATGTATAACCAAAATTATCAAAATACACAAAATACTAACACACGACAAAATGAACAGTATTCACACAATTTTACATTAAATTACGGCAGAGGAAATAGTAGAAATAATACCAGATTTTCGCGTAGAAGCACTAACAACAATAATACCACACTAACACCAAAAGCAATGGAAATAGGTGTACTCGAGGAAAACTAAGTAAATTTTTTAATAACGCCTCAAGAACAAAACTCCCCATAATAAATATAAAGATAGGAAAAACTAAAATTAGTTGCCTTATAGATACAGGACCAACTACAAGCATATTAAAAGAAGGGATATTATCGGAAAATTATCCCAAAATAACAATGAAATATGCTATAAAATACAAAACTCCAAAAGAATTTGAATGCTTTAGCACCCTTCAGTAGAAACTATTGAACTTTTCAAACGCAAAATTTTCAGGTATAATAGGCCAAAATTTCTTAAAACCTTTACGAGCAAAAATTAATTGTGCGGAAAACTACGTTGAAATTTAAAAAAATAATAAAATTTATTTCGAAGAATTTAATTATTCCCAATACAAAGATGATGTTTGCAATTTGGAGTATACTAAACAAAATTATCTAAAGATCAATTCAATTTTTCCTATTTGAATAAAGAAGAACATCAAGCAACCTTAAGGCTGCTCAATGACTTCGAAGACCGCCTTCTCAACACCATTTGGGCATTACGAATTTATTCGAATGACATTTGGATTAAAAACTATTCCATCAACTTTGCAAAGATTGATGAATAGAATCCTTAACGAACATATTAATAAAATATGCGTCGTATATGTGAACGTTATTTTAGTATTTGGCACTTCTTTAGAAGAGCATTTAACTAATTTAAAGCAAATACTCGAAGCCCTAAAGCTAGCAAAATTAAAAATACAAGTGGACAAATTCTCAAGAAAGAAACTCAATTTTTGGGAACTAAGCCAAATCCAGCCAAAGTTAAAATCATACAAAATCTAAAGATACCTAATACCACAAAAAGAATAAAATCATTTTTAGGAGTGACAGGATTTTATAGAAAATTTATTAAGGATTATGCAAAAATTGCAAAGCCTATGGCGCAAAATCTAAAAAAAGGGCAAACAATAAATATATACAACCCACAATTTATTGCAGCGTTTGAAAAATTAAAGGATATAGTTACAAATTCACCTATATTATTATATCCTAATTTTAATAAACAATTTAGGATCACAACTGGTGCTCGTAATTTCGCAATAGGAGCAGTTCTGTCTCAAGATGGTCACCCCGTTTGCATATGCATCAAGAACACTAAATAATCATGCAACAAATTATGTTAGTATTGAAAAAGAACTCTTAGCGATAGTATGGGCCTTATGTCTTTGGTAGGCAATTTGATTTGGAATGCGACCACCAACCATTGAAATGGCTAATGACAAAATACTCCGGGAAGGACATAAGTTCAAGACCTCAAAGATGGTTAGTGAGTTTGGGCGAATATAATTTTTCCATAGAATACCTTAAAGGGGAAAACAATTACATAGCAGACTTTTTGAGCAGAATAAGAAATGACGAAATTATTTCCCACATAGAAATTTTCCAATGGGAATAATCAGTAGAAGCAGAAACTGTCCATTGACAAGAAGAAAATTCAGAATTTGAAATTCCAATATTAGATACAATTGTTAACAGATTTAAAATGCAAATAATAATAATAAAGGAGAAACAAACCGCCGTCGAATCTATAAACAATTACAAACGTATTTGAATAGATCAAAGAAATATTGGAGAAAATGGAATAAGAGACATTATTAGAAGGGAAATATGTAGAGGAAAAGTAGGTATATATTCGCATATTAGCGGTCATGAATATTATAAAGTACATAAAATTATTGAAAAAAATTGGCATCTAATCTTAACGTGAAATTTGTCAAATGTTCTTATTAAGCATAAGACGTTGACAGCGAAGAAGAATTAAGAAAACAAATTGCATTATTTCATAAAAATGAAAGTGGTCACTGTGGAATTATAGCCACTAACGAAAAATTAAAGAATAAATTATATAATCCTCATATTAAAGAGCAAATACATTGGGTAATAAATAATTGCGATACATGTTCAGGCGGCAAATATGTACGAAATCCTAAAAAAAAACAAATTTTTTTTTACTGAAACACCCAAAAATACTAATGAAATAGTTCATGTTGATACCTACGTAAGTAACAAACATTCATTTATCGTTTTCATAGATAAATTTTCAAACGGACAGGAATAGCAGAACCATTGCAAGTCAATTACAACAATTTTTATCCATAAAAGGAACGGTAAAGAAAATGGTGTTCGCCAATGAATTTAGAGCTCAAAGTATTGAAGATTTTTTAAAAAGAGAGGGAAACAATACCACATAACTAAACCGAATAGTTACACTGGAAATAGTGATGTGGAAAGATTAAATAATACAATCACAGAAAAAATTCGGACTCTTAATCTTGAACATTATTTACCAATTACCCAACAAATTTTTAAAGCTATCGTATACTACAATGATACTTATATTAAAACAATCAAAAATAA
This sequence comes from Bactrocera correcta, assembly GCA_027475135.1. NCBI lineage: Eukaryota > Metazoa > Arthropoda > Insecta > Diptera > Tephritidae > Bactrocera > Bactrocera correcta. Next base: position 78,662,384 of record CM050322.1, on the reverse strand, counting down.
ATAAAGCAAATATTTACTCTCATCAATATAGATTATATAGATAGTTTTAGTGAAAGTCAAAGAAATTATATAATAAATCATGTAGATACACTCATAAGTAAACTAAAAACAATAACACCTGTTCAAATATCATTGAACATGCTTACTTATCAGCAAAGCCGAAATTCTACTAAATTTAAATATCTATTTATGTATTAATATACTTACATACATACATATATACAGAATGAATTTACATGCATTGTACATCTAATAGTAATGGGTAAAGACAAGTCATAAATTTACAGAAGAGATAACATCACACACACACATATATATACATATATGTATTAAATTGTAAACTTGAAAACAAGCCCATGTCAAGCAGCAATAAATAATATGCTGCAATACATACAAATATACACACATACACATATATTTAGTTATTTAACTCATTACGTCACGGTTTTTATCTGGCAAGGCTAGAAACACAAACTCTAGCATACTCTTGTCAGAAGGGTCAAATTAAGAGATAGCTGCAACTTTTTTTGCTGTACGTCAGTGGGGGGGTCCGTTATAAGGTGGTTACTTATGGTAACCACTGTGAAATAAGTGTTCAAATTTTTCGTGTTTTTTTCTTTATTTAAAAAAATAAAATACATAGTATATTACAAACGACGATGGTGATTATTAAAACATTGTTTTCCTTCCCTGTAGCAAAAAAGGTACTTGGCATATTATGCAGCTCCATATTGTGCGTACTGGTTTGTTTTTCGTGCTACTTGCACGGCATCGCCTTTTAGTACCTCTTATGGGTTGATGGTTACCTTCAGCAAGTCGTATTGATTCAGGTACCTCGAGTTTGTACTTCTTGATAGAAGCACATTTAGGCGAAGATTTGCCAGAGATTTGCGAAAACCTTCTCTTATTGCTGACATAGGCCGGTGTAAGCATATCTTGATAAACTTAGCGTCTAAAGTCCTTGAGGCACAGTTCATCTAATCCTTTCGTCTTTTTGGCACTCTTTATAAATTAGGAATGCATTTACCACTGTGCAATCTAAAAAATGAAAGAATATGCGGTGCCACCATTTTTTAAAGATTTTCGATCAATCGCGTAGCTACCCTTCAATTGATCGAATTTATCTACGAAGTTCATGTTTTCGTTATAATCTTTCAATGCTAGAGGGCAAGGCACTTCCACTTTCTCCCCAGTTTTTTCTGTTCTTCGGACACAAACTTAATTTCTAGGATCGTGGAAATTACTTAAGATGAAAACAGAACGTTTATCTTTCCATTTCAGAAATGAAACCATTTGATTATCACTGACTCGATAATCGAACTCGCCGCGCTTTAGTTGCTTATCTGGCTTCAAATTTGGAAGGTGTTTACGCGATTACTTTACTGTTCCACATGCATATATCTTTTTATGGCGTAAATTGACCAGGAGCTCGTGGCTATTAAAATAATTGTCGAAATATACTCTATGGTTCTTGTTTTCCAGTCCCTCGCAAATTTTTTTTACGACTTTGCCTCCTAAATTAGTTTCCACCTTATTTCTGATTTTTCCTGCATACTATATATTGAAATCCAGACAATATCCTGAAGAAGCACACTTTGTCCATACCTTGTACCCCCTTTTGATAGGCTTTTTCGGCATATATTGCTTCAGACTGCTTCTACCTTTGAATTTGATCATTGACTCGTCGATAGCGATCTTTTCAGAGTGGTTGTAGTTTTTTTTTGTAAGATTCTCGGAGCATTTCTATAAAAGGGCGCACCTTATATAATTTGTCGTAATTCGGATCGTTCCGTGAAGGCAAAAGATTGTTGTCATTTAAATGTAAGTGTCCAAGAATCCATGCAAAACGGTTGAATGGCATAAAATGTGATATATATTCGTCATGTCTCTATAACTTGGACTTTTCTTTATGCCCATTATTAAATTCAGAGCAATAAAAATGGACATCTCTTCTACACTGACTGGATTGTAAGAAACTCTCTTTTTTTGAGCATATAGGTTCGTGTGAAATACTATGTGTTGCATAATGTTATCCGTCCAAAGTAAATTAAAAATTTTGAGAGGAGTCACACTATGGCTCACTACTAAATCATGTATTTCGTCCGGCAAATGAGATGAAGGCTTAAAGTTATCAGGGTCCAAAATTGTGTGCGCTTTCTTCCGTTTGGGAGGTTGCAATGAATGAAATGGTAGCGGAGCAACTTGGTTAGCCGATTTATTACTTCCAAGTAGCTGAGCTAATGGAATTTCATCGCCACAATCAAACTCGTCATCTGACTGAAGAAGATTCTGGTCTAATAAAGGATCCCATTGATCATCCTCATCAGGCAGATCACCACCTGCACAGCTATCAATGTCTGAAGGTATATCTTCACACAAGAATGCTTCAATTTGCTGATCCGACAACTTGTTCTTCGCCATTTTACCTAAAAAGAGTAAATTTATTCTACCTTGCATTTCACCGTGAATTTTTTCATAATTTAGCCACTTACCGCACGGTGGTTACCGCTGCTAACCACTTTGAATAAGTCTAATTTACTTAAAAGTTTTAAAAGATTTTACTTTTTTTTTTGTTAATAACAAAGTAAGCAATTTGCACAAAATTAAACCACAATATTTATTTTGTGCTCACAAGGGAAGATAAAATTAGCACACACAACCACGACTGTGAAGTTCACGAATTTTACTAAACTTTCATAACTGTAATCGACGGTTGCTTTGTTTATTTTCAAATATTTTTTTTCACAAGAATCGCATTGCTTGTTTACTGACAGCCGACGGTACCTATGATTTCCGTAAGATGGCACTGTGTTGAGTAAAACCTCAAAATATAGGTGGTTACCTGTGGTGGCCACCGCAACGAAAAGAGTTAAGATAGTTTTAAAAATTGTACATAAGCAAGTGAAAACTCTAAATAAAACCAGACTTAAATAGTAGAATGAATCACTCGTAGAATGAATTAGTTCTCACAGAACAAGACTTGACTATCATCTATTTTTCCCCACAAGTGGTAAGAAATATTTGAGAAAGCTAGTCTTTTGTTCAACACCTACAAGTAGACAAAAAAGGGGACTAGTAAACATTGTAGGCAATGCATGTATGTTACAATGGATAATACTGACCAAGAAGAAATCACCAACCATCTTAACATAATCGATTCTAACTTACATAATTCTATAACAGAATTAAATCAGCAAATAAAAATTAACAGTCACTTTAACTCAACAATACAGCTTATTAAAGAAACAATAAACCAGAATCAGAAGAATGTTCTTTATCAGATAGGAGGATTGCATAAAACTATAAAATATGTTTTGTTACAAATATCAGTATTTAGAAAATTTACTTATGCCAAATTCAATTGAAAATCATATTGAACATATTCAAACATATATAGTAGTATAACTACAGCACAAAATGGCATAAATAATGTCAATATCCTTACAAAAAATGAAATAGATTATTATTATATAAACATTGGAAAAAATAAATACTTAAACTGACGAACGTGTAACGAAAAGTGTGATCAGGCGAGGCGAACGCAGAGAACGTATAATATAGACAGAGAACGTTTAAGATAGAGAAGGTTCACGTCGCGAAGAACGTAAAAATGTTTTTGGCTAACTCGGCAGAGATGGAAGAGTCTCACCACAGACAAATTATGAGCGCGTTTCACCACGAAAATAGCAGAATTGAGCATTTTCAGTGTTAAATGAGAAAAATAATGCTAATTCCAATGTAAACAAATTTATGCCTACAGATATGATATGATCCGTATATATTTGGCATCAAAGCATATACTAAGTACATTAGTATGTACATATGTATGTTAAAATTTACCTACATATTTTATGATAAATTCCATAAAAACTTTGGAAATATGTATGTATATAACTCAATGAGATTTGTATTACAACCTAAATATGCATTTTATATATGTACTTATGTAGGTTTGATACGACATACATTTATATACATAAATATGTACATATATGTATATTTGCTTTGGTCATTAATCGTTTCGATATCATGTTAAAAGACCATTTGCCCATATACATACATACATACATATATGTAATTATGTGCATGTAAACAAATATAAAAGAACCATACGCATATTGTTTGTAAATTTGTCTACATGCAACATATGTATGTAGATATGTACACTCAATGCTTCGTGCGAAATTTCCGTTGACACGAACAACCAATGGCCGAAACTCAAAGAGTCACGCCCGGAACACATAGATCGAGGCAGACTGCAAACGACACTGTCAAATATTACAATACACACGTTCTTATGGTCACAGTTATGTAGTTGTGCAGCTGTCTAAATAACTGTGTCAATAAGAATGTGTGTATTTCAATATCAGATTCAGATGGCGCTTGCAATCTGGCGCGTTCTTCGTGTTCAGTACATCAATCTGTCGAAGCACTGACGCGACGAGACGCGAAGGAAACTAACAAACGATCGCCGATTGTTACCGCTTCCCTTGCCGCTCTAACAGCTTTATCACGGAACTTGTGTAAGTATATATGAAAATGTATGAGCGTGCATACATATCGACGCTGATTTTTGCGAGTCGCGGAAAAATATTTTAGAATTGAATATTATAAATCGACAACAGCTATGTTGCCACTTTACACACTTCTTTCTGTGAAGAAACATCAGAAAGTTGTTCTATGCATGATTTTTAACTTTTATTATCGTCGCGAAAATACACTTGTGGGCAAAGGCATGATCGGGGAGATGTTATGGTGTTTGCTTTTATGAGTGAAGCGAATTTGCCTGTTGAAAGTGCGCTTGCGTTCATGAATGAAAATGTTGTTGTTGGGTGTTTTACTATAAATTTGGGCATCGACTATTTGGCTGCCATGCCTATTGGCTTGTGATGATGCTGATGCTACTACATACATATTTCAAACGATTGTTGTTTTGGCAGAACAATATTTGTAATTTTTGCGGATGACATACATATCTACATGTGAACGCATATAAGTATGTATGTTGTGTATGGATTATTTGTGTGGGAATGTCATACGCACATATTTACATGATAATGATAATTTGTTAAATACATACATACATACATTTATAATGCAGTATACACATAAGCATGAATACATACATATATCAAATACACGAAATAATTAAAAAAGTAGGATTTAATTTCCAATATTGCTTTGAAAAAATTAATTAATAAAATGTATTCAAATGCACCAGTATTCATAAATATGCACAAAACGAATTCTTTTGAGTACATATGTTTGCATATAAACGTATAAAAAGATAAGCAAAAGAGCGAACATATGTACGTCTGTTAGAGCAATATATAATTTTGAGCATAATTTAATGCTCAATTCTGCTATTTTCGTGGTGAAACACGTTCATAATTTGTCTGTGGTGAGACTCTCCATTTTAGCCGAGTTTACGTTCTTCGCGACGTGAACCTTCTCTATCTTAAACGTTCTCTGTCTATCTTAAACGTTCTCTGATATAGAGAAGGCTCACCGCGTTGCCAAATTTAAGACATTTCATTTAACATATGTATGTACATATTAAAAGACCAAGCGGTCGCGCATATTCACGTACATACATATGTAATTATGTGTGCATGTAAACAAATTGGCAAGAACCAGAGAACTTAAAAGTATAGACAGAGAACATAAAATTTGTTAACATTGTATGTAAGGTCGGAATTCGCCTCGCAATTTTAACATTGTTTACAATTCTCTCACATATTCTAACCGAGAATATGAAGAGACAGAAATATATGTATTTACGGCATATGATGACAAGGCATATAGGCCGAAGAAGAGAATATGAAGAGACTCCCAACGAAGAATTTCGTTTTGCTAGTTTATATTTTGTTTCATTTTGAAACCGAAAATGTGTACAAAATACATTATGTTCTCTGTCTCACATACGCAAGAATATGAAGAGACATAAATATATGTATGCATGAATATGAATATGAAGACATAAACACATGCATGCATGCTCCTTATGCAAGTTCATACATATGAATACATATTTACGCACGTTGGATGGCGAAGCTGTTACAGCGGCAAGGGAAGCGGTAACAATCGGCGATCGTTTGTTAGTTTCTTTCGCGTCTCGTCGCGTCAATGCTTCGACAGATTGATGTGCTGAACACATAGAACGCGACAGACTGCAAGCGCCATCTGAATCTGATATTGAAATACACACATTCTTATTGACACAGTTATTTAGACAGCTGCACAACTACATAACTGTGACCATAAGAACGTGTGTATTTTAATATTTGACAGATGTCGCTTGCAGCCTGCCCCGCTCTATGTGTTCCGGGCGTGACTCTTTGAGTTTCGGCCATTGATTGTCCGTGACAACGGAGATGCGAAAGATGCGTGCGACACTTGTTATTATGAATGTATGTACATTAGGGTGTGTCATTCTGGGACAACCTTTTTTTTTCAACTATGCTATCTATGCAAAAATAGTAATTTACTAATGAAAACATAAAATAAATTTAAATATTTGTAGGAAATAAATATATGTATGTATATGTGCATACATGTATATATTGCACACACACATTCATATATACATATACATATAGATAGAGAGAAAGAAGTTTTACTTCAGTCGTGCGGTCATAAGCACACTCTCTTTTTTAATATACAAGTAATAACTATAATACCTATCCCTTATTTAAATAAAGAAATAAATGCTGAAATTTCAAATATATTCAAATACAATGATAAGATTTATAAGTACAAGAAGAATAAATACATAAATGAATGTACCATATCAAAAACACTGTGTTTTGATCGAATTGTTTTGGACGAATGTGTCAGCTTCCCCGTTATCCATCCCTTTTGTTGGTTGAGTTGGTATAGGTGTGGTGAGTTATTGGTTTTGCGTTGCAGTAGCATCCTGTGGTGATTTGCGCTGTTTTATTAGGATGCGCCAGTTTTACCGGGTTGAGGGGTTGGATGCTTAACTCTTTTAAACATCCTGGGCCCCCTAGGCGAATATTTTGCCTAGTAGTATACGTATAAGTATGTATTTCGACGTACTACTGGTGGAGTAGCCGAAGTGCGGAATACGTTCCGACAGCAGTGTAATATACTCATATTTATCCGTGTGTGTAGAGAACGGATTTTGGTTTGAAACATACCCATGTATTTAAATGTGCATTTTAATATGTGGGTAGGTGCTTAAGAAAAGCAACTTTATTTTGCGGGTTTATTTGATTTTACTGAAAACTTTTTGTATTTGAGATTTTTTCTTTTTATCGTTTTATTAACTGGATTATTTATTATTTTGCCCTTTCTGTATGAACGGCAATTTGAGAGTAACTCCATGCCTGGCTCAGATATGGCCAGAATGGGTACTCCTTAGCCCTGGAGTTAGGGCTGTGACAATAGAAGTATCTTGCGAGAGATTGGCCGGTAATTGCGAACGGCTTCATTAGAATTATAATTTTTTAAATGGGATGTTCAAGCTTTACAACAGATTCTCACCAACTCCTCTCATGAGGAGCGCTTATGTAGGGACGATAAGAGCGATCTCTGCTTTTGTTAGTTTTTTTTTATTCTATTTTAGAATTTAGGGAAATACTTATTAAGCAATATTTTATGAGAATGTCGATTCTCTATCTCTTTGGGACAATTTTGTTACATATTGTGTTTAAGTGCGTATGCATTCATTTGGCAAGTAGTAGCCCGCCACTGCTCTAGGATTTGTTTAGAATTTTTTTTTCATTCCTTTAATATAGGAGGAAGTATCCCTATATCTCGAAATTTCCTTAATTGTGAATTAAGGTTTACCTGATCCTCAACTTGAGTTAGTATGGTGGTAACTGGTTCTGAAACTAGCCCACTTAGAATCCAACCGAATATAGTGTTTTGCGCTAGAAGGGTGGTTGATATTTTGTCAACACCTTTAAGTAATATTTGCGATATAAGGTCGCTGCCTAAAATAATATCTATTTGAGATGGTTTGTTGCAGTCGGGATCTGCTAGTTTTAAGAGTGAGACCTTCTGCCAATGTCTGATATCTATGTGATAGCTTGGAAGCCTATTTGTTAATTGCGGTAGGACTATAGCTTCTGCTTTAATTCGCTTATCCGCTTGGGGGGGAAATTAGGGTAATGGGACAGATTTTATCTGAGTTTTGGATTACTCTTCCGCCCATTCCCATAATTATACCCTGAACAGGGTATATTAACTTTGTCACAACGTTTGTAACACCCAGAAGGAAGCGTCGGAGACCCTATAAAGTATATATATAAATGATCAGGATGTTGAGCTGAGTCGATTTAGTCATGTCCGTCTGTCTGTCCGTCTGTCCGTCTGTCTGTATATATACGAACTAATCCCTCAGTTTTTAAGATATCCTTTTGAAATTTTGCAAACGTCATTTTCTCTTCAAGAAGCTGCTCATTTGTCGGAACGGCCGATATCGGACCACTATAGCATATAGCTGCCATATAAACTGAACGATCGGAATCAAGTTCTGATATGGAAAACTTTCACATTTGACAATGTATCATCACCAAATTTGGTATGGATTATTTTGTAGGAAAAAAATGTAATATCCGAGAAAATTGTTCAGATCGGTTAGCTATAACATATAGCTGCCATACAAACTGAACGATCGGAATCAAGTTCTTGTATGGACAACTTTCACATTTGACAAGATATATTCACGAAATTTGGAATATATTATTTTCTAAGGCAACAATGTAATCTCTGAAGAAATTGTTCAGATCGGTTAACTATAGCATATAGCTACCATACAAACTGAACGATCGGAATCAAGTTCTTGTATGGAAAACATTCACATTTGACAAGATATATTCACGAAATTTGGTATATATTATTTTCTAAGGCAACAATGTAATCTCCGAAGAAATTGTTCAGATCGGTTAACTATAGCATATAGCTGCCATACAAACTGAACGATCGGAATCAAGTTCTTGTATGGAAAACTTTCACATTTGACAAGATATATTCACGAAATTTGGTATAGATTATTTTCTAAGGCAACAATGTAATCTCCGAAGAAATTGTTCAGATCGGTTAACTATAGCATATAGCTGTCATACACACTGAACGATCGGAATCAAGTTCTTGTATGGAAAACTTTAACATTTGACAAGATATATTCACGAAATTTGGTATAGATTATTTTTTAAGGTAACAATGTAATCTCCGAAGAAATTGTTCAGAACGGGTTACTATAGCATATAGCTTCTATACAAACTGGACACATAGTTACTAACAGAAATGCACCTGTGAAGGGTATTTAGCTTCGGTGCAACCGAAGTTAACGTTTTTTCTTGTTTCAAAATTTGATTGTTTGGTTGACAATTTTAGCTTATTTTGTGCCTTAGACATTTTGAATGATCTTTGTGATCCTTGGTCTATTAAGGCTCTGAGTTTGAACAGTTCTCCTCGGTGTTCAATGGAGACGACTGCTGTGGGTAGTAGTACCCTACTTTGATTATCGCTATGTAGTGTTTGAGTTTTTAAAGCCTTTGAGCAGCATGGTGCTTTTTGGCAATTTTCGGGATTTGCTTTTGCAACTAAGCCCGTGGTTCTTTTTGTGCTATTACATGCGTTCTTTTTTTGTAGTGAAGCATCGAATGGTGTGATTTGTGACAATGTAAGCAATTAAGTTTGCTTTTGCAATTTGTATATGTATGCGCATGTGACAGACAATTTTTGCAAAGTCTCTGTGACCTGACAAAATTATTTCCTTCGTTTACTTTTAAGTTTTTAAACCTCTCGCAAGATGTAAGTTTATGCCCTCTTTTACATAGTTCGCATGACCTTTGTTTTCTTTGTTCTGATGCGAACGTTTGTGTTTTGTAAAAGCTTTTGTTTAAATTTTTGTGGCTTCAAGCTTGGGGTCTATTTAAGCTTCCATTTTGGTCGTGTTTAGTGTTCTGACTTTTGATTATTTTTTCTTCTAACCTTTCCGCAATTTCATATTGGGTGGTGAGAAAATCTTTCATTTGTTGCCACGTTGGGTACTTTTTTCGTGACGAGAGCGATTGCTCCCATAGAAGTAACGACTTTTCTGGTAATGCGGCAGTGCAAATGTTTAGCAGAATAGGATCCCAGCTTTTTGTGGTGAAATTAAGTGTCGATAGAACCGACAAACAATTAGAAACAGTGGATTCTAGTTTAATAAATTCTACACTTGTTTCTTTCGTAATTTTAGGCAAGTTTAAAAGTGTCGTTACTTGCTTATCGACCCGTATTCTTTCGTTTTCAAATCTACCTTTTAGAGCTTCCCAAGCCAAATTGAAATTGTCGACATTTAATGCGAACTGTTTAACTATTTCGCCTGCTTGGCCTTTTGTTTTGTATCGGAGGTGATACAGTTTTTGTGCCTTTGATAGTTGTGGATGGTGGATGTAAACGGCTGTGAACATGTCTCGGAAGGACGGCCATTCTTCATAACCTCCGTAAAACGTTTCTGTATCACATGCAGGCACCTTGAGTTGGATGCCTGAATTTGCCTCTTGATTGTCTATCTGTGGCAGCTCTACTCTACTGTGGGGATTAGGTGCAATTGCTTTAATGAACTTTAATTGGTCGGAGAACATGGCTTTCGTTTCTTCATATTGGTCTAAGCAGTTTTCGTAAATATCGTAAGCCGATGATTTGAAATTGTGTGTATCTGAATCGTTAGAATCTAAAATAGCGTCATGAGCCGCTTGGAGGCGAGTCCAAAAGTTTTCAAGATTTTGAATTTTGATTTCTAATAACGATTCAGAGTTTTCCTGAATTGGTGAAGCGGCAAATCTTGTACAGTATCTTGTTAAACTGTCACTTTTTGAAATGAATTTAACAACCAGTTTTGAGCGTGTAGCTCCTGCAGGTGTATTTTCATTTGTGCCTTTATGGGCACAATTCCGATTTCTTTGGCGCCGCGATTTGAAGGTACCGTTGGAAAGAGGAAGTCCTCCTGATTAAAAAACATATAGGGTTATAGGGTCCGCAAACGCTTAGTTTAGGAGATATTCGGCCTTAAAGTTCAAAAATTCGCAAAATTGGACCATTTCAAGGAGCTATTTCACCACATTAAACACACTTTTTTCACATTTTTCACTTCAAATTAATTAAATTGCACTATAGTCTTTCAAATAAATCAACATTTTACTCTTTTAGCAGGTTTTTTACCTACAAAATCTTTATTTTAAAAATTACATTTTACACTTGTTTCATCCTTATTTGTTTACTAAAAATTACGACGAAATGGAGCGCTGCCATGTGATGATAAAGCAATTCGCTGAAATTCCTCTTTTTCCCAAAAATTCCTCTATTCATGCATATGGATATATTTCTTTTTAAATTTATTAAGCAAATAAGTAATAATATATACATATATTAGTAATATTATATAATAATATTATATATACATATGTATAAGTAATATTATATAATGATATTACGTAATAAAGTGTACAGTACATGGGTACAGTACGAAAACTCAAATTTTGTTTCAATATGAGTGCATGATAACCGAAAAATATAACCACTTCATACCCAAAACTTATATTATAAATATAATAATATATATATTGTCGCCTAAAATACAAACCAATGTATCATCAAAAATAAATGGAAATCGCTGACAGATATAATAACCAAAATTTATCCATTTTATAACGAAAACTTAAATTTTATTTCAATATTGGATATAAAGTGGTTATATTTTTTGGTTATTATGCAGTCATATTGAAACAAAATTTGAGTTTTGGATATAAAGTAGTTATATTTTTTGGTTATTATGCACTCAAACTCATGTTTTAAATATAATAATATATATATTGTCACCTAAAATACAAACCAATGTATCATCAAAAATAAATGGAAATCGCTGACAGATATAATAACCAAAATTTACCATTTTATAACGAAAACTTAAATTTTGAGTGCATGATAACCATAAATTATAACCACTTTATACCAAAAAGTCAATATATTTTTTTATTTTCAACGCAGAAAGGAGTACTATGCGAAAGTACTTCAATCACCCCGGGTATTCGCTCGGCCATTGTTATCGAAATACTTATTTTGAGGGTTATTTAACGCGCGAAGGCCGAAGAGAGTCACGAAATACTCAACGCAGAAAGGAGTACTATGCGAAAGTACTTCAGTCACCCCGGGTATTCGCTCGGCCAGGTGTTATTTTTTTAAACCGCGGCCGAAGGCCGCCAACGCAGAAAGGAGTACTATGCGAAAGTACTTCAGTCACCCGGGTATTCGCTCGGCCAGGGTTATTTTTAAACGCGGCCGAAGGCCGCCAACCAGAAAGGAGTACTATGCGAAAGTATTCAGTCACCCGGGTATTCGCTCGGCCAGGTTATTTTTTTAAACCGCGGCCGAAGGCCGCCAACGCAGAAAGGAGTACTATGCGAAAGTACTTCAGTCACCCCGGGTATTCGCTCGGCCAGGGTTAATTTTTTAAACCGCGGCCGAAGGCCTCCAACGCAGAAAGGAGTACTATGCGAAAGTACTTCAGCCACCCCGGGTATTCGCTCGTAATATTATAATATTATCACACGATTTTACTTATCTGTGTTTATTAAATATAAATCACATATTCATATACGTATGTATGTATATGCAAAAGTGTTCACATATTCAATTTTAGCTTGAAAAATCTTCTTTATAGTTTTTTATAGTTAATAAAGAAAAAAGAATCACTCGAAAGTACAAACAAAGAAAACGCTGTGAAACGCTAAAAAATTCTTCACTTTTGGTTTTTAAGGTGTGGCAACTCTGGTTTTCCTCGTAAATATAAACACTCTGAACTTTGCAGCCATAAATTTGATAAGTGATTTTAAATTACTAAATTTGGCTGAAAAACTACAAAATCAAAGTGAAAAGTGAACTTATTTCAATATTAAGAGAGTATATTTCAATATAATGAGTGAAAAACGTGAAAATATTCTGATAATTCGGGTGGTGGAGCACGGTGCTAGCTCGTTCCGATGATGTGGTTGGCCGTGGGGAAACGTCCGGCGCAAATTTATTCCACAAGTATTAAATAAGAAAACCAAAAGTTTCATATAATAAATATATTTAATTATAAATCAATTGGAAACGCACTTACCACGTCCGTATCGCAGCGTTGTCGCAAAAGGAGAGAGAGCGCGCAACTTTTTAGTTAGAGTTTAGTTGCGCGTGAATAAAAACTTCGAAAAAACTTCGAAGAAGAGAATAGCTCTGCCGACACAGACGTGGCAAAAGAAATTGGGCGGGGGCGGCGTCAACATTCTCCCCGCCTTGCAGTATTACTGCAAATGCAGTTTACAATAATTACTTAAAACTATCTTAACTAACTGGCTCCTGTACTTTCTCTTCTACGTCTTCTTTGCAGATGGGGTGGCCGACAAGACGACTCGAGTCTGGTTCGGTCCGGGAAATGCCGCTGAGATGAATCGAATCTCAGTCGGTCACTGCCATGCCGCCAATCTGCATAGAAGTCACCACCTTCCGAGGTCGGCGAGACGACTCGAGTCTAACTCGATCCTGGGTAGGTGGTGAAAGTGAGAGACGTTGGCAGCCAGTGCATTTTATTGTGCCGATATAATACGACGCCGGAAGTCTTTGCTGACAAGGTAGTGTTGCGTGTCTTTCCTTGAAGATACGAGTATGGCGTTCATCTGCTTGACGTCGAGCGTTTTGTCCACGCCTTCGCTTCGGATGGGGTGGCCGTTGAGACGAATCGAGTCTGGTTCGGTCCGGGCAATGTCGCTGAGACGAATCGAGTCTCAGTCGATCGTTGCCATGCCGCCAATCCGAAAGGAAGTTACCAGCATGCCGAAGTCGGCGAGACGACTCGAGTCTGGCTCGATCTTGAGCATGTGGTATGCGGGAGAGGCCTCGTTGGTCAGAGCTTTGCTTCCGTTGACACGGTTGTTGTTGTTGCTGTGTGGTCAACGCGTGCGCCATTGCTGCAGGTTGCTGCTGCTGTGTTAATGTTGCTGCGTGTGATGTGTTCGTTGTGTGGTATGTGGCTGTCGACTGCGTTGCTTGTCTGTTGCTGCGCGCTGCATGCTGATTTACTATTTTTGTTGTGGCTGCCGCATGTTGGTATTGTGTAGACGGCTGTTGTGACTTCACATACGTTGCTGATTGGTCTTCTTGCTGCGATTGCGACGGCGGCGCCTGCTGTTGCTGGTGATAATAGGCTGTTTGCTGTTGATCACGTTGCTCGTATTGTTGTTGTAGCTGTAGCTGCAACTGCTGGTGGTGTAAGGCATCCGACAATTGCGCCACTGTGTTGCTCGTGGCATAGTGTTGCTGGTGTGATGGTGGATAGTGCGCTGTTGCTGATGAGGCCGCCACAGTTGATGATGGCGGCAACGTTTGTGACGGGGGTGGTAGTGGTGGCGTTGCTGCGACAGTATGTCGCTGCGTTGCAGCTATGACAGCCGTTGCTGCCACCGTTTCAGCGGCGCCCGTGTAGTAACCGAAATTGTTGGTATTTGCCGCTTCAGCGCTGCTCGGCGGTGTGCTGCTTACGGCTGTTGCTGGCAGAGATGGCGCTGCTGCATGCAGTGTCGGCCCATCGACGCCACAATGCGTATCGGTGTGATGCGATAAGACGGTCGCATCATTTGTTTCGCCATCATCGTAGGTTTGATCCTGTTGTAGCTGGTGCCGCTGTTGATGCTGCTGATGTTGTTTCTGTTGTATAAATATATAATTAGTATCTATTATACTACAAAAATTGTTTTGTGTTTGTTGTTTAGTTATTACTGAATTTGGTCCGTCGCCTTTGTCATTTGTCTTCCTTTCTTCGGAGGGAACGGAACCTGTTATAATCCAACCAAACACTGTTCGTTGTGCAGCAAGGGATCCGAAAATTTTCGATTTTACCCCATTTAGTATAATTTGTGGGTAAAGATCTGCTCCGATCAGCAAGTCAACCTTTTGACTTGTATAGAAATTATTATCCGCTAAGGGGATATTGGGTAACCTTTTGACAATTGAAGGATTAATTGATCTGGATGGAAGCAGTCCAGTCAACTTTGGCAGTACCAACGCTTCCGCTTTTAGTCGTCAACTTTTGTTACGGGGCGAGCCAATTGTGATCGAGCATACCGATTGAACTCGTCCTGATACGGTATTATTCAATCCTGAAACTCGCGCGCTGACCTTTTTGCTTGCCAGATGTAAGCGTTTTTGCAGACTATTGCTTACGAAGGTGGCTTCAGATCCCGAATCAATCAGGGCTCTGACAGTGAAGGTGCTCTCGTTGTGACATATGGTCACCATGGCTGTACCTAAGAGCATGCTTCGACTGGTAGGCACATTTGAAGTATTGGCTTTAATAGAGGCCACATGAGATTTAGTAGAAATCTCAGTAGTGTCAGTGCTGTCAGATATCTGAGCTATATCTTCACTCTGATCCCGGTGAATCATAGAGTGATGTCTCTGTTTACATTTATTACAATTAAACATACTCTTACAATTTTTGACTTCATGTGAGTCCGATAAACAATTTAGGCAGACGTGGAGTTTTCTGACAGCATTTAATCGTGCATTAGGCTGCATCTCAATGAATCGCTGACAAGTTTTCAAAATGTGCGATTGAGATGAGCACAGTTTACATCTGGTATTGTTTGTCTTGGCGTGATGGGCATTGAGGGGTTTAGATCCAATCCTTGACTGCAAGGTTGGTATCCGATCCTCACCATCAGCCGACTTAATATTGGGTTGAGTACTCAACTCGCCTTTGAGGTTTGATACTCTCTCTAGCGTTTTAACCCGTTTGGTTAGAAACTTGTCTAACTCAACCCATGTTGGGATCTCTGAATCCGAATCCAGAGATTGTTCCAAAAGCGACAGTGTATAGTCCGGTAGTCGGATAGAACACAAGTACGTAAATATGGCATCCCAGCTATCTGTATTGATGCCATGTATTTGTAAAGTTGAAATGCAGCTATTAATCTCCCGCTGTAAATTTCTGAGTTCGGTCTCAGATTCTGTTGAGATGTGCGGGAGCTTGAACAATAAATTCAATTGTGTGTTGACAAGCACTCGCTTGTTTTCATATCTACACAACAAATTATTCCAAGCCAAAGCGAATCCGTCATTCGTCAGTGGCGCTTTCGAAACAATAGCTTTTGCTTCACCTCGCGTTTTTTGGTTGAGATGGAATAACTTTTCTACCGGAGATAACCTTAGGTTATTCCCATAAATAGCGGCAAATAAATCCCTAAAAGAGGGCCATTGTAAAACATCGCCACGAAATATTTCGGTATCACATGGCGGTAAATTGATAGAATACCTCACGGGTTCTACAGTTTGTTGTAACCGTTCAGGTTGAATCACTGTAGATTTCGAAGTAGGGCTTTGGTTGAACGCCGTGAGGTTGTGCATGTGTTCGCCCATTAAGGCCGCGCAACACACATAGCCGTGGTAACAGCTCGTATATTTAAGCTTAATGTCGTCAATTGAGCTTGTGTCGGAAGGATCCACTTTTGGCAAACACAACTTGTATTCTGACTTCACCTCTGCCCACAGAGATTTCAGTTCAGCTTGTTGAACTTCGAGAGAGTAGGCACTTTGATTGTTTGCTGTTGGAGTAAAAGACTCCTCAAACTCCAGTAGAGCGTCTGCAGCTGTGGTAAAGGCTCTAATTGATTCCATTGTTTTCAAAAATTTAAACGGAACTGCAAAAATGTTGCACAAAATCGGATCTAAAACTTGAAATTGAAATTTAAAAAATATTTGCAAATATGTTGCAAAAGTTATTGAACCAATCCGGACAAGTTATAAATTAGTAGTGCGTTGTTTCTTAGTGAAGAGTGAATTTTCGAACGAACAAAAAAAGTAATAAATTTAGTGAAGTATTTTTTTCCAAATATTTTTTCCAAATTTAATTCGAATGTGCTTGCTGAGTAATCGGCCCAATGCACTTGTACGTGCACTTGCAAATTTAGTCAAGTATTTCCGCAAAGTAATTTTCCCAAATTTATTTTCAATGTGCTTGCTGGGTAATCGGCCCAATGCACTTGCACACCTAGTCTTCAACTATGTACACAAACAAAATTGATTTGTGCTTAATTTCTTTATTAAAATGTACAAATACAATGCAAGTAATTGAATATATTCACAAGCACTTATTTGAATTTATTCACATTCACTTTTGTTCACTGGGTTATTCTAATTTATCACTGCACTATTCCGCTTGTTGCTGTCCTTCTGGAATGGCTGCTGCGCTGCCTTGCCTCTGCTGCTTTGCCTATGCTGATATGCCGCTCTCACTTTTGTGCTTGGCTTTCTTGCTGCTCTGCCTATGCTGCTTCGCTGTTTGGCTTTTTTGCTGTCGCTCACTTCACTTTTTTTAATTTTTTAGTGTCACTCACTGCACTTTGTATTTTTTTTTGTTTACACTCGCGAAACTGCAGCTGCGTTATTGCTGCTTGCCTTTATTGCTATTCGAGCAATATATGAGAAGGCAGAGTTGAGCGACTAAACTCAAATTAATCATAAGAAAAAACCAAAAAATCGAGAGAGATTTTTGACGCTCAAGACGATTTTGTGCGTCCAAGAAATTTATATATTTTTTTCTCGAATAACAGAGTGTGTGGTTTTTTTTGCAAAGTGGAATAAGTGCATTTGCCAGGTGTATTTGCTGTTGTACTTAAATGAAGTACAATACTACCTGCAATCTTGTGCTTTGATTTTGTGGGTAGAGTGCCAAAAATAAGTTTTGGTCTCCACTTCACACAGCACAATGGGTTTTGTACATAAATGATGCACAAATTAACCAATCTATTGCCTTATAGCTTGCAGCGCACAAATCCAAAATATGTTTGGCTGTAACTTGCGAGTTGCTAAAGCGGGCAAATTATGCACTTTCACTTTAAATAAAATTCACTTGTTACCTGTTATCCGGCTCGAAGGACCAATGATAATTCGGGTGGTGGAGCACGGTGCTAGCTCGTTCCGATGATGTGGTTGGCCGTGGGGAAACGTCCGGCGCAAATTTATTCCACAAGTATTAAATAAGAAAACCAAAAGTTTCATATAATAAATATATTTAATTATAAATCAATTGGAAACGCACTTACCACGTCCGTATCGCAGCGTTGTCGCAAAAGGAGAGAGAGCGCGCAACTTTTTAGTTAGAGTTTAGTTGCGCGCGAATAAAAACTTCGAAAAAACTTCGAAGAAGAGAATAGCTCTGCCGACACAGACGTGGCAAAAGAAATTGGGCGGGGGCGGCGTCAACATATTCTGTGAAACATGGAGAAATAACATGTTTTCTTAGGGCAATTTTTGAATTTTTAAACGCGAATATTTAAAAAAATATTAGTTATTTTTATGTTATTTTTGGATATTCCTCCTCTGGAGAAGCTCCCCTATCCGTACATACCCCATTTATACGGAAATTCGGTTTTTTTACCCCTCCGCCAAAGTAATCGGAATCGTGCCCCTTTATGAACCATTTTTACAAAATAATATTATTTATTTATATTTTAGTTTGAAAATATATATGAATTAATTACTATTAAAAGCCGCGTTTACTTTATATATTAAAATGTTTTATGTCCGAATATTTTACTTTTAGGTACACCCTAATAATTGGCTTGTATGTACTTGTTTTTGTGCAATTGAGCTCGTCGAAGAGATCAATGTGCTTTGTACATAAGTATGCACGAATTGTGATTATGATTATGCTTTTTCTTATATTCTTAAGAAATTCAGAGCTCGTTAGAGAGATCAATTCGCTTTTTCCATGCAATCCTGCTTGCTTTTGTTTGCCAAAGAACAAGGGGTATTGCCGGATAGTTGCCAATATGGACTTTGAATATGTGTTTGTACTGATATGTGTTAATATGCAATATGTTGAGATTTTATTTAGTGTCACATACAGATTCGTTGCCGTATGAAGGAAAGCGCGAAATAATCGTTAACTTGTAATAGAATTATTATTTTTTTTTTGCTTTAATTAATTAACATTTCTTATGTCGTAATGTTGCGTAATTATGCACACCCTAATATGTACTTGTATGTACATGCGTAAGTAGGTACTTATGTTTTGTGCGATTGAGAGCTCGTTGAAGAGATCAATGCGTTTTTTACGTACATAGGTTTGAACGAATAGAGAGTGCAAAAACGGAATTGAAAAAAAAGATGTGCGCTTGTGTATGAGGATGGAGTCATGTGTAGAAGTTCACGCAAGTGAGGAAAGTTCTCTGATCGCCATTCACTTGGGAGTGGCCAGAAACGATTCTTTTACATATGACTCAAGCAGCTCACGACTTCCGGCCCTTTGGACCAAGTATCCTCTGGGTAGCCTAAGAACATCCGTTTGAAGGCGAGCTAAAGTGAGAAGGCCAAACACCCCCGCATAGGGTTGTGCGCTGGGTTTGGGACCCACCACGTAAAAAAACACCCCCAATGAAAAACCATAAACAGCCTCGGATGAGAGCCCCCCCTTTTGATGACGACCATGGCAAACGAAATAAGGACTATGATTTGAGGGCATGCACCTGGAATGTCCGGTCCCTTAATTGGGAAGGTGCCGCTGCCCAGCTGGTAGATGTCCTCGTAAAGATAAAGGCTGACATCACCGCCGTCCAAGAAATGCGATGGACGGGACAAGGACAGAGACAAGTAGGTCCTTGTGGCATTTACTGCAGTGGCCATATAAAGGAGCGCAAGTTTGATGTTGGATTCGTGGTGGGAGGGAGACTCCGTCGCCGAGTACTATCATTCACTCCTATGAATGAACGTCTAGCCACAATTCGCATCAAAGCGAGGTTCTTCAACATATCGACGATGTGACCAAAGATGCCTTTTATGAGTGCTTGGAGCGCACTTATGAGAGATGCCCCCGCCACGATGTCAAAATCGTGCTTGGCGACTTTAACGCCAGGGTGGGCAAAGAAGGTATCTTTGGCACTACGGTCGGTAAATTCAGCCTCCACGAGGAAACATCCCCAAATGGGTTGAGGCTGATCGACTTCGCCGGGGCCCGAAATATGGTTATCTGTAGTACTAGATTCCAGCATAAGAAGATTCATCAAGCTACCTGGCAGTCTCCGGATCGAAAAACCACCAACCAGATCGATCATGTTGTGATAGACGGAAGACACGTCTCCGGTGTTTTAGATGTGCGTGCGCTCCGAGGTCCTAACATCGACTCGGACCACTATATTGTTGCAGCCAAAATTCGCACCCGCCTCTGTGCAGCAAAAAACGCACACCAACAAACACAAGGAAGGTTCGACGTCGAGAAGCTGCAATCACAACAGACAGCCGAACGATTTTCTACTCGGCTTGCAGTCCTGCTCTCTGAGAGCACTCGTCAACAACTCGGTATAAGGGAACTGTGGGATGGCATCTCAAACTCCTTACGTACAGCTGCAACCGAAACCATTGGTTTTCGGAAAGTGCAAAAGAACAGCTGGTACGACGAGGAGTGCCGTGTCGCAGCGGAGAGAAAACAGACTGCCTACCTCGCAACGTTACGATCGACCACAACACGTGCGGGATGGGATAGATACCGAGAGTTGAAGAGGGAAGCAAGACGCATTTGTAGACAGAAAAAGAAAGAGGCCGAAATGCGTGAGTACGAAGAGCTTGATAAGCTGGCCGACAGGGGTAATGCTCGAAAATTCTACGAAAAGATGCGGCGACTTACAGAAGGTTTCAAGACCGGAGCATACTCTTGTAGAACCCCCAAAGGTGATCTAGTCACCGATGCCCAAAGCATACTTAAATTATGGAGGGAACACTTCTCCAGCCTGCTGAATGGCAGTGAACGTACAACGCCAGGAGAAGGCGAACCCGATTCCCCAATCGATGACGATGGAGCAGACGTTCCATTGCCCGACCATGAAGAGGTTCGAATAGCAATTGCCCGCCTGAAGAACAACAAAGCGTCAGGGGCCGACGGATTGCCGGCCGAGCTATTCAAACACGGCGGCGAAGAACTGGTAAGGAGCATGCATCAGCTTCTTTGTAAAATATGGACGGACGAAAGCATGCCGAACGATTAGAATTTAAGTGTGCTATGCCCAATACATAAAAAAGGAGCCCCCACAATCTGCGCCAACTACCGTGGGATTAGCCTCCTCAACATCGCATATAAGGTTCTGTCGAGCGTATTGTGTGAAAGATTAAAGCCCACCGTCAACAAACTGATTGGACCTTATCAGTGTGGCTTTAGACCTGGAAAATCAACAACCGACCAGATATTCACGATGCGCCAAATCTTGGAAAAGACCCGTGAAAGGAGAATCGACACACACCACCTCTTCGTCGATTTCAAAGCTGCTTTCGACAGCACGAAAAGGAGCTGCCTCTATGCCGCGATGTCTGAATTTGGTATCCCCGCAAAACTAATTCGGCTGTGTAAACTGACGCTGAGCAAAACTCAAAGCTCCGTCAGGATCGGGAAGGACCTCTCCGAGCCGTTCGATACCAAACGAGGTTTCAGACAAGGCGACTCCCTATCGTGCGACTTTTTCAATCTTCTTCTGGAGAAAATTATTCGAGCTGCAGAACTGAATCGAGCAGGTACAATCTTTTATAAGAGTGTACAGCTACTAGCGTATGCCGATGATATTGATATCATCGGCCTCAACACCCGCGCCGTTAGTTCTGCTTTCTCCAGACTTAACAAGGAAGCAACACAAGTGGGTCTGGCAGTGAACGAGGGCAAGACGAAATATCTCCTGTCATCAAACAAACAGTCGTCGCACTCGCGACTTGGCTGCCACGTCACTGTTGACAGTCATAACTTTGAAGTTGTAGATAATTTCGTCTATCTTGGAACCAGCTTAAACACCACCAACAATGTCAGCCTGGAAATCCAACGCAGGATTACTCTTGCCAACAGGTGCTACTTCGGACTGAGTAGGCAATTGAAAAGTAAAGTCCTCTCTCGACGAACAAAAACTAAACTCTATAAGTCGCTCATAATTCCCGTCCTGCTATACGGTGCAGAGGCCTGGACGATGACAACAACCGATGAGTCGAACCTAAGAGTTTTCGAGAGAAAGGTTCTGCGAAAGATTTATGGTCCTTTGCGCGTTGGCCACGGCGAATATCGCATTCGATGGAACGATGAGCTGTACGAGATATACGACGACATTAACATAGTTCAGCGAATTAAAAGACAGCGGCTACGCTGGCTAGGTCGTGTTGTCCGGATGGATGAAAACACTCCAGCTCTGAAAGTATTCGACGCAGTAACCGCCGCAGGAAGCAGAGGAAGAGGAAGACCTCCACTCCGTTGGAAGGACCAAGTGGAGAAGGACCTGGCTTCGCTTGGAATATCCAATTGGCGCCACGTAGCGAGGAGAAGAAACGAGTGGCGCGCTGTTATTGACTCGGCTATAATCGCGTAAGCGGTGCCTACGCCAGTAAAGAAGAAGAAGCTTGTATATGCAAATATGTATGCTTTGCTCTATATGTAGGTATACTGAATCGTATATTATTATTTAAATATGCTTATATGTATTTTTTGTAACTCTTGCTTTGTTTGTTTTTATGTTATAATAGTGATGCAGTTTGTGCCTTTGCTTACTTAATTTATGCAATCCTGCTTATTGCTTTGTTGAACATAAGAGGTATTGCCGAAAAACATTTCAAGTAAATACGTGAATTTGGCTTCTTTCTGTTTTTGTTAAATAGGTAAGCTCAACATATATGTACATAGGCATTTAACTTATTTGTTTTTTTTAATATATGGTTTATTGTTGGTAACCGCTTTGTTGCGCTATTAAAACGGATTTTAAGTTGCAGATTTTATATTACTGATTTATATAGTAATATAAAATCTTTTTTTTTTTTTTGTATACATATACGCATATTATTAAGTATAGAAAATGGACTAAGTACGCTAACTTGGTTACATCAAGGGCTTTGTAGTTGTATATGTATATGTGTGTATGTCTCTCCGAACCGTTTCCACCTGATTTGTCTCTTCGCCTTGTTCCAATTCCTATTCTCCGCCTGGCCACCTATTTGTGCTGTTGGTTTTGTTTTGTGCACGCCCGTTTGTTTCTTTTTTGTTTATTTTATTGGTGTTTTAGTTTTTCGCGCCCGATTTGTGTTAAAGTTTATTATTTAAATTTCGTTTTCGCGCACGATTAATTATTTAGTTGATGTTTATTGTTTAGGCGTTAGTTTGTTGCTGTTGTCTTTGCTGAAATTGGTTTTAGTTTGTTTTGTTGTCGTTGTCACTACACCTTTTCTCTCCACTTTATGTATATCTATGACTCTATGTATATATTTTAAATGTACTGCCCTGCACCTTCTGTTGATTGTTATTTTTTTTATTATATGTATATATGTAAGTATAAGGGTATGTTTTTTTTTGTTCTGGTTGGGCCAGCACTGTTGTTTATTATGTTTTTGTTCTTTTTCTCCCTGCACACTTTTTTTTGGTAGTTTTTTTTTTTTTTTGTTTGTTATAGACGTATTACTACTTTATGTATATTTGTACTTGTTTACTGCACTTTTTTGGTTTTTGCACTGCACAAGTATATATTAATATATTTATTTGTTTAAAAATCCATAGTGCCTGTCACTATGGCTCGAAGAACCATGATTAAATTAACACACATTTTATTGAGAGCACACGCCATGCTTTAGTTAAAAAGAAGAGTGTGTATACATTTTGTTGCCCCTTAGTAACAATTTTATTTTTAACAATAAATTGATATTTTACGCAATTACCAAATATTTTATAAAGTTAATTAACTAAATATCGGCGAATCTCCAATGGCGTAGATGATTTGATGTGGTTGGAGATCGAGTTTTCGCGGATCAGGATGTTAGCGAATTTTTATACGTATATGCGAAGGTTGTTGTCGATCAATGTATAGATGCGAAAGTTGGTGTCGACGCGACGCAATGTGGATTCGAAAGTTCGTAGCGAATGTTAACGTGCGGCTTGTGTTGATCGAATTGTTTTGGACGAATGTGTCAGCTCCCCGTTCCCAATCCCTTTTGTTGGTTGAGTTGGTACAGGTGTGGTGAGTTATTGGTTTTGCGTTGCAGTAGCATCCTGTGGTGATTTGCGCTATTTTATTAGGATGCGCCAGTTTTACCGGGTAGAGGGGGTGGATGCTTTACTCATTTAAAGAATAGGTAAGACATGTGAATTAATTACAAATGTTAACTCAGAAATAATTAATATTAATGACGATATCATAATTGTAAAAAATGCAAAAAAATACAAAAAATTATTTAATTACAAATAATTGTGTCTCGGAAACATTACATTCAAATTGAAATTAAGTAATAAAATACAACAACTGTTCAATAGATTTAGCAAACCAAAAATTTTCAAATAATGACAAAATGTTTATTGACTAAATTATATTGTCGCAATCCAACAATAATACTTTTAATGCCACTCTAACTTTATAAGAAGTAAAATTAACGCCATGCATAATCTAAAAGAAATAGAAGAAATAAAATACAACAATAAAGTAGTAACATACAGTGTACCAACAGTGGTGATATTAATAGTAATGTATAACGAAAATGCAAGTGTCGTTGCTTCATAAAAATTAAACAACGATACTTGCAATGTAAACAAATTGTATTTAAACATTGTGGCTTAAATTTCATGTCACCAAACTTAAATTTGAAACATGAAATGTTATTACTTTTACTTTCATAAGCAAAAGTCAAAGTAATATACAATTACGTAGGAATATTTGTACGTTCACTTAAGCCACATAAATGTCAATGCACCGAATTTAATACTTGGAAAAGTATTAGAAGATTACATATATGATTTTGTTCACATTTGCTTATTTTGAGCAATACTGAAGGTTTCATTTTAAGAACGAAACTTGAATAAAGAAAGAAGTAACAGCTTAAGCTTTTTAATTCAACCTTATTTCATAATTCTCGTGAGGAAGCGAATGACAACAACAAAGGATTACCGTCAGTAAATGATAGTCAGCTGTAGTCTCGCTACAGATTCAAAACTTACAACATTAATATAATTTTTTTCATATTTTTTATTAGGCTGTTCACGGTAAGGTGGTTATCGGGTTATGTGCTTATTAGATTAAAAATAACCTCTATGCTCCGCGAGCACCTTATGTTGTATGGTTATTTGCTTATGTTTACACAAACAGCTGTTCATTGTTTACAAAGTTAGTTCAATGAAATTTGATTTCGGCTTCCGTCCATTTTTTCACCTCCTCTTCTCGCCGGCGCTTTCGTGTTTCTGTAGACACTAAAATTAGAGTATAAATAAATGACAAAAAGTTTATATTTATTTTGTACTATGTGATCCTTATTTACTTTTGATAATTTTTGATGCTTTTCGTTGCTTTTTATTTCGGTTTTAATTTGTTGATTGTAAACAAAAACCAGCAGTTAATAGCAGATTTTCTAATAAGAAAATCTAAATGGAAATACCATTCGCCTAGTTTTATTTATTTTTTGTGCTGCCATTTAGTAAAATTCCAACGACTTTCTAACACTGGAAATAAGCAAATAACCTCATAATCTGTAAACAAGGGCCTAGTCATACGGCATTTTGTTGTTGTTCACTTAATCACATAACCCGATAACCACCTTATCGTGAACAGCCTATATAATTTCATGTAATACTTTGAAAATCGTCTGCAAAAATACATATGTTTACTTATTACTAGTTGCTACTATGTTAAGATATAATATATTGTTTTGTTTACATTTATCTTAGTGCTACTCATACTATAGAGATGCCGGTTGCAGCAATTTTTCTTGTTTACATACCCATTGAGCCAAGTCATTCCCACAGCTATTTTATTTACTGCATGATGGATGTGATCTATTCGGTCGAATGTTATTCAATAAGGCATGGTGGGTCGCAAGATGGATGATGCTGTTGTGAATAGTACGCTCAGTAGGCCGATTATGTTGGCCGAGAATTGAACGAAGCGCCCGATTATATATATTCTGATTTGCATACTGTATCGTATTAAAACATTTGGTCACGTATTTGATTTATTCATTCATTTAATTAAGCGAACCACATTATAATACATATAAATCTAATATTCAGTTATTGATTTATTGCACTTTTAGTAGTTTTTAACAGTACCGTTTATGGGTAATTGACAGTATTATTTTCCGATTTCAACCATTTTTACAGTGTAGGTGGGGTTTCTTAAGGAATTTATCCTGAATGTATCTGGTTACTGTGGCTTTAGTGGTCCAAGGATACTATATGTTAACTTAACTTTTTCAAATTTGTTAGCTCATAGGTTCTTCATACCACAGCGATCTTCTATTCTGGATTAGAGTTCTATATCTCATTTTAGGGTGACAATGGTCTGACTTTGCTTATCGATCTCCGTTTATTCAAGATTCTGATTCGAAATCTGGATTTTCTGGAATTCGCTATCGCGTTTTACAGTGTGACTGTTTTCGTTGTTAATTTATTCCTATATGCGTCTTCTAGATGAGTTCTATGGAGCGTCCCCAACATCTGTATACATAAATTAAGAATTACAGTTTCTCTAATCTGTTTAAATGAGTTAAGCATCCACCCACTTTACCCGAAAAAACTGGCGCACACTAATATGGCAGCTTAATTTCCACAGCTGATGACTCTATATCACACCACAATTGAGAACATCACCCAGCAAGCGGCCACCACACTAATAATACAATACCACTCAACACAACTCACCACACTTCTACATCAATCAAACCACTCAACAAAAAGGATGGGAACAAGGATAGCGAACTCAATTCGTTCTACACAAGCCGCCCAGCCACAATCGTTTTCATACTGTCTCTTCTATCCTGCGCCGCGGAATTCCCACTCGCTTTCGACCCGCGCCGACAGCGGTTCAACACATCCCTTTTCGATTCAACGCGATACAAAACATTATACTGCAAACAAAAGATAATATTAAATAGATTGTACCTTTTAAATACACAACTCTTTTTTTCATTTTAAACACTCGCGCGAGTGTAAGTGTATTGAGATCAGTGATTTGTATTCCCCAAAATAACTGGGTCGTTAAAATGTTCATGGTCCTTCGAGCCTCAAAGATAGGCACTATAAAATAACAGCCACAAGACAAACCACAAAATTAAGACATCTCACTAAGATCGAGAAAAAAACAGGAACAAAACTAATGCAGAGAAGTGCAGTGACAAACAAAAACAAAAAGTAACAAAAGAAAGTGCAGTGCAGTGTTTTTATGTAAATATACATATAAATAAAGATTCACGGTGGACAAAAGAGAAGGTGAAGTGACAAAACAAAAAAACAAAAACAAGCTACATGGGAAAACAAAATATACAAAAAAATTTCAACAAACAAAAAAAATAAGTTTTATCAAAAACGCGCGAAGCCTAAGCTCAAAACATAAATCGGGCGCGAAAAACTAAAGCATCAATAAAACGAAACAAACGGGCGCGAACATTAAACAAATATACAAGTAGTACATACATACATACAACAAAACAACAGCAAAAGGAGGTAGCCACCTGGAGCACAGAAATTGGAACAAACAAACAACAACACGCTCATGAAACCAGGCAGCTGAAAGACTGTGGAAGAGGAGGAATAAGGAAATTGGCGATAAAACACTTACACACATTTACACATATTATCCCCCAAAAAAACCTTGCGGGAAGATAAAGTGAGTTGTATCGTTTCCATTTACTTATTATTGTATATTATACACGTATGTAATTATGTATGCCTAAAGTTACAGTATTACATATGTAATCATACATAAAACCTGTAATTAAATATCCGTTTGGTTAATATAACAAACTGGTACCAAACTGTAAGAATTAACGTTTTGATTTTCAGCAAAAATCAAAATTCCGATATAAAATAAATATACATACATCTCTAATATGTAAGTTAACACCAAATTGGTTAACACCAAAATCTAGCTAACACAGCAATAATACAAGCACGGAAACACAAGCGAATAAAAACACAAATAAACCAATATTGCTGACGGCATGTCTGCATTAATTCAACAACAGAAACGCAAAATAACAAATTGCGAAAATTAACAACAACACCACAGCAGAGTTACAACGACAGCGCAGCCGAGTTTTATACGGTCACATTGAAGTGCAATGTGACCATAAATTATTGATAGGTATAAAGTAAGATATAATTGTTAGTATTAAGTAGTCGAAAAGTGGAGTTCAATAAAACAGAAACAAACTTTAAAGAAATTTGTTTTTTTTTTTCCACGTTTAAGTGGAAGGATGAATAATTGGCGCCCGAGCTAAAAGAAAGTGTTTCCTTCGCGTGGGTATAGTAACTTGGTGCAACAGGTAAAGCATAAAGTGCTACCTAAATTGAACAATAACGCATATAGTGCAACAGGTAAAGCAGAAAGTGCTGCCTAAATTGAACAATAACGCATATAGTGCAACATTTAAAGCAGGAAGTGCTACCTGAATTGAACAATATCACATCAAGTTTAACAGTGCTACATACTACAGTTCAACGGTGCTACGTACAACAGTGCTAAAACTACAGTTCTACAGTGCTATAGTACCACGGGTAAAGCAGAAAGTGCTACCCAGAATACAACACTCCACCCGAGGAACACAACAAGGCAGCATCACGGGAAATAAAGGCCCCTCAGTAGGATAATAAACGAATCCAAACAGGACGTCACAGGACAGTCAGCCCGGAAAGCAGACGCCTTAATTAATATGCGACTCAAAATATTATTAATGTAAGTAAATCCATAAGCCAAACAAAATAAAAATATTCTTGAACACCTTTGTTTTAAATAAATAAATGCTCACGTTACATTTCAAATGTAAATATATAATTCTAGATTCAGTTTACAAGAGGCAAATTTAATAAATTTAACAAACTTGGCTAAATAAATACCATATTAATAAACTTTAACCAAGTAGATATTATATTAATAAATTTATCTGAACATAAGCACTACTAGATCTTGTTATAAAATAAAAAGACAATATCTTTCATCTTTGGTTTCTCCGAATACATAGTTCGAATCAAATAAACTAGATTTAAAATCTTAGAATATAAAACACGGCTTGTACAGCCAATAATTTACAAAAACTAAAGCTGCGATTCACCACCTTCGGGGGGACCCTCCAGCTTATAACAAATAAAAACTCTGCGATTCACCACCCATGGGACCCTCCAGAGATTTATAAATTACAAATTAAATAACAAAAGGCTCGTACAGCCAGTAACTAAAAATAAATAAAAACCTATAACAACGCTTAACTCTGCGATTTCCCCGGACCCTCCAGAGTAGAAAAGCTAGAAGGGTTAACAACGAAAAAATAGGAAATATTAGTTTTAGCGAAAATAAAATAATAAATAGATTTTTTTTTAATATTTCGTAATCCTCAAGTAAGTAAAAGGGAAGAAAAAAAATGGCAAATCCAAATAATCTCATAAGGCCACCAGTACTACCCTCACCTAATCCAATTGCACACAACGTAGCAAATCCTGCACAACCCGATTTAGTAAATCAAGTAAGAGAACTACTAGGTCAATTACTACTCACAGATGGACGAAACATAATACAAAGTATAATTAAGAATGACATGATCCCAGCACCCATAGTGGACCAAACGATTGACGAGCGTTATAGGAACAATCTTTCAGATATGGACAAAATCCCAGACGTTGTCAGGTCACTTAGAGAATTTAGCGGAAACCCCACCGAATTTAGCAGTTGGAGGAAAAGCGTTGAGCGCATCCTCAAAATCTATGAAAATTTGATAGGCACTCCAAAATATTTTGGAATCTTAAACGTAATTAGGAATAAAATAGTTGATAAGGCCAACGCGGTACTCGAATCTTACAACACACCGCTGAATTGGACAGCGATCTCTAAATGCTTAACAACGCATTACGCGGATAAAAGAGATTTAAGTACATTGGAATATCAAATGACGTACATTATCCAAGGACGTCGATCAGTATAAAGCTTCTATTCGCAAATATACGCACATCTGTCACTAATTCTTAACAAAATCGCCTGTATGGAGAGGAGCGAAGAATCAATACAAATTCTTTCTCGAACCTATAGGGAGAAAGCCCTCGATACATTCGTACGAGGACTTTCAGGAGACCTCTCCAAATTGCTTGGTATGAAAGAACCTGCCAGAAGCTCTGCACCTTTGCATGAAGCTAGAAAACCAAAATTTTAGAACCACACACGCGAACAATTACAATACACCCTACAGAATGGATAGACCACAACTTCCCCCAAAGCCACAACACCAACATTTCCAAAGACAAGTCTATACACAATCCCCTCAACAATATTTTCACCCAGAGCTCGCATATATGCCAAGCACACAACAAGCGTTTTCGCCAAACGCATACTGGCCACAACAATTCGCGCAACGCACCTATCAACCATTCAACAGCCTACAGTATAACACCTATAACAATCCACAATATAATCCTTATAACAATCCACCCCCAAGACCTCTAGCGCAACAATTATTACCAAAACCGGAACCAATGGACATAGACCAAAGTATTAGAACAAACGCAATAAATTATGCCAATAGACCGAACTTCAAGTATGCCGGAAAACGACAGGAAGGACCAAGTTCGAATTTTACGAATCCACCCCTCAAAATTCAAAGAAATTTCAAATTAAACTGCTCTCAGATACAGCCGGAAGGTCCCAATTCCGCAAACCCTCTTGAAGAACCAACATACCACCATATTCTTGACCAGGACTCTCTCAACTACAATCAGAACCAACCCGAAATCCTAGACCCAACAGATATACATTTTTTAGAATGAAAACTTCTTCGCTTCTTTACTTCGAATGTAAAACAAGGAGCGGAGAAATTCTTAAAATACTACTAGACACAGGTTCTAACAAGAACTACATACAGCCTCATTTAGCAAGGAAAATAATAGAAAATAATAGCCCATTTCATGCAAACTCGATAGGAGGCAAAACAAAGATCACCCATCACACATATATAAATCTTTTCAAGCTCAAAAATCAATTAAAGTTTTTCCTACTACCCACCCTAACCACATTTCACGGAATATTAGGTAATGACAGCATAAAAGAAATTAACGCAATAATCCATAGTAAGGATAATTTTATGATTATAGCAAACCACACGAAAATTCATCTAAAAGAATACAAAACACAGGACGTAAACGCAATCCAAATTAGGGACACGCATATGAATACTCAAGATAGACAAGAAATGAGGAAACTCATCCATAAACATAGCTATCTTTTCTCCGAACCTAACGAAAGACTGACCTACACCACCAAAGTAGTGGCCGAAATAAGAACAAACTCCGAAACGCCAGTTTACTCGAAATCCTACCCTTACCCATTTTCCCTCAGGGACGAAATAGATAAACAGATAAATAAATTATTAGAAGACGGCATAACAAGACCATCCAGATCGCCCTACAACTCTCCGATATGGGTAGTCCCCAAGAAAGAGGACGCATCGGGAGAGAAAAAGTATAGAATGGTCATCGATTATAGAAAACTGAATAGTGTCACCGTGTCAGATAGGTATCCAATACCGGAAATAAACGAGATACTTTCTCAACTAGGAGACAACAAAATATTTTCTGTAATCGATCTGAAGAGTGGCTCCCACCAGTTTCCTCTTAAGGAATCCGATGTTGAGAAGACAGCTTTTTCCGTGAACAACGGAAAATATGAATTCACGCGACTACCCTTTGGGCTTAAAAACGCCCCTGGTATATTCCAACGAGCGCTTGATGACATCCTAAGAGACCATATAGGGAAAACATGCTACGTCTACATAGATGACATAGTCATATTCAGCAAAGATAAAGAGTCCCACCAAAAACACATTGATACAATTTTTGACACCCTAAATAAAGCTAATATGAAATTGCAGATTGATAAATGTGAATTTTTTAAAACCTAAGTGGAATTTTTAGGCTTTATTATTTCATCAGATGGCATCTCAACCAATCCCACCAAGGTTCAATCAATAGTCAATTTCCAATACCCCAAAAACCTTAAAGATTTGAGGTCATTCCTCGACCTTTCAGGATACTATAGACGCTTCATAACAAGTTATGCTTCACTTGCAAAACCATTAACAACCCTACTCCGCGGCGAAGAAGGTCGCATCTCGAAAAATATGTCAAAAAAAGTCCCCATTACACTTAATAGCGAAGCAAAAGAAGCATTTGAAAAAATTAAAATGCATTCACTTCCAAAGATGTGATTCTTCAATATCCAGACTATAAAAAGGAATTCTCTCTAACCACCGATGCTTCCAAACATGCAATAGGAGCAGTCCTAGAGCAAAATGGAAGACCAATCACTTTCATTTCGCGAACTTTAAGCAAAACAGAGGAAAACTATGCAACTAACGAAAGGGAAATGCTTGCCATTATTTGGGCACTAAATTCCCTCAGAAATTATTTGTATGGTACTGCTAAAATAACCATTTATACGGACCACCAACCCCTTACGTCCGTACTCAGTAATAAAAACAACAATTCCAAATTGAAATGATGGAACGCAATTTTAGAAGAATATCATTATGAAATAAAATACAAACCAGGTAAAGCAAACGTTGTTGCAGACGCACTCTCCAGACCATTTGAAATAAATTCGTTATCAGTTGCCACTAATTCAGACGAATGCTCTTCGCATTATTTAATTCCGACCACTAATTCCCCAATAAATGTATTCAAAAAATCAAATTTGGATCTTAACAGACCAAATCGATAGCTATCAATTCAAAATACCCTTCCCTACATACCATAGGCACATTTTGACTAAACCTAATTATTCAATAGACGACTTGACAGCAATACTAAAGCGCTACCTCAACCCTTCAGTTATTAATGGAATGTTCACAACCGAAAAAATAATGGGGCAGATTCAACACATCTATCCCCTACACTTCAAGACCTACAAAGATAGGTACACACAAACACAAGTTAAAGATCTCATTACAAACGAGCAACAAGAGAATGAAATACTACGAACATATAAAAGAGCTCATCGAAACCCAGTAGAAAATAAACAGCAATTAATAGAAACATTTTATTTCCCTAAAATGCTCCAGAAAATTAAAGCAATAGTTAAATAATGGGGCGTATGCGCAGAAAACAAGTACGACAGACATCCCAATAACCCAAAAATTCAAGCAACTCCTATTCCCGAATACCCAGGACAGATAATCCATATAGATATCTATATTACCGGAAAAAAACTAATACTGACTGCCATAGATAAGTATTCAAAATACGCCCAAGCGAAAATATTAAAATCAAGGGCTACAGAAGACATTAGAGAACCACTTAGATAGATCATTTTCAATTTTGGAGTTCCACAAAACATAATAATAGACAATGAAGAATCATTAAATTCCAACTCAATAACTTTTATGTTAGAAGACCAACTCAGAATAAAAATACATAAGATACCTCCACATACTAGCACAGCTAACGGTCAGGTTGAACGATTCCATTCAACCCTATCAGAAATTTTAAGGTGTTTAAAATCGGAAAATACAGAAAGATCTTTTGAAGAACTGCTGGACAGAGCAGTATATGAGTACGATTATTCAATTCACACAACTACAGGAAAAAAACCGATTGAATCATTTTTTGGACGAAGAATATTCACTAATCCCGACCAGTACGAAGAGGCAAGACGAAATAACATACAAAGAATAAACCAAAAACAAGAGAAAGACCTAATATTTCACAATAAAAACAGAAGCCCATTTAAAGAATACAAAATTGGACATATAATCTATGTTAGAATCAATAAACGTTACGGAAATAAGTTAACTTCACGGTACAAAGCAGAAATAGTGAAAGAAAATAAGAATTCTACACAAACCGCCAAGGTAGTCCACAAAAACCTTATAAAAAGTTAAAAAAAAAAATATGAAAGAGGAAATAGGAAATAGGAAAAAGTAATTAAAAATTAATCAAAACAATGAACAAAAAATAAATAAAAAAGAGCGCATAGTACGCTTATTATTAAAAAAAAAAAAGGAATATAAAAAAAAAATTTTTTTCTTTTATAAGGATAAAAAGAGCGCATAGCACGCTTATTATTACACTTTTGACAGAAATATATATATTTGTTTTTTTTTTTAGACTTTTTGCCTGCATGGCATACGGAAACGTACAAATACTAGACTATTCATCATCCCAACTAGTCACAATCGACGCAGGTCCCGCAAAACTACAAACAGGCACATTCAAAATAATCCATACAATTGAATTACAAGACTACGTCAACACAATAAACCGTGTAGAAATGACAATTAATGATAAATTAGCAAACCATCCATTGAAACCCATCCTGACATCCCTCATAAACCAATCGAAAAATTATCTTGATAGAATTAGAATAAACAGTAAAGTTAGGAGATCACTAGACTTTATAGGCTCCGCATGGAAATGGATTGCCGGAAATCCAGACCATGCCGATTACAATATCTTAATGGAAAAAATCAATAATGTGCCAGGAAGTAATAATAGACAGCTAATAATTAACAAACTCACAAATGCGAAAATAAACGAAATCATAGACAATACTAATAAGATATCTAAAGTGGTGAGAGAAGAAAAAGAAGTTGCGAATGACTTAATATTACAAATAAAATTTAAATTAGAAATTATAAAGGAAGAGCTAATTAATATAGCATACGCCATACACTGGGCCAAATCTAACATAATAAATTCATACATATTGTCTGATAAAGAAATGGAAATAACTAAACAATTTTTAATAGATGAAAACATACCATTCGTTAATGTAGATGAAGCATTAGAATTTGCTGAAATAAAAATCGCTTCAAATAAAGAAAGCTTAATTTATATAATAAATTTGCCTACCACAGAGCAAAACGATTGTAAAACTTTAGAAATAAGACCAATAAAAGAAAAAGAATTAATAAATAAAATCGAATTTAAATCAATTTTAATTTGCCAGAATAAAGTTTACGGAAAAAGTAAAGAATGTAAGTCATATAATAAATTATCGATATGCTCAAGAAATATAGTAGAAGATATTACGAATAGCACATGCATAGCACATCTGCTAAAAAGTAAAGTCGACAATTGTACGAAAATTAATAATCATCATGTAAAAGAGATTGAAGAAATAACAAATGATGTATTGTTTCTAAACCAATATACAGGTTTCGTAAAATTTGAAAACGAAACAATGAAGTTAAATGGCACGTATTTAATAAAACACTACAATACTAATATCGAAATAGATGGTAAAAGCTATTTTTCTAAGGTAATAACTGGTAGCAATCCTTTACCAGCAATATTGCAACCAATGGCAAATAATAGTAAAGTAGAAGAAATGTTATCTCTCAAGTCCATAAAAAAACTACAATTAAATGAAGAAAAAGAAATTTCTTTGCTAAAGACAAAAAATTATATTTATTTTTCTGCAAATGTAACAATTATATCAATAATAATAACTGTAGGCATATTTGTATTATTAAAAGCAAAATTATAAAAACATAGAGTAAGTAGAAGACTAAATAAAATAATAACCGGCTGTAATACCACGAAAGTACGCCTTGACGATCTACCTAAATTTTGTGAAGATCCTTCGAACGAGGACGCTCGAATTTAAGGGCGGAGGAGTTAACACCAAATTGGTTAACACCAAAATCTAGCTAACACAGCAATAATACAAGCACGGAAACACAAGCGAATAAAAACACAAATAAACCAATATTGCTGACGACATGTCTGCATTAATTCAACAACAGAAGCGCAAAATAACAAATTGCGAAATTTAACAACAACACCACAGCAGAGTTACAACGACAGCGCAGCCGAGTTTTATACGGTCACATTGAAGTGCAATGTGACCATAAATTATTGATAGGTATAAAGTAAGATATAATTGTTAGTATTAAGTAGTCGAAAAGTGGAGTTCAATAAAACAGAAACAAACTTTAAAAAAATTTGTTTTTTTTTCACGTTTAAGTGGAAGGATGAATAATTTATATGTACATAAAAGTGATAGCCTTATATGCTTACCTTTGTGTTTCCAAACACAACAATTTAACAAACAAGGTAACGAATTCGAGTATTTACTTACAAAGTTCTCAGGCAATGCCCCTTATATTTAATAAAAACAATAAGCAGGATTGCAAACATTAAATAGGCAAAGTCATTAACAAAAAAAAAATACAGAGAAAAATAAAACATACATACATACATATACACCTATAATCATACGGCATAAGATCTGCCTGTAATTTAATACCCTGCACGAGGTACTAAATATCAAATTATTAAATTATAATTAATTTTCAAAATAAAAAGGTGTATGGTTTTCCTTTTTTAATTAACTAAACGGTAGACAAAGTAGCACAGAATAATACAAAATACATTTATTAAAACCAATACAAAAAATTAGTTAAACAAAATTTATATAATTTGTGCACACTGTATATACAAACATACATACATATATTAAAGCATATAAATCTTCAAAGTTCATTGGCATCTATTCGGCAATACCACTTAATCTTTGGCAAACAAAAACAAGCAGGATTGCATACAAAAAGCAAATTGATCTCTCTAACGAGCTCTCAATTGCTTACGAATAAAACATATTCATAAACACACAAACTATTCGTGCATACTTATGCAAAAAGACTATTGATCTCCTCAGCGAGCTCTCAATTGCACAAAACATAAGTACTTTCACAAGCACATACAAACTTACATACAAGTCCAAGTATTAGGGTGTACCTAAATACCAACATAAGGACGTAAAAGGTTTTTATAAATTAAAAGTGCGGATATTTGCAAACTTAGAACTAAAATATAAATAAATAATATTATTTTCAAAAATAGTTATCAACAACAATAATCAAAATACACCTGCGGGAGCTACACGCCTAAAACAGGTTGCTAGATTTATTTCACTAGATTTGCCTCCTCACCGATTCACGAAAATTCGGAATCGCTACTAGAAATCAAAAGTCAAAATCTTAAAAATTTTTGGACTCGCCTCCAAGCGGCTCATGACGCCATCGTAGAATCTAACGATTCAGATCTACCGCAAAATTTTAAATTATCTGCTTACTGAACTGCTTAGACCAATATGAAGAAACAAAAGCTATGATCTCCGATCAATTAAAGCTAATAAAAGCAATTGCACCTACTCCACATCCGAGAGTAGAGCTGCCACAAGAAGACAGTCAAAAGGCAAGTTCAGGCATCCAACTCGAGGTGCCCGCATGTGACACAGAAACATTCTATGGAGGTTATGAAGAATGGCCGTCCTTCCGGGACATGTTTACAGCCGTGTATATAAACCATCCAGAACTATCAAAAGCAAAAAATTTTTTCACCTACGATACAAGACAACAGGTCAAGCAGGCGCCATAGTAAAACAGTTCGCTCTTAATGACGATAGTGTCAATTTGGCTTGGGCTCGATACGAAAACAATAGAATACTGGTCGATAAACAAGTAACGACACTAATGAACTTGCCAAAAATTAAGAAAGGAACAAGTGAAGAATTCATCAACCTAGAATCCACGGTTTCATATTGTTTGTCGATTCTATCGATACTAAATACTCTTTCGGTCGTCGCTGTGAACGGACGTGTTTTTTTTTCTCTACTCCGCGTTCTGTTGTCTAATCTTTATTAATGCCGTGTTTTTGCGGCCATAGAGTCGATCGGGCTCAGCCCAAGATCAGCTGCTGTAAATGCAATGAATTCTTTCACCTATCGTGTGTGAATTTATCACTTGCTGATGTTGATTTTTTGGTAAAGTCTAAAAACGCGTTTTATTGTAAAGTATGCGCTGTAGCTCGCAGAAATTCTATTCGCTCGCCGCCTGCGTCGCCGTCTGTACGCAGTGCTCAATCAAACAGTGAAGTGAACGAACCTTTGGTAGAGTCTAATGACCTTAATATGGTAAATGCGGTACTTAATTCTTTGGTCTCGGAAGTTAGTTCACTGAACAATCGAAGGCGCTCTCTTTATTACAACAACTTATTGATGAACGAAATTCGTTAATCGTTAAGCTTAACGAACTTAAATCGGAGTTCTGCATTGTGCAAAAGAGATTGTCTGATATCGGCAAGTTCTCTGCACCAGCTTCAAATGCTCTCTCTGCTGCGACTGCTGTTCATACAAATGCTTCTTCAACCGCTTCTCCGCCTACCGCTGCTGTTTCTGATGATAATGAGAGTGTGAATTATCTCGCTCCCACTATACTGATAACACGCTCTACAGCAGTGGTCGGCATTTCATAGCACAATTGTGCCCTCTCACTTCACACGTATTCTTACGCTCTATCGTTTAGTCGTTGGCGAGACAGCAACGAATCAATATCGTGCTTGACTGTTACGCTTTGTTTCTTAAATGCAAAGATGCCTTGCGAGACATACTTTATGCTTGAAAATGCTTTTGGTGACATGCAATGCATTTTGTGTTTTAAAAAGGCATTTCGAATATTTTTACAATGATTTTAAAAAACGGAATGAAGAAAAAAGACAACGTCCTTTTAATGAAGGAAGAAAAATTTTTTTGCAAAGAATTAAAAGGTGTTTAACGGAAGCCGAGGGTTTGGAGAATAAAGGCCGTTCAAATAAAAAATTAAAAACGGAAATTTCATGCTTAATTAGCTTTGATATTGTAAAACAAGGCAGACCTTTTGCTGATGGGGTATTTGTTAAACAAATGTGTACAAAAATTTTACAAAAATTGGAACATAATATAGAATTATTTGAAACTATTCCTTTATCCC
Organism: Bactrocera correcta; assembly: GCA_027475135.1. NCBI lineage: Eukaryota > Metazoa > Arthropoda > Insecta > Diptera > Tephritidae > Bactrocera > Bactrocera correcta. The sequence continues at coordinate 78,623,618 of CM050322.1, read as the reverse complement.
CACGAACTGTAGCGCGACGTACTGATCAATTATAAATGTGCATTGAATCGGCAATATTGAAAAAAATTAATGATTGCAAACTTTTTTTATGCTAAGACGAAACCACCGATGTTAACGATCTTTGTCAAGTAGCTATATGTGTTTGAACCGTAGATGACATCAATAAATTTGCGGGAGTGTGTACAAATGGTGGAAATGTCATGACTGGAAAATATGAAGGCTTTGAGGGCAATTGAAAAAACATGGCAACATGGTATTTCGGGGCATACTTTTCATTGCATAATTCACCAAGTTGTACTCGCTTCTAAATTTATCAGCAATCACCCGGTCATTAAACTTGCAGAACAAATAATTAATAAGGTGCGAGCGGGGCATCATTCACTTACCCACAGAAAATTTGTAAACTTTTTAAAAAATACGAGCGCTGGCCACTCCGACCTTCAAATGTTTACAGATGTTCGTTGGCTAAGTCGTGATTGTTTGAATTAAGGGAGGAAATTCTGCAGTTTCTGGAAACTGAAAATATGGAAAAATTCAAATTCGAGATTCGTTCTTTAAAAGATGAAGATTTTATTTTAGATTTGGCATTTTTAGCCGATGTCACCTTAATTTTAAACGAACTGAATTTAAAGCTTCAAGGAAGGGAAAGAAGAATGCAAAATGCGGTAAAAAAATCTGCATGAATTCAAAACAAAATTATTATTACTGTTAAATGAAATTCAGTCGCATGATTATTCCCATTTTCCAAAAACTGTTTTTGTTTATGCAAAACTTAAACAAGTTAATAAATCACATGATCATATTGCAATATTGGAAGCACTGTTTAATAACTTTGAAGATAGATTTAAGGATTTTGCTTGTTTTCAACCACTAATCGATATTTTTGAAGATCCCTTTAATTGCGATGTTAGCAAATACAAATTGGAAATCCAATCTGAGTTAATAATATTGCGAAGCAAAATTTGTGTTTCAAATAAGTCGAATATTTTGGAGTTCTGGAAACATTTGGATGAATCATTTTATCCTCATGTAAAAAGAATTTTTTATTTGTGTTTATCACTTTTTCCTTCGACATATTTTTGCGAGCAAATTTTTTCCGACTTAAAGTTCGTTTGCTCAAAGCAACGCAACAAACTGACCTCAGCGCATTTAAAATACATTCTTTTAATAAGAAACTGCCCTAAAAATATTATTATTGATAATTTTATCGCAGAAATATCATAACGTGTACATATATTTTCAGAATTTGAAGCAGGCAAATGCAAATTATTTTTATAATTTTTATTATATTTTTATGTATGTAACTATGTATGTTACATAACAGTTTGTATCTATGCACGTACAGCTGTGTTCACGAAAATAATAGTGCCGGTGGCTACTAACTATTTAACAGTCAAATCACATGATAAGAACAATATTCGATCAAAAAGTTATAAAAAACCTAATTTTTAATTAATGTATGATATATTTACAGTTTTATATACCAAAAAAAATTTTTAGTTTACATACAGTTATTAAATTAAAATTAAATTGGAAAATTATGCTGTTCAAGAAAATAGTAGTGGCTATTATAAAAGACGATAAAACTAAGAATATGAAAGTAACAGTAAATATTTCATATTTAATATGTTTCCTAAGGTCTAATATTTTATTGTAAATCCGCTGTTGTTTATAACGGCTAGGCATCGGCGTGGCATGGAATCAATAAGGTCCCTATAACGCTTCACAGAGATTTGAGCCCATGCCTCCTTAAACACTTGCCAAAGCTCTATTATTTTCGATGGTTTTGCTGTTGCTTCGCTTCTCTTGACATCGCCTCATAAGTTTTCGATCGGGTTTAGGTCCGGAGATTGTGCTGGTCATGGTATAATGTAGATGTTTTCAGATGCAAACCACTGATTAGCTAGTTTGCTCGTATGTTTAGGATCATTATCCTGCTGAAATGTCCATTTTAACGACATTTTCCAACTAGCGTACGGTAGCATTACATCTTTCAATGTATTAATGTACACTGCTTGTTCCATAATGCCACTGATCAAAGAGATTGGAACATCGCCAACATACGAGAAACAAGCCCACACCATAACCTTTAGCCTACCATACTTAACTGTCTTTGTGGTATACCTTGGGTGGTATTCTGTGTTTGTGGGACAACGAACACACTGCCTGGAGCCTATAGCACCAAACAAAACAATTTTGATCTCATCTGTAAATAAAATATTGTGCCACTTTTGAGCGGGCCTATACATATGGTCTTTCGCAACTTTTTATTCTTGCATTGACGTGCTTCTTCGTCAAAAGGGGTACTTTTCTCGGACTCCTCGCACATAAATTAGCTTCTATTAGCCTTCGGCTAACTGTGACAGCACTGACCATTACATTCAATTCATTTTTAATTATTTTTGACGACGCCGAAGGCTTCGTTTTGCTGTATCGCACAATTCGTCGGTCCTCTAGAAATGTAGTATTGCGCTTACCATCACGAGTTAGTATGATGAATAGCATTAAATATCATCGGAGTAGTGCAATCAATCATTTCTGCGATTTTTTTTTATAGGTTTTGCCTTGATCTCTTAACTTAACTATTAACTCTCGCGTTTTGATTGAGCAATGCTTTTTTTTAACCCACTGAACAAGAAATAAAGAGCGATTTCAATAAATTTATATCACACAATTACTACATTATTTTAATACACTTACTGATGTCAGTTAAAATTAAAACAAAAAATTTTTTTAATTATTTTCAACTATTCCCGTCAAGCACTACTATTTTAATGAACAAGAGACTTTTGGTGCAAATATTAAAATATACCATAAAGAATGCAACGCAAAATAAAAATAACGGCATTTTGGTGTTTTTTTGTTAACAATATTCTGTTCTACGAAAGTATGGTAGAAATGTTCAATTTGCAAGATGGAACATGTCAGCAATAAGATCGGAGTGTTATGTGCTGTCGCACTATTATTTTCGTGAACACAACTGTATGTACACTGTATATGCAATACCTTTTTTATGTTCTCATTGAAACGCAATAAGTGATAACTTTTTTTCAATTCACGCAATTTCCGACTGCGATGCTCATGCGGAGCAGTTCGCTTGTGCTCACCAACACAGTCACAGTTTAACTTTTGCCGATCATTGCTTCACAGCTTCAACTACTGCTAACTCCACTCGCACTTCTACAAATGCTCAGTCATCTAACGTTATTGTTTCTTCTCCTACTGATAAGGTGAGCATGGATTATCTCGCTCCCGCTACATCGAAAGCAATCTCTGCTGCTTGCTCCACTCTCTCGACGACTGCTGATAATGGTACAAATACAGCCGCTCCCAATGCTATTAATTACGCCAGTACATACGCTGATGCTGATGCTATGAATAGCAACACTCATTCGAAGGCCAAAAATAATCGAACAGTTGCTGCTAAACCAGTTCGTCACTCTGTCGCTGTCAACGCTGCTCAATCAGAAAATGTAAAGTATAGAGAAGGTGCAGGTTCGATGTCGAACATTCGTTAGATTTATAGTAGGGAATTCACCTCACAAGCACAGAATTCGCCCTGTAAAATGTTAGCATTTTTAACAGTTCTCCACATACTCGACTGAGAATGTGATGAAGAGAAATAAATATATGTATTTACGGCATATGATGACATGCATATATGCCAAAGCGAGAATATGAACAGAGATAAATATATGTAAGCATGCCCACGAAGAATTTCGTTTTGCTTGTTTATATTTATTTCATTTTTAACAGCGAAAAATGTGTACAAAACAAACCTCTCCCACTAGAGAACATAAAGACATTTTTTTATATTCTCTGTCTCACATACCCAAGAATATGAAGAGACATAAATATATGTATGCATGCTCCTTTTGAAACTCCCAACAACAGCATTGTGATATTTTCATGCTTCAATTTTTCAACTTGGGAATCGCAATGTATGCAAATACATATGTACATATGTATGCTTTTGCGTTTTGCCGTCGGCAATTGAATATTGACATGTAAACATAATTATGATATGATTATATATTTATAGTCAATTTGGACTTGCATATTTAATAATTTTCTTTGATTTTTACATAATATACTATACTAATAAATATTTTTGTATTATATTTCCTACTAATAGAAATTAAATTTATCACAACAATATACATACATATATGTACATACATCATATTATCTGCACATGCTCATATCATAATCTTATTATCTGTTCATATGAAAGCGGTAACAATCGGCGATCCATTGTATATTTCTTCATGCATAACCAAACCATAATTAGGACAACGCAATTTAAGTGTCAATGGTGGTGCTAATGGTAACCGCTTGAGAAGTCACTACGAGCGCGCGGGTTCGAATCTCGACAGAAATTACTTTTAATTTTTGCCTTTTATTTTATGGCAAAAGCTAAAATTCATAAATTGAACATCTTCTGGTGTTTGTTTGAAGAAAGAAGTGAGAAAAGTGGCAACATATGAGTTGCCGATTTATAATATTTGTCTAAAATATTTTTCCGTGACAAAAATCTGCGTCGATATGTATTCATGCTTATACGTTACATACATATGCCGTGCGATTCTGTAACGTGAGACAGTATCAAGTCTCTAAATTTGAGATTTTGAGTTAGAGACAATTTTTGAGACTTGAGACGATTTTGCTATTCTGTAAGTGACAGTCTCAAAATCTATTACATTTCATTATTCAGAGATGTTTTTACACTTGAATGATAATAAATATGTCGATAACAAATATTAACTTTTCTATAACATAGTCAAAAAACATAATTATCAATAAAAATAAAAATATATGTTGACTTTGTTTTATAATATTTACGAAATTTATGTAAAATTTATTTATTTTTAATCTTTTCGTGTTTGAATTGCTTTCAAAATGTAAAAAAACGACAATCGATTAATATCTATGATGATCTCTATTCAGTACATTGAAAATGGCAGCAAGAGTTTTTTTTAGTTTTGTGACCAGCTAACTACCATGTCTCAATATTTTGAGACTAACGCTAGAGACTGTTTAGTGAATAGTAACTAGTATCAAATTGATACTTTGTCTCAAAATGTCTCAAATAGAGACTAGAGACTGGTTACAGAATCCCGCTAATGTACATATTTACGCACGTTGTAGGCGAAGCTGCTACAGGGGCAAGGGAAGCGGTGACAATCGGCGGCCATTAATTTATTTTTTTCGGCACAGCCATTGGTTGACCGTGGCAGAGAACTTAAAACTATATATATATAATAGTAAAACTATATATATATAGTTTTAAGTTCTCTGCTCTGACCGTGGCAACGGAGATGCGAAAAGACGCGTGCGACACTTGTTATTATGAATGTATTTATGTACATATGCATGTGGCTCGCATTTGCTTTCGTAAACATACAAATGCGCCAAAGAAATAATATATGTATGTATGTATATGCCATAGGAGTTCTATTGGTACAAATACGGAAATGATAACGAAATAATGCGAATATGCATATTTCATGAAGGTCATTAATTTTTTTGAAGAAATGAAGTTCATTTTACACATCTTCACTTTGTAATAGTGGAAATAAATATTAATTTATTTAAAAATTAAACAATAAAAAATAGAGAAATAAAATTAAAACATTTTTTCCTAATTTTTCCCGATTTTGTAAAAAAATGTGACAATGGTTCATATAATACAATATAAACATGCATATGTCACTCAGAGAATGCTTTTTTACATTCTTTGTGTGACTTTGTATACTTTTCTACAAAGCAATTCTCTTTATTTATTCGCAGTCATTTTACATATATTTCTGCCACTGCACGTGCTCAAATCTGCTAAATAGCAGCTAATATGGTGAATTCCCTACTATGATTCTATCAGCTCTGTTAGCCGCGCAATCGAACCATCATACAGATTTCGATTTGCACCTTCTCTATAGTTTTAAGTTCTCTGGCTCAATCAGTTGCCATCGATGACTTTGTTAATCTAAACTCTTCGTCTTCAATTAATGCTAATGGAAATGTAAAGTTAAAAGTGAGTACTAGGAGCAAAAAATCCCCAGCTGTTTCAACTGTTGTTGGTGTTAATACCAATTGTGATCTCGATGTCGTCATACCGAAGAAATGGATTCATTTGTCGGCGATTAAAAATTCAGTTACTGAAGAAGATATTATATCTTTTGTCGTTAAACATGCTAATGTTGATAGAGAACATCTCTTATGTTATAAGTTAATTGAGAAAGATACTGATGTTAATAATCTTAAGAGGATTAACTTTAAGCTAGGTGTGTCCTTCTCTTGTTTTAACGCCGTTTTCTCCTCTTCAGTGTGGACTTCTGGCATTAGGTTGCGTCCATTTAAGTTTTTTCCAAAGGGAGGAAAAATCAGCGCTGCAGATTTGTTGATGTGCCTATTAGTTACGACTTTTTTCATGCGTTTTCTGCACCTTCTTCTACCTGTCTTAAGGTGTACTACCAAAATCTGTCGGGTATTAGGAGTAAATCAAATATTATTATATTATATATAATATCTGTGTATTGGGTGACTTCAATTTAAACAATATCGCTTGGTCTGGTTGTTCCTATAGTCCTGCTCTTATTTCTCATTGACAGCTTGCTTAGTCTCAATCTGATTCAAGTCAACTCATATTCAAATAACCTTGATCGTTTTCTTGACTTAGTCTTTCTTAGCGATAACTTAAAATTTAGGTTTCTTGATGGATTATCTTCAATTACTCCTGCCACCATTCATCACTCTCCGCTGGCGTTTGAGGTAGATGCTTATATTTTCGCTCCTGTTAAACCTACTGATGGGCGTGGTTCTAATTTTGCATTTTGTGATTTTGAACGACTCAACAATCTGCTCTCCGAGATTAAATGGGACGATTTACTTTCGGGACTAGATACATCTAATAGTTTCTCGATTTTTAAGAAATCAATTCAGGAATTTTGTCATAACAACATCCCGCTTAAGCATATGCAACCATATAAGTTGCCTTGGTACACTAAGGAACTCAGACGGTTAAAAAACCTTAGAAATAAATACTACAGAAAATTCTCTTCAACTAAATCTCATGTTTTCTTTGTTCAATATCAGCACTACACAAAGCTGTTTAATGAAATGGATAAGTCACTCTATAAAAGGTTTATCTTTAGTACGGAGTCTGCAATTAAGTCGAACCCCAAGTTCTTTTGGAACTTTGTAAAATATAGAAGAGCGTGTTCGGCTATGCCCTCTGCTCTACGCTGGGTGATAAGTCAGCATGTACTCCTGGCGAAATCTCCAACCTGTTTGCTGAATTTTTCAAATCGAATTATGTTCACGATGATCCCGTTACTAAATCCACTTTTTCTGATAATAATTTCCCATCCATAAATTATGGCTCACTGAGTTTTTCACAGGATGATATTGCCAAGGCTATTGGTGATATTAAGTCTTCGTCCAAATTGGATTTGGATGGCCTTCCGCCTGTACTTATAAAAATTGTACTGCCTTGGTTTATCCTCTCATGCTTATCTTTAATAAATCTCTCTCCTCTGGGAATTTTATCTCTGACTAGAAATTAACATGGATTACCCCTATCCTCAAAGGTGGTAGGAAGGATATAGTCTCCAATTACAGACCTATTTCTAAACTTTCTACTATTTCGAAAATTTTTGGGTGCTCTGTTAAAAATAAATTATTTTTTGCAGTAAAATCAATAATTAATGTCCATCAGCATGGGTTTGTCTCAGGTCGCTCAACTATATCAAAATTAGCGGTTTTTAGTGATTATTGTATGTCTGCATTCTCCGCTGGATTTCAAGTAGATTGTGTCTACACAGATTTCTCTAAGGCCTTCGATAAAGTTTCACACAATATTCTAATTAAAAAATTATCATCTGTAGGGTTTCACTCGGTCTTCTTGCAGTGGATTAAATCATATTTACACAATTGACGATGCGTTGTCAGTGTCGATGGAGTGTCATCTGATTCATTCATTGCGTCATCGGGAGTGCCCCAAGAAAGTGTTTTGGGTCCACTTCTCTTTGCGCTGTTTATCAATGACATCTCCTGTTGCTTCTCTTTCGCTAACTTCCTGTTATATGCAGATGACTTAAAAATTTTTGCAATAATCATAAACCCACAAGATGTACTCAATCTTTAGTGTGATATTGATACTTTTTATGATTGGTGCATGAAATTGAAGCTTCTTCTGAATCTAGATATATGCTCTCAGATCTCCTATTGCAGGGGACGTAGCATCATATCTTCAAGTTACAATATTTCTAATTACGTTCTAAAATGTGTTACTGAAATCAAAGATCTTGGGGTAATCTTTGACAACAGATTTTCTTCCAGTAATCACATCAACTACATCACTTCTAAATCATTCTCCGTACTCGGCTTTGTCCGTCGAAATGCTTTAAATTTTTCCGACCCCTACACGTTAAAATTACTGTGTGCCTGTTTTGTTCGGTCCATTTTGGGGTACGCAGTGTTCATTTGGAGACCATATTGCATTTCGTCAATTAATAGGATCGAGCGTGTTCAAAAGATTTTTCTTAAATTTGCTCCCCGCTCCTTAAAGTTCGTTGACCCATTACCATCGTATACATCTGGCTTATTGCTTTTACATCTGAAATTGCTGGAAAATCGACGGTCCATTCTCTGCCTCTCATTTGTTTACAATGTAATTACTGGAGATATCGACTGTCCCTATTTACTAGGGAAAATTAATTCAATATTCCTCAGCGTTGTCTCAGATATGATTCCCCATTTTATTATAAAAAGGATAGTACTAATTTTGCCGGGTATGCTCCTATCAAGCGCGCTATGCGGAAATTTAATTCGATTTGCGAGAAAGTTCTTCTGGATTTTTTTCACTCCAGGGTATCCTTCATTAATACCCTCAATTCTGTTTTTTAGTTTAAGTTATCTACCTACTTAACTGTAAATTAATTTCATTCTCCTATTGTCTGTAAGAATTAATGTTCATATACTTAACTAAATCAATAAATAAATAAATATTCCCACAGACGGCTGGGATCCAATTCTGGTAAACATTTGCACCGCCGCATTACCAGAAAAGTCGTTACTTCTATGGGAGCAATCGCTCTCATCACAAAAAAAGTGCCCAACGTGGCAACAAATGAGAGATTTTCTCACCACCCAATATGAAATTGCGGAAAGGTTAGAAGAAAATATAACTAAAACTAAGAACATTAAACACGACCAAAAGAAAAGCTTTAGACTCCAAGCAAAACCAAATCAAACAGAATTTCTACCAAAACACAATCGTTCACATCCGAACAGAAAAAACATACGTCATGCGAACTATGCAGAAGAGGGCATAAACTTATATCTTGCCAGAGGTTTAAAAACTTAAATATTAACGAAAGGAATACTTTTTTCAGGTCAAAAAGACTTTGCACAAAAGACACCATTCGATGCTTCATTACGGCAGATATCCCATCTTACCCCAAAGAAGCGCTTATACACGAAGAACCATGGGTATAATTGCAAAAGCAAATCACGAAACCCAAAATTCGAAAAATTGCCAAGAGACGCCATGCTGCTCAAAGGCACTAAAATCTCAAACGCTACACAGCGTGAACTAGATACAGAACTAGTCACCACCATACCAACTCAAGTTGAGTATAGCACAAACAAATACATTAATTCACACTTAAGTAAATCGCAAAAGTTAAAGAAACTTTCATTTGCAAACAAAACTATAACAGATCAGCATTGTGAGCACTTCTCTAAAGCCACAACTACTCGATCAAATAATGGCCGGTACGTCGTACGACTACCACTAGAGCCACAATTTTCCAGTACTCCACAAATTGGTATAAAATACAAAGTCAGAGTTACCTCTGACATTCCCTATATTAAAAACACATAAAAATTTTCGGCCCCGCAGGATGGCTTTCGCCAATGATGAAAAAACTTACACTTAAACAGAAAATATAACAAAAGTGTCTCAAAAAGTAAAAACACCAAAAAATCGACACTTTTCATACAATATTGCCCCACAGAGGCGTAAATTGTAAAAAAGAAAAAAGAAACTAACAAAAACAGATATCGCTCTTATCGTAGGGTAGTTGGTGAGAATCTGTTGTAAAGCATGAACATCCCACTTAAAAAATTATAATTCTTATGAAGCCGTTCGCAATTACCGGCCACTCTCTCGCAAGATCCCTCTATTGGCACCGCCCTAACTCCAGAGCTAGGGAGTACCCACTCTGGCCATATCTGAGCCAGGCGTGGAGTTACTATCCTTCATAAGCCAAGAATAAATTAAATGCAAACAATTGCCGAAAATACAGAAAAGGCAAACACTAAGCAACCGGTATACCAAAACGATAAAATAATAAATCGTAAATAACCGCTAGTAAAATAAATAAAATCAAACAATTTTACAAATTTACTATAATAATAAGTCGTCAAAACACGCAAAAGTAAATTACTACCTCAACTTGCATAAAACACAATTGCCTATTAAAAGCAAAATCGGTTCATACAGCTAATATTCTGCGGACTCGGCTACTTCACCAGCAGTAAGCCGAATTACATGTCTCACATTATATATGTAAAACTAGACAAAATATTCGCCTAGGGGGCCCAGGATGTTTAAATGAGTTAAGCATCCACCCACTTTACCCGAAAAAACTGGCGCACACTAATATGACAGCTTAATTCCCACAGCTGATGACTCTATATCACACCACAATTGAGAACATCACCCAGCAAGCGGCCACCACACTAATAATACAATACCACTCAACACAACTCACCACACTTCTACATCAATCAACCCACTCAACAAAAAGGATGGAAAGAAGGATAGTGAACTCAATTCGTTCTACACAAGCCGCCCAGCCACATTCGTTTTCATACTGTCTCTTCTATCCTGCGCCGCGGAATTCCCACTCGCTTTCGATTGTCTTCGTTCCACCCGCGCCGACAACGGTTCAACACATCTCTTTCGATTCAACGCGATACATTATTAAGCAAAACATTGTACTGCAAACAAAAGATAATATTAAATAGATTGTACCTTTTAAATACACAACTCTTTTTTTCATTTTAAACACTCGCGCGAGTGTAAGTGTATTGAGATCAGTGGTTTGTATTTCCCAAAATAACTGGGTCGTTAAAATGTTCACTAATCTGTTTCTATACCATTTTCCTATATATGCAACACTTTCGAAGTTAAACATGAATGTATGAAGGAAAAAGGTATTTTTTTCCTAAAAATTTAAATATTTTTTTTTTAATTCTAAAAATATTTATTAATAAATATAATTTTAATTTTAAAAAATCCAGCAACACTGGTTCTGTAATGTTCTGTGATTTTTGTCATTCTATGGAACTGTGCAAGCCAGATATAAATAGCTTTTGCTACTGCCGTGGTCAATATGTCTCAACACATAAAAAAGGGGAAATTTCAGTACTGATTTTGTTCAAACATACGAGATGTACTTCAACCAAAATGTTATTTGAACGAAAATTGGGTACCAAATATAATGTGTAAAAGCTGCTACAACCGTCTAATGGATTGGAAAAATAGAAGACGTGAAAGTATGCCATTCAGTATCCCAATGACTTGGTCTAATCCTGGCGAAGGTCACAATCCATTGAATTGCTATGCATGTGCGAATAAAGGAGCCGCAAAAAGGATAAGAAAATAGTATAATTACGTTGGTGTTGCAAGTGCCGCAACACCATTGCCTCATTTGGACCACAATCCTGTGCCAAAAGCTTCTAGCCCAGATATTTTCTTTTTTACGACTGCTCCGACATATCATGCAGGTGATGATCCCCCATATGAGCCATCAGTGTCCAATGAGCCAATTTTAATAAATCAAAATAAGCTTGATTCAATTGTTGCCAAGTTGGAATTACCACAGCATAAATCGAAAGAGCTGGCTTCTATTTTGAAATAAAACAATTTGTTGGCACCCGGTGTGAAAGTCACAGCTTATCGAAGTCATCAGGCAACACTCCAAAGTTTATTCCTTGTGAATGATGAAAAAACTTCTGCATATTGCCCGGATGTAGGAAAATTGATGAACGCAATGGAAATAAAATATGAAGCAGATGACTGGAGATTATTTATTGACAGTTCAAAACTCAGCTTGAAGGCGGTTTACTGCATAAGACCAATAAGAAACCTTGAATTCCAATCGCCTATAATACAGAAACGAAAGAAACATATAATGCACTGGAAAATATTTTAAAAATGGTTCAATACGTCACACATGTGTGACGCATATGCTGCGATTTAAAAGTTGTAGCAATGCTTTCCGGTCTTCAAAGCGGCTATATAAAATATATGTGCTTTTTGTGCGATTGGGATACACGATTTTCCGGTGACCAATATGCATGCCACGGATGGAACCTCACAGAGCACAACAGGTTACAAACGGCCAATATTATTCGTGAGCCCCTAGTGCCGAAGGAGAAGATATTGCTGCCTCCACTGCATATTAAACTTGGAATTGTTAAGAATTTTATCAAAACTGTAACCAAAAGAGATGAAATTTTCTTGTTTTTGAAACTAATTTACCCGAGACTGAGTGAAAGTAAAATTAAAGAAGGTAAGTTATAATATCACATTCAATTCCCATGGTTTTCCATCTTAACAAATTAATTTTTTCCAATCAGGCGTACTAAATGGCGCAGATATACGAAAGCTGATTAAGAGTGATGACCCTGAATTGAATGCATGGCAGGCAATCAAAGAAGTAATAGAAGGCTTGTTGGGAAAGCATCGTTCTAACAACGACGATGTTTCTATCGCAAGAATGTTAGGAGCATTCTCGGAAATTGGTGTCCACATGTCCTTGAAAATGAATTATTTACATCATCATCTGGACTACTTCAGCAAACAATTGGCTATCGAATCTGATGAACAAGGTGAACGCTATCATCAAGTTGCTATGCTATTTGAAATGAGGTAATACTGATTTTTTATTTTTTCAAACTAATTTTAATAAAACATAAACTTACAGATATAGAGGCAAAAAGTCGCCGAGTGCAATAATTGCGGAATAATTGACAGGGATGATCTTGATGATAAAGAATTTTCAGGAGATGGAGAAGGGCCAACAGTGGAGTCACACATTGACATTATGTGTGGTTCGGAAACTGATGATAGCGATGAATGCGATGCTACTAATCCCGAACAACCACTATCGAAAAAGTCTAGGCAATATTTATTAAAATAAATAAAAAAAAAAAATAAAAAATTATAAAAATGTTTACTTTATTTTTTTTAGTAGTTTATGGCCAGAAGTCTGGAGTTATTGGGGAAAATTTATAAAAAAAAGTCGATAAATGACACTTTTTTGAATAAAAACAAATAAAAACAAAAAGAAATTGTAATTCTTAATTTTTCTAAATTTGTTTCATCAAAATCGGACAGTAGTTCGCGAGTTATGTTAAACCACGTTTTTGCCAAAATTTTACAACTAAATGAAAAAAACATAAGGAAAAAATTTAAAAGATCATAAAAAAGACACATACGAACGCCAAACCCTTTGAGGGTTTATTTATACTGACCTAGTACCATCACCCTGACTTGGAATTTCTCACCCCCCAAACAATAATCCCAAAAATGTTCCACAGTGTTATAGTCATGGTGTAGTGAGATCTGATTTGTTAATGTAAATGTTAGATGTTTTTTCCATACAATTTCGGCGGTCAGTTAAGTAATTTATGGTTTTCACAAATTTTCGTCATGAAAATTGAGCATAACAAAAACATACATTTTGATCATACAGTATCATGAAATGCTAAAAAAGTCTTTTTAATTTAGCTTCAGTTTTTGAGGAATAAATACCACATGTTTGAGAGTGGATGCATTTCCTCTTAAAATCACCAAAAGCACCACAACACAGAAGTGTATTTTACTGTAATCCTTCTTACCAAACTTCAATTTTATAGATTAATTACACCATTTTATATCCTTTTAGTTAAAGAAATTTTATTAACAAAAAATACTCCACAGAGGCTAAAAACAAATGAAGTAAGTATTATGCGCAATGATCTAGACAAGATAACCCCCCCCTAAAAATATTTGCGACGCTTTAACCCTAGAACACACACCCAGAAAATACCACGTAAACACACACCCGGGATACGTTTGTACCCTGGACCTTATTTTGCGGTTTTTTTTAAACCGATTTCTATGATTTTTTTGTTTTGAAATGTATATTTTAATATATAACAACAAGTATTTTGTCTTTTGTTTCATTCGAATATTCCTACTGGTTCCAGCGATATGGGCAAATAAAGCCAGAAAATACCACGTAAACACCCGGGATACGTTTGTACCCGGGACCTTATTTTGCGTTTTTTTTTTTAATGCTTATTCAACCGATTTCTATGATTTTTTTTAAGTATATTTTAATATATAACAACAAGTATTTTGTCTTTTGTTTCATTCGAATATTCCTACTGGTTCCAGCGATATGGGCAAATAAAGTCGGGACATGCAACAGTGGATTTTTGTTTTTGTTGTTGTCCTGATAAATGGAAAACAAAATATTACAATTTATAATAATATACTTGTAGAGTAACAACGAATACACATATTATGGTTTTTATTTCATTGAAATATTCTACCTGGTTCAAAAGATATGTGCAAAAAGGTCGCGCAAGGTATGGGTACGTGTAGCAAATACTCTGTTATAACTGGTTTTTGTATTTTATATGCAGCTGCAAGGGTTGTTTTCACACGAGGTGTTGTTATAAATGCTGCCTGTTGATACTGCTCAAAAGTGTAAGAAGTGAAAATATAAGTGAAGTGACTTCAAGAAGAAACGAATATTGATCAAGTGCAGCATATAGAAAGTAAAAAATGTAAAATAAGCAAAAATGTAAACATATACTAATTTTTTTTTATTATGCAGGCTAACTGAGGAACAGCGAGAATCATATATACAATCTTTATTTGATGAAATTTGTGACGATGACTCTCCCTTTGACTTTGACTCAGAAGATAAAGAAGAAATTCAAATCAATGACAGTGAAATTGCTGATGACGATGCTGAAGTTTCGCAAAGTGCCGCAGAAGTATTACCTGATTATGCGGACTATGAGGATGATGAAGAAGGCGATGAAGAAGAAGAAGTAGAAGAAAAAAATGAATTACTTGCTAGTGCCGAAAAATTTGTTGCACGTGATGGTACTGAGTGGATGAAAGAACCAAATGTAAGTCGTCAGGTACTCAGACGGCTTTATTAAAAAGAGGTCCACTATTGACGCACTAAGAGAAATAGTTGATACTGCAAAATGTGCAATAAGCGGAAAAAGATGGAAAGGTGGTAGGAAAAAATACTGCGCGCTTATAACCCTGGATGTGAAGAATGCGTTCAACTCCGCAAAGTGGGCAAATATAATAAAAGCTCTACACGATATACACGCTCCTCAGTATCTGATAAATATTATAATGAGCTATTTTCAAAATAGGAGATTGCTAAACGAGACGGACGAGGGAATTCAGAGCTACACTATCTCCAGTGGAGTACCGCAAGGCTCGGTTTTAGGCCCGCTGCTATGGAACCTGATGTACGTCGGGGTGTTAAGAATACCGCAATCAAAAAATGTGAAAACAATCGCTTATGCGGATGATCTCATAGTGGTAGCTGTAGCTAAACATCTGGATGACCTCCGGATCAAATGCAATTACAGCATAAATGATCTGCGCTGATGGTCTACTACCATGAGTTTAGAGCTGGCTGAGCAGAAAACAGAAGTCCTGCTCATAAGCTCAAGGAAAATTTGGGAGAAAATATCGCTGACCATCGGATAATGTGAGATTACTTCACAGCCGCAGTTGAAGTATCTTGGGGTAATAGTGGACTCAAGACCCAAGTTCAAAGAACACTTGAAAAATGCGACAAGTAAAGCAAATAGAATATATAATGCGTTGTCTAGAATGATGGCAAATAAAGACTGTGCGCGTTCCGGCCGACGATGTTTAATAGCTAAGGCAACAAGTTCAGTGATCCTGTATGAGGCTCCAATATGGATACAGGCGCTAGAAACAAAATCATATGCTAGACCAATTAACACTGTGCATAGGCATTCAGCAATACGAGTGATAAGTGCTTTCTAAGCCATTTCAAATGACGCTGCTGAGGTATTAGCCGGTATGGCACCGATTGACATCCAGGGAGACGAATTCGCGCGAATATATAACTTATCAGAGACGCCTACCACAGCAAAAAGAGAAGAGAGAATAAAAAGCATAGCAATATGGCAGCAGCGGTGGCAAACTTCATGCAAAGGACGGTGGACCAACCGACTGATTTCGGACATACACTCGTGGATAGGTAGGAAACATGGAGGCCTGGATTTCCACCTTACCCAAATACTCAGTGGGCATGGTTGCTTCAGAAGCTATCTATTCAAATATCGTCATGACTTTAGTCAATACTGTCCGACGTGTACAGAGTGTATAGGAGACTCTGAACACGTGTTCTTGTATTGTATTTACTGGCGTAGACACCGCTTACGCGATTATAGCCGAGTCAACAACAGCGCGCCAGTCGTTTCTTCTCTTCGCTACATGACGCCAATTGGATATTCCAAGCGAGGCCAGGTCCCGCCCTTCTTGGTCCTTCCAAGATCTCAATATCATCGGCATACGCAAGCAGTTGTACACTCTTATAGAAGATGGTACCTTCTCTGTTGAGTTCTGCAGCTCGAACTATTTTCTCCAGAAGCAGGTTGAAAAAGTTTGGTATCGAACGGCTCGGAGAGGTCCTTCCCGACTCTGACGGAGCTTTTCGTGTTGCTCAACGTCAGCTTACACAGCCGTATTAGTTTTGCGGGGATACCAAATTCAGACATCGCGGCATAAAGGCAGCTGCTTTTCGTGCTGTCGAAAGCAGCTTTGAAATCGACGAAGAGGTGGTGTGTGTCGATTCTCCTTTTACGGGTCTTTTCCAAGATTTGGCGCATCGTGAATATCTGGTCGGTTGTTGATTTACCAGGTCTAAGGCCACACTGATAAGGTCCAATCAGTTTGTTGACGGTGGGCTTTAATCTTTCACACAATACGCTCGACAGAACCTTATATGCGATGTTGAGGAGGCTAATCCCACGGTAGTTGGCAGATTGTAGGGTCTCCTTTTGTATGGATTGGGCATAGCACACTTAAATTCCAATCGTTGGGCATGCTTTCGTCCGACCATATTTTGCAAAGAAGCTGATGCATGCACCTTATCAGCTCTTCGCCGCCGTGTTTGAATAGCTCGGCCGGCAATCCATCGGCCCCTGCCGCTTTGTTGTTTTTCAGGCGGGCAATTGCTATTCGAACTTCTTCATGGTCGGGCAATGGAACGTCTGCTCCATCGTCATCGATTGGGGTATCGGGTTCGCTTT